>JAUPFT010000027.1:34654374-35251874 GCA_036936625.1 Parnassius smintheus behrii
AGTTCTTACGAGTTTCCAGAACATTTTTATGTTAGCCTGGAAATTATCAGATATCCTTCTATCATTCTTATCGTTCTTTCTTTCTTTTTCCTTTCAACAACTTCTTTTACTCTCTTATTTAGACGTCTAATTCTGCCTCATCATTCATACCAGAAGAATTACCAGCTTTGGTTGCTAGTAAATCTAACCATGCTTTCTTCTTTGATTCAACTTCCACCCGTACCTCATCATCCCACCATAACGTATTGCTTTTCCTTTCATTTGTTCTCTTACTTACACCACATACTTCGGTGGCGGTATCCACCAAACCTTTCTTAATATTATCCACACAGTATTCAAGTCTAAATCATTCATACACAACTCATTCAAACATCTAATATTTTCTCTCAGTCTACATTTATACTTCTCTATCACATCTTCATCTTGTAACCTCTCTATTCTTATACGCTGTAACGCAGTGGTAGATACAGATGTCCGATGCCGCCAACGCTTGAAAAGACCATTAATTCGACATAAGACCAAGTAATGATCCGTCCCTACGTTGGACCCCCGTAAACCCTTGTATCTACGACTGCGCTCCTCATTCTTTCATCCACAATTACGAAATCTATCATGCTTCTATTATCACCTCTTTCCCATGTATACATGTGAATCTTCTTATGACGAAAAAAAGTATTCGTCACAAAAAGATTCTTTTCCGCACATACGGTGAGGAGGTCTTCACCATTCTCATTTATACTTCCATCACAAACGTTCCCAATATCCTTTCATAACCAGACCTCTTCACCCCAACCCTCCATTAAAGTCTCCTAACATAATAATATTTTCATTTTCCTTACATTTTGTCAACACCATCCTTACCATGTCCCAAAACTGCTCTCGGATGTAAGTGGGCTTAGACATGTCTGGGGCGTATACCCCTAGTAGGAACAGCTTCTTTAAGCCCACTTTCATTCGTATCCATAGCAGTCTCGGGCTTACAAATTCATACTCTTTCACACATCGTCCCATTCTTTCTGAAAGGATGAGACCGACTCCCTGGCATGCCCGTTCGGTCTCGCCCACACCAGACCAATACGCGGTATACGTGCCATGTGCAGTGGCATCTTTTCCCTTTCGTTTCGTCTCATTCACACATAACACATCTATTCCTCTGTCATTCATCATTTCGCATACTTCATCTTATCATTCATTCCTCCACATACATTCAGCGTAGCCAGACGGGTTTCCGCAATCAACTTTTCGCCCCTCCGGGAGACAGAACGTGACGGGTGGCGAACCTCGTCGCCGAATTTTAAACTTTTTAAAATATTCGATTTTTCCGCTCCTCTTCCTTTTTTTAGACTTATAAGATCAGAATCAAGTATAAACTGCCATCTAAACTCAAATTTGATAGATAAAACACACGGAACTCGAAAAATCGCTACTTACCACAACCAAGCTAAAAACGCAGAAATAAAAACACAAATTCATCAATATCTTGAATGAAAATTGGTCTTTCATGTTTAATTTTTCACGTAATGCAGTTAAATTAATTGCCCTTCGTACTTTACAATAGTTTTCGTAGTAAATTTTCACCGTTTAATGACTAATATTCATATAATTCCTTTTTTATAACTGAATTTAATAGAAATTTTAAACCACTTAAAATATTCGATTTCTCCGTTCCTTTAGACGTATAAGGTCCGTATCTTATAGAAACTGCCCTGTACACTCAAATTTGATAAATAAACCACAAGGAACTCGAAAAATCAGTGATACAGTTAAATTAATTGCTACGCGTACTTTACAATAGTTTTCGTAGAAAATTTTCACCGTTAAATGACTAATATTCATATAATTCGTTTTCTTGTAATTGTATTTTCATAGAATATTAAACTTTTTAAAATCTTAGATTTTTCCACTTCTTTAGACTAATAAGGTCCATATCGTGTGGAAACTGCCATCTGCACTCAAATTTGATAAATAAACCACACAGAACTCGAAAAATTGCTTCTTACCTCCACCAAGCGAAACATTTAGAAATAAATCACCAATTCATCCACATCTTGAATAAAAATTGGTCTTTTCTGTTTAAATTTTCTTGCAATACAGTTAAAGTTAGTGCCCCTCAAATTTAGCAATAATTTTCGTAGTAAATTTTCACCAATAAATGACTAATTTTCATATAATTCGTTTTCTTATAATCGTATTTTCATAAAATTTAAACTTTTCAAAATCTTCGATTTTCCCGCTACTTCAGACTTATAAGGTCCGTATTGTGTAGAAACTGCACTGTACACTCAAATTTGATAAATAAAACACACGGAATTCGACAAATCGCTACTTACCTCAACCAAGCCAAAAATGAAGAAATAAAAACACCAATTCATCCATATCTTGAGTGAAAATTGGTCTTTTCTGTGTAAATTTTCTTGTAATACAGTTTAATTTATTGCCCCTCGTATTTAGCAATAGTTTTCTTAGTAAATATTCACCGTTAAGTAATTTTTCGCTCCTTTTAAACTTATAAGGTCCGTATCGTGTAGAAACTGCCATCTACACTCAAATTTGATAGATAAAACACACGGAACTCGAAAAATCGTTACTTACCTCAACCAAGCCAAAATCGCAGAAATAAAAACACCAATCCATCCATATCTTGACTGAAAGTTGGTCTTTTCTGTATAAATTTACTTGTTACACAGTGTAATTAATTGCTTTCGTATTATACAACATTCTCGTAGTAAATTTTTCAGCGTTAAATAACTTTATTTCATTTAATTCATTTTCTTTTAATTGTATTTACATAGTATTTTAAAACTTTTTAAAATCTTCAATTTTTCATTTTTTTAGACATAAAGATCAGAATCAAGTATAAACTGCCATCTACTTTCAAATTTGATAGATAAAACACACGGAACTCGAAAAATCGCTACTTACCTCAACCAAGCCAAAAACGCAGAAATAAAAACACCAATCCACCCATCTCTTGAATGAAAATTGGTCCTTTCTGTTTAAATTTTCTTGTAATATAGTTAAGTTATTGCCCCTCGAATTTAGCAATAGTTTTCGTAGTAAATTTTCACCAAAAATAACAAATTTCATATTATTCGTTTTCTTATAATCGTATTCTCACAGAATTTTAAACATAAACATAAACACTCACGCCTGTCACCAGAGGGGTAGGCAGAGACTACGGACTTCCATTTGGCACGATTCTGACATACCTCTTTCGCCTCCTTTACATCCATATATCTACGCATACATGCTCGTCGGTTAAGGGTACTTCTAACGTGGCCCATTTTCAAAATATCGCCAATTTGGTCGATAAACTTTTTCTAGGGCGTCCCTTTCCGACTCGGCCATTCACATCTGCCATATAAATTTGCTTTGTCACTCTTTCCTCATTCATTCTTTCTACGTGACCAAACCACCGAAGCATTCCTTTCTTAATCCTGGTCACAACATCATCTTGCATACCACATTTATCTCTTATCACGCAATTTCTCACCCTGTCATTCAGATTAAACCCTAGCATATTCCTTAAAGACCGCATTTCTACAGCATTTATTCTACTTTCGTGCTTCTTCTGCCACACCCAGCTTTCACTACCATACATTAAAGTAGGGACTAACACAGCATTATGAATTACCATACGTGCCTGTTTTGACACATTCTGGTTCTTCATAATAGAGTGTAGTGCCCCATTCACTCTATTCCCTGCATTTACTCGTCGTTCTATTTCCCTATCATATCTACCATCCCTGCTAAATACACATACCAAATACACAAACTCATCCACTTGCTCAATTAACTCTCCTTCTATTCTTATTTCACATACCGTTTTGCTTTCTTCTCTTTCAAAAACCATCACTTTCGTCTTACTTGCGTTCACTTTCATTCCCCTTTCTTTCAATTCCCAGTTCATTAATGTAACCATCATTTGCAACTCTGCCGCCGCTGACGCAAGTATGACTTGATCATCGGCATACAAAAGGCATTTGACGGTTAACTCGCCCATTCTTAACCCACATTCTTCATCTTTCAAAATTTGCAAACACCGGTCCATAAATAGGTTGAACAGCCAAGGGGAAGCTACACAGCCCTGTCTGACACCTTTTTGGATGCCAAACCAGTCCGAGTAGACCCCATTGATCCTGACACAAGCACTAGAGTCCCTATAAAGAGACCTTAATGCCTGTATCAAACCAGCGCTCAACCCATATGAGTTCAGTGTTTGCCATAACACATTCCTGTCCACTCTGTCATAAGCCTTTTCCAAGTCCATGAACGCACAAAAAACTTTCTGGATTTTGGCAAAAAACTTCTCCGCAATCATGCGCATGGAAAAGACTTGATCTGTACACCCTATTCCCTTTCTAAAACCCGCTTGCACATCCCAAATTTTTCCATCAGTTTCTTTCATAACTCTTTCAATTAACACCTTAGCATACAGTTTACCCACAATACTAAGCAAGCTGATACCGCGGTAGTTTTTGCAGTCCTGCTGTGACCCTTTTCCTTTATATATTGGTACTATAACTGCTTTACACCAGTCATCCGGTACCCGTTTTAATTCCCAACATAAATTAAACAAGGTGTACAGCAGGCCTGCCACCACTCCCTCTCCAGCCCTTAGCATCTCAAGTGATACTCTATCATATCCAGCTGCCTTACCTGCTTTCATGCTTTTCATTGCTTTCATTATTTCATCTACACTTATCTCCATACCCCTTTCCACTTCTTTCGGAATTTCTAGTTCATTTAATTCATACGACTCTTCACTCATAAACACGCTTTCAAAGTATTCCTTCCATCTGTTTAAATTCGAAACTTCATCATTCAGAATACATCCATTCTCGTCTCTTATAGCATTTATTATAGGCTGTTTTGTATTTCCCCTGGCAGTTCTTACGAGTTTCCAGAACATTTTTATGTTAGCCTGGAAATTATCAGATATCCTTCTATCATTCTTATCCGTTCTTTCTTTCTTTTTCCTTTCAACAACTTCTTTTACTCTCTTATTTAGACGTCTAAATTCTGCCTCATCATTCATACCAGAAGAATTACCAGCTTTGGTTGCTAGTAAATCTAACCATGCTTTCTTCTTTGATTCAACTTCCACCCGTACCTCATCATCCCACCATAACGTATTGCTTTTCCTTTCATTTGTTCTCTTACTTACACCACATACTTCGGTGGCGGTATCCACCAAACCTTTCTTAATATTATCCCACACAGTATTCAAGTCTAAATCATTCATACACAACTCATTCAAACATCTAATATTTTCTCTCAGTCTACATTTATACTTCTCTATCACATCTTCATCTTGTAACCTCTCTATTCTTATACGCTGTAACGCAGTGGTAGATACAGATGTCCGATGCCGCCAACGCTTGAAAAGACCATTAATTCGACATAAGACCAAGTAATGATCCGTCCCTACGTTGGACCCCCGGTAAACCCTTGTATCTACGACTGCGCTCCTCATTCTTTCATCCACAATTACGAAATCTATCATGCTTCTATTATCACCTCTTTCCCATGTATACATGTGAATCTTCTTATGACGAAAAAAAGTATTCGTCACAAAAAGATTCTTTTCCGCACATACGGTGAGGAGGTCTTCACCATTCTCATTTATACTTCCATCACCAAACGTTCCCAATATCCTTTCATAACCAGACCTCTTCACCCCAACCCTTCCATTAAAGTCTCCTAACATAATAATATTTTCATTTTCCTTACATTTTGTCAACACCATCCTTACCATGTCCCAAAACTGCTCTCGGATGTAAGTGGGCTTAGACATGTCTGGGGCGTATACCCCTAGTAGGAACAGCTTCTTTAAGCCCACTTTCATTCGTATCCATAGCAGTCTCGGGCTTACAAATTCATACTCTTTCACACATCGTCCCATTCTTTCTGAAAGGATGAGACCGACTCCCTGGCATGCCCGTTCGGTCTCGCCCACACCAGACCAATACGCGGTATACGTGCCATGTGCAGTGGCATCTTTTCCCTTTCGTTTCGTCTCATTCACACATAACACATCTATTCCTCTGTCATTCATCATTTCGCATACTTCATCTTATCATTCATTCCTCCACATACATTCAGCGTAGCCAGACGGGTTTCCGCAATCAACTTTTCGCCCCTCCGGGAGACAGAACGTGACGGGTGGCGAACCTCGTCGCCGAATTTTAAACTTTTTAAAATATTCGATTTTTCCGCTCCTCTTCCTTTTTTTAGACTTATAAGATCAGAATCAAGTATAAACTGCCATCTAAACTCAAATTTGATAGATAAAACACACGGAACTCGAAAAATCGCTACTTACCACAACCAAGCTAAAAACGCAGAAATAAAAACACAAATTCATCAATATCTTGAATGAAAATTGGTCTTTCATGTTTAATTTTTCACGTAATGCAGTTAAATTAATTGCCCTTCGTACTTTACAATAGTTTTCGTAGTAAATTTTCACCGTTTAATGACTAATATTCATATAATTCCTTTTTTATAACTGAATTTAATAGAAATTTTAAACCACTTAAAATATTCGATTTCTCCGTTCCTTTAGACGTATAAGGTCCGTATCTTATAGAAACTGCCCTGTACACTCAAATTTGATAAATAAACCACAAGGAACTCGAAAAATCAGTGATACAGTTAAATTAATTGCTACGCGTACTTTACAATAGTTTTCGTAGAAAATTTTCACCGTTAAATGACTAATATTCATATAATTCGTTTTCTTGTAATTGTATTTTCATAGAATATTAAAACTTTTTAAAATCTTAGATTTTTCCACTTCTTTAGACTAATAAGGTCCATATCGTGTGGAAACTGCCATCTGCACTCAAATTTGATAAATAAACCACACAGAACTCGAAAAATTGCTTCTTACCTCCACCAAGCGAAACATTTAGAAATAAATCACCAATTCATCCACATCTTGAATAAAAATTGGTCTTTTCTGTTTAAATTTTCTTGCAATACAGTTAAAGTTAGTGCCCCTCAAATTTAGCAATAATTTTCGTAGTAAATTTTCACCAATAAATGACTAATTTTCATATAATTCGTTTTCTTATAATCGTATTTTCATAAAATTTTAAACTTTTCAAAATCTTCGATTTTCCCGCTACTTCAGACTTATAAGGTCCGTATTGTGTAGAAACTGCACTGTACACTCAAATTTGATAAATAAAACACACGGAATTCGACAAATCGCTACTTACCTCAACCAAGCCAAAAATGAAGAAATAAAAACACCAATTCATCCATATCTTGAGTGAAAATTGGTCTTTTCTGTGTAAATTTTCTTGTAATACAGTTTAATTTATTGCCCCTCGTATTTAGCAATAGTTTTCTTAGTAAATATTCACCGTTAAGTAATTTTTCGCTCCTTTTAAACTTATAAGGTCCGTATCGTGTAGAAACTGCCATCTACACTCAAATTTGATAGATAAAACACACGGAACTCGAAAAATCGTTACTTACCTCAACCAAGCCAAAATCGCAGAAATAAAAACACCAATCCATCCATATCTTGACTGAAAGTTGGTCTTTTCTGTATAAATTTACTTGTTACACAGTGTAATTAATTGCTTTTCGTATTATACAACATTCTTCGTAGTAAATTTTCAGCGTTAAATAACTTTATTTCATTTAATTCATTTTCTTTTAATTGTATTTACATAGTATTTTAAAACTTTTTAAAATCTTCAATTTTTCATTTTTTTAGACATAAAGATCAGAATCAAGTATAAACTGCCATCTACTTTCAAATTTGATAGATAAAACACACGGAACTCGAAAAATCGCTACTTACCTCAACCAAGCCAAAAACGCAGAAATAAAAACACCAATCCACCCATCTCTTGAATGAAAATTGGTCCTTTCTGTTTAAATTTTCTTGTAATATAGTTAAGTTTATTGCCCCTCGAATTTAGCAATAGTTTTCATAGTAAATTTTCACCAAAAATAACAAATTTCATATTATTCGTTTTCTTATAATCGTATTCTCACAGAATTTTAAACATAAACATAAACACTCACGCCTGTCACCCAGAGGGGTAGGCAGAGACTACGGACTTCCATTTGGCACGATTCTGACATACCTCTTTCGCCTCCTTTACATCCATATATCTACGCATACATGCTCGTCGGTTAAGGGTACTTCTAACGTGGCCCATTTTCAAAATATCGCCAATTTGGTCGATAAACTTTTTTCTAGGGCGTCCCTTTCCGACTCGGCCATTCACATCTGCCATATAAATTTGCTTTGTCACTCTTTCCTCATTCATTCTTTCTACGTGACCAAACCACCGAAGCATTCCTTTCTTAATCCTGGTCACAACATCATCTTGCATACCACATTTATCTCTTATCACGCAATTTCTCACCCTGTCATTCAGATTAAACCCTAGCATATTCCTTAAAGACCGCATTTCTACAGCATTTATTCTACTTTCGTGCTTCTTCTGCCACACCCAGCTTTCACTACCATACATTAAAGTAGGGACTAACACAGCATTATGAATTACCATACGTGCCTGTTTTGACACATTCTGGTTCTTCATAATAGAGTGTAGTGCCCCATTCACTCTATTCCCTGCATTTACTCGTCGTTCTATTTCCCTATCATATCTACCATCCCTGCTAAATACACATACCAAATACACAAACTCATCCACTTGCTCAATTAACTCTCCTTCTATTCTTATTTCACATACCGTTTTGCTTTCTTCTCTTTCAAAAACCATCACTTTCGTCTTACTTGCGTTCACTTTCATTCCCCTTTCTTTCAATTCCCAGTTCATTAATGTAACCATCATTTGCAACTCTGCCGCCGCTGACGCAAGTATGACTTGATCATCGGCATACAAAAGGCATTTGACGGTTAACTCGCCCATTCTTAACCCACATTCTTCATCTTTCAAAATTTGCAAACACCGGTCCATAAATAGGTTGAACAGCCAAGGGGAAGCTACACAGCCCTGTCTGACACCTTTTTGGATGCCAAACCAGTCCGAGTAGACCCCATTGATCCTGACACAAGCACTAGAGTCCCTATAAAGAGACCTTAATGCCTGTATCAAACCAGCGCTCAACCCATATGAGTTCAGTGTTTGCCATAACACATTCCTGTCCACTCTGTCATAAGCCTTTTCCAAGTCCATGAACGCACAAAAAACTTTCTGGATTTTGGCAAAAAACTTCTCCGCAATCATGCGCATGGAAAAGACTTGATCTGTACACCCTATTCCCTTTCTAAAACCCGCTTGCACATCCCAAATTTTTCCATCAGTTTCTTTCATAACTCTTTCAATTAACACCTTAGCATACAGTTTACCCACAATACTAAGCAAGCTGATACCGCGGTAGTTTTTGCAGTCCTGCTGTGACCCTTTTCCTTTATATATTGGTACTATAACTGCTTTACACCAGTCATCCGGTACCCGTTTTAATTCCCAACATAAATTAAACAAGGTGTACAGCAGGCCTGCCACCACTCCCTCTCCAGCCCTTAGCATCTCAAGTGATACTCTATCATATCCAGCTGCCTTACCTGCTTTCATGCTTTTCATTGCTTTCATTATTTCATCTACACTTATCTCCATACCCCTTTCCACTTCTTTCGGAATTTCTAGTTCATTTAATTCATACGACTCTTCACTCATAAACACGCTTTCAAAGTATTCCTTCCATCTGTTTAAATTCGAAACTTCATCATTCAGAATACATCCATTCTCGTCTCTTATAGCATTTATTATAGGCTGTTTTGTATTTCCCCTGGCAGTTCTTACGAGTTTCCAGAACATTTTTATGTTAGCCTGGAAATTATCAGATATCCTTCTATCATTCTTATCCGTTCTTTCTTTCTTTTTCCTTTCAACAACTTCTTTTACTCTCTTATTTAGACGTCTAAATTCTGCCTCATCATTCATACCAGAAGAATTACCAGCTTTGGTTGCTAGTAAATCTAACCATGCTTTCTTCTTTGATTCAACTTCCACCCGTACCTCATCATCCCACCATAACGTATTGCTTTTCCTTTCATTTGTTCTCTTACTTACACCACATACTTCGGTGGCGGTATCCACCAAACCTTTCTTAATATTATCCCACACAGTATTCAAGTCTAAATCATTCATACACAACTCATTCAAACATCTAATATTTTCTCTCAGTCTACATTTATACTTCTCTATCACATCTTCATCTTGTAACCTCTCTATTCTTATACGCTGTAACGCAGTGGTAGATACAGATGTCCGATGCCGCCAACGCTTGAAAAGACCATTAATTCGACATAAGACCAAGTAATGATCCGTCCCTACGTTGGACCCCCGGTAAACCCTTGTATCTACGACTGCGCTCCTCATTCTTTCATCCACAATTACGAAATCTATCATGCTTCTATTATCACCTCTTTCCCATGTATACATGTGAATCTTCTTATGACGAAAAAAAGTATTCGTCACAAAAAGATTCTTTTCCGCACATACGGTGAGGAGGTCTTCACCATTCTCATTTATACTTCCATCACCAAACGTTCCCAATATCCTTTCATAACCAAACCTCTTCACCCCAACCCTTCCATTAAAGTCTCCTAACATAATAATATTTTCATTTTCCTTACATTTTGTCAACACCATCCTTACCATGTCCCAAAACTGCTCTCGGATGTAAGTGGGCTTAGACATGTCTGGGGCGTATACCCCTAGTAGGAACAGCTTCTTTAAGCCCACTTTCATTCGTATCCATAGCAGTCTCGGGCTTACAAATTCATACTCTTTCACACATCGTCCCATTCTTTCTGAAAGGATGAGACCGACTCCCTGGCATGCCCGTTCGGTCTCGCCCACACCAGACCAATACGCGGTATACGTGCCATGTGCAGTGGCATCTTTTCCCTTTCGTTTCGTCTCATTCACACATAACACATCTATTCCTCTGTCATTCATCATTTCGCATACTTCATCTTATCATTCATTCCTCCACATACATTCAGCGTAGCCAGACGGGTTTCCGCAATCAACTTTTCGCCCCTCCGGGAGACAGAACGTGACGGGTGGCGAACCTCGTCGCCGAATTTTAAACTTTTTAAAATATTCGATTTTTCCGCTCCTCTTCCTTTTTTTAGACTTATAAGATCAGAATCAAGTATAAACTGCCATCTAAACTCAAATTTGATAGATAAAACACACGGAACTCGAAAAATCGCTACTTACCACAACCAAGCTAAAAACGCAGAAATAAAAACACAAATTCATCAATATCTTGAATGAAAATTGGTCTTTCATGTTTAATTTTTCACGTAATGCAGTTAAATTAATTGCCCTTCGTACTTTACAATAGTTTTCGTAGTAAATTTTCACCGTTTAATGACTAATATTCATATAATTCCTTTTTTATAACTGAATTTAATAGAAATTTTAAACCACTTAAAATATTCGATTTCTCCGTTCCTTTAGACGTATAAGGTCCGTATCTTATAGAAACTGCCCTGTACACTCAAATTTGATAAATAAACCACAAGGAACTCGAAAAATCAGTGATACAGTTAAATTAATTGCTACGCGTACTTTACAATAGTTTTCGTAGAAAATTTTCACCGTTAAATGACTAATATTCATATAATTCGTTTTCTTGTAATTGTATTTTCATAGAATATTAAAACTTTTTAAAATCTTAGATTTTTCCACTTCTTTAGACTAATAAGGTCCATATCGTGTGGAAACTGCCATCTGCACTCAAATTTGATAAATAAACCACACAGAACTCGAAAAATTGCTTCTTACCTCCACCAAGCGAAACATTTAGAAATAAATCACCAATTCATCCACATCTTGAATAAAAATTGGTCTTTTCTGTTTAAATTTTCTTGCAATACAGTTAAAGTTAGTGCCCCTCAAATTTAGCAATAATTTTCGTAGTAAATTTTCACCAATAAATGACTAATTTTCATATAATTCGTTTTCTTATAATCGTATTTTCATAAAATTTTAAACTTTTCAAAATCTTCGATTTTCCCGCTACTGCAGACTTATAAGGTCCGTATTGTGTAGAAACTGCACTGTACACTCAAATTTGATAAATAAAACACACGGAATTCGACAAATCGCTACTTACCTCAACCAAGCCTAAAATGAAGAAATAAAAACACCAATTCATCCATATCTTGAGTGAAAATTGGTCTTTTCTGTGTAAATTTTCTTGTAATACAGTTTAATTTATTGCCCCTCGTATTTAGCAATAGTTTTCTTAGTAAATATTCACCGTTAAGTAATTTTTCGCTCCTTTTAAACTTATAAGGTCCGTATCGTGTAGAAACTGCCATCTACACTCAAATTTGATAGATAAAACACACGGAACTCGAAAAATCGTTACTTACCTCAACCAAGCCAAAATCGCAGAAATAAAAACACCAATCCATCCATATCTTGACTGAAAGTTGGTCTTTTCTGTATAAATTTACTTGTTACACAGTGTAATTAATTGCTTTTCGTATTATACAACATTCTTCGTAGTAAATTTTCAGCGTTAAATAACTTTATTTCATTTAATTCATTTTCTTTTAATTGTATTTACATAGTATTTTAAAACTTTTTAAAATCTTCAATTTTTCATTTTTTTAGACATAAAGATCAGAATCAAGTATAAACTGCCATCTACTTTCAAATTTGATAGATAAAACACACGGAACTCGAAAAATCGCTACTTACCTCAACCAAGCCAAAAACGCAGAAATAAAAACACCAATCCACCCATCTCTTGAATGAAAATTGGTCCTTTCTGTTTAAATTTTCTTGTAATATAGTTAAGTTTATTGCCCCTCGAATTTAGCAATAGTTTTCGTAGTAAATTTTCACCAAAAATAACAAATTTCATATTATTCGTTTTCTTATAATCGTATTCTCACAGAATTTTAAACATAAACATAAACACTCACGCCTGTCACCCAGAGGGGTAGGCAGAGACTACGGACTTCCATTTGGCACGATTCTGACATACCTCTTTCGCCTCCTTTACATCCATATATCTACGCATACATGCTCGTCGGTTAAGGGTACTTCTAACGTGGCCCATTTTCAAAATATCGCCAATTTGGTCGATAAACTTTTTTCTAGGGCGTCCCTTTCCGACTCGGCCATTCACATCTGCCATATAAATTTGCTTTGTCACTCTTTCCTCATTCATTCTTTCTACGTGACCAAACCACCGAAGCATTCCTTTCTTAATCCTGGTCACAACATCATCTTGCATACCACATTTATCTCTTATCACGCAATTTCTCACCCTGTCATTCAGATTAAACCCTAGCATATTCCTTAAAGACCGCATTTCTACAGCATTTATTCTACTTTCGTGCTTCTTCTGCCACACCCAGCTTTCACTACCATACATTAAAGTAGGGACTAACACAGCATTATGAATTACCATACGTGCCTGTTTTGACACATTCTGGTTCTTCATAATAGAGTGTAGTGCCCCATTCACTCTATTCCCTGCATTTACTCGTCGTTCTATTTCCCTATCATATCTACCATCCCTGCTAAATACACATACCAAATACACAAACTCATCCACTTGCTCAATTAACTCTCCTTCTATTCTTATTTCACATACCGTTTTGCTTTCTTCTCTTTCAAAAACCATCACTTTCGTCTTACTTGCGTTCACTTTCATTCCCCTTTCTTTCAATTCCCAGTTCATTAATGTAACCATCATTTGCAACTCTGCCGCCGCTGACGCAAGTATGACTTGATCATCGGCATACAAAAGGCATTTGACGGTTAACTCGCCCATTCTTAACCCACATTCTTCATCTTTCAAAATTTGCAAACACCGGTCCATAAATAGGTTGAACAGCCAAGGGGAAGCTACACAGCCCTGTCTGACACCTTTTTGGATGCCAAACCAGTCCGAGTAGACCCCATTGATCCTGACACAAGCACTAGAGTCCCTATAAAGAGACCTTAATGCCTGTATCAAACCAGCGCTCAACCCATATGAGTTCAGTGTTTGCCATAACACATTCCTGTCCACTCTGTCATAAGCCTTTTCCAAGTCCATGAACGCACAAAAAACTTTCTGGATTTTGGCAAAAAACTTCTCCGCAATCATGCGCATGGAAAAGACTTGATCTGTACACCCTATTCCCTTTCTAAAACCCGCTTGCACATCCCAAATTTTTCCATCAGTTTCTTTCATAACTCTTTCAATTAACACCTTAGCATACAGTTTACCCACAATACTAAGCAAGCTGATACCGCGGTAGTTTTTGCAGTCCTGCTGTGACCCTTTTCCTTTATATATTGGTACTATAACTGCTTTACACCAGTCATCCGGTACCCGTTTTAATTCCCAACATAAATTAAACAAGGTGTACAGCAGGCCTGCCACCACTCCCTCTCCAGCCCTTAGCATCTCAAGTGATACTCTATCATATCCAGCTGCCTTACCTGCTTTCATGCTTTTCATTGCTTTCATTATTTCATCTACACTTATCTCCATACCCCTTTCCACTTCTTTCGGAATTTCTAGTTCATTTAATTCATACGACTCTTCACTCATAAACACGCTTTCAAAGTATTCCTTCCATCTGTTTAAATTCGAAACTTCATCATTCAGAATACATCCATTCTCGTCTCTTATAGCATTTATTATAGGCTGTTTTGTATTTCCCCTGGCAGTTCTTACGAGTTTCCAGAACATTTTTATGTTAGCCTGGAAATTATCAGATATCCTTCTATCATTCTTATCCGTTCTTTCTTTCTTTTTCCTTTCAACAACTTCTTTTACTCTCTTATTTAGACGTCTAAATTCTGCCTCATCATTCATACCAGAAGAATTACCAGCTTTGGTTGCTAGTAAATCTAACCATGCTTTCTTCTTTGATTCAACTTCCACCCGTACCTCATCATCCCACCATAACGTATTGCTTTTCCTTTCATTTGTTCTCTTACTTACACCACATACTTCGGTGGCGGTATCCACCAAACCTTTCTTAATATTATCCCACACAGTATTCAAGTCTAAATCATTCATACACAACTCATTCAAACATCTAATATTTTCTCTCAGTCTACATTTATACTTCTCTATCACATCTTCATCTTGTAACCTCTCTATTCTTATACGCTGTAACGCAGTGGTAGATACAGATGTCCGATGCCGCCAACGCTTGAAAAGACCATTAATTCGACATAAGACCAAGTAATGATCCGTCCCTACGTTGGACCCCCGGTAAACCCTTGTATCTACGACTGCGCTCCTCATTCTTTCATCCACAATTACGAAATCTATCATGCTTCTATTATCACCTCTTTCCCATGTATACATGTGAATCTTCTTATGACGAAAAAAAGTATTCGTCACAAAAAGATTCTTTTCCGCACATACGGTGAGGAGGTCTTCACCATTCTCATTTATACTTTCATCACCAAACGTTCCCAATATCCTTTCATAACCAGACCTCTTCACCCCAACCCTTCCATTAAAGTCTCCTAACATAATAATATTTTCATTTTCCTTACATTTTGTCAACACCATCCTTACCATGTCCCAAAACTGCTCTCGGATGTAAGTG
Source organism: Parnassius smintheus behrii (assembly GCA_036936625.1). Classification (NCBI taxonomy): domain Eukaryota; kingdom Metazoa; phylum Arthropoda; class Insecta; order Lepidoptera; family Papilionidae; genus Parnassius; species Parnassius smintheus. The sequence continues at coordinate 34,669,961 of JAUPFT010000027.1, forward strand.
GGCTTAGACATGTCTGGGGCGTATACCCCTAGTAGGAACAGCTTCTTTAAGCCCACTTTCATTCGTATCCATAGCAGTCTCGGGCTTACAAATTCATACTCTTTCACACATCGTCCCATTCTTTCTGAAAGGATGAGACCGACTCCCTGGCATGCCCGTTCGGTCTCGCCCACACCAGACCAATACGCGGTATACGTGCCATGTGCAGTGGCATCTTTTCCCTTTCGTTTCGTCTCATTCACACATAACACATCTATTCCTCTGTCATTCATCATTTCGCATACTTCATCTTATCATTCATTCCTCCACATACATTCAGCGTAGCCAGACGGGTTTCCGCAATCAACTTTTCGCCCCTCCGGGAGACAGAACGTGACGGGTGGCGAACCTCGTCGCCGAATTTTAAACTTTTTAAAATATTCGATTTTTCCGCTCCTCTTCCTTTTTTTAGACTTATAAGATCAGAATCAAGTATAAACTGCCATCTAAACTCAAATTTGATAGATAAAACACACGGAACTCGAAAAATCGCTACTTACCACAACCAAGCTAAAAACGCAGAAATAAAAACACAAATTCATCAATATCTTGAATGAAAATTGGTCTTTCATGTTTAATTTTTCACGTAATGCAGTTAAATTAATTGCCCTTCGTACTTTACAATAGTTTTCGTAGTAAATTTTCACCGTTTAATGACTAATATTCATATAATTCCTTTTTTATAACTGAATTTAATAGAAATTTTAAACCACTTAAAATATTCGATTTCTCCGTTCCTTTAGACGTATAAGGTCCGTATCTTATAGAAACTGCCCTGTACACTCAAATTTGATAAATAAACCACAAGGAACTCGAAAAATCAGTGATACAGTTAAATTAATTGCTACGCGTACTTTACAATAGTTTTCGTAGAAAATTTTCACCGTTAAATGACTAATATTCATATAATTCGTTTTCTTGTAATTGTATTTTCATAGAATATTAAAACTTTTTAAAATCTTAGATTTTTCCACTTCTTTAGACTAATAAGGTCCGTATCGTGTGGAAACTGCCATCTGCACTCAAATTTGATAAATAAACCACACAGAACTCGAAAAATTGCTTCTTACCTCCACCAAGCGAAACATTTAGAAATAAATCACCAATTCATCCACATCTTGAATAAAAATTGGTCTTTTCTGTTTAAATTTTCTTGCAATACAGTTAAAGTTAGTGCCCCTCAAATTTAGCAATAATTTTCGTAGTAAATTTTCACCAATAAATGACTAATTTTCATATAATTCGTTTTCTTATAATCGTATATTCATAGAAATTTAAACTTTTTAAAATATTCGATTTTTCCGCTACTTCAGACTTATAAGGTCCGTATTGTGTAGAAACTGCACTGTACACTCAAATTTGATAAATAAAACACACGGAATTCGACAAATCGCTACTTACCTCAACCAAGCCAAAAATGAAGAAATAAAAACACCAATTCATCCATATCTTGAGTGAAAATTGGTCTTTTCTGTGTAAATTTTCTTGTAATACAGTTTAATTTATTGCCCCTCGTATTTAGCAATAGTTTTCTTAGTAAATATTCACCGTTAAGTAATTTTTCCGCTCCTTTTAAACTTATAAGGTCCGTATCGTGTAGAAACTGCCATCTACACTCAAATTTGATAGATAAAACACACGGAACTCGAAAAATCGTTACTTACCTCAACCAAGCCAAAATCGCAGAAATAAAAACACCAATCCATCCATATCTTGACTGAAAGTTGGTCTTTTCTGTATAAATTTACTTGTTACACAGTGTAATTAATTGCTTTTCGTATTATACAACATTCTTCGTAGTAAATTTTCAGCGTTAAATAACTTTATTTCATTTAATTCATTTTCTTTTAATTGTATTTACATAGTATTTTAAAACTTTTTAAAATCTTCAATTTTTTATTTTTTTAGACATAAAGATCAGAATCAAGTATAAACTGCCATCTACTTTCAAATTTGATAGATAAAACACACGGAACTCGAAAAATCGCTACTTACCTCAACCAAGCCAAAAACGCAGAAATAAAAACACCAATCCACCCATCTCTTGAATGAAAATTGGTCCTTTCTGTTAAAATTTTCTTGTAATATAGTTTAATTTATTGCCCCTCGAATTTAGCAATAGTTTTCGTAGTAAATTTTCACCAAAAATAACAAATTTCATATTATTCGTTTTCTTATAATCGTATTCTCACAGAATTTTAAACATAAACATAAACATAAACACTCACGCCTGTCACCCAGAGGGGTAGGCAGAGACTACGGACTTCCATTTGGCACGATTCTGACATACCTCTTTCGCCTCCTTTACATCCATATATCTACGCATACATGCTCGTCGGTTAAGGGTACTTCTAACGTGGCCCATTTTCAAAATATCGCCAATTTGGTCGATAAACTTTTTTCTAGGGCGTCCCTTTCCGACTCGGCCATTCACATCTGCCATATAAATTTGCTTTGTCACTCTTTCCTCATTCATTCTTTCTACGTGACCAAACCACCGAAGCATTCCTTTCTTAATCCTGGTCACAACATCATCTTGCATACCACATTTATCTCTTATCACGCAATTTCTCACCCTGTCATTCAGATTAAACCCTAGCATATTCCTTAAAGACCGCATTTCTACAGCATTTATTCTACTTTCATGCTTCTTCTGCCACACCCAGCTTTCACTACCATACATTAAAGTAGGGACTAACACAGCATTATGAATTACCATACGTGCCTGTTTTGACACATTCTGGTTCTTCATAATAGAGTGTAGTGCCCCATTCACTCTATTCCCTGCATTTACTCGTCGTTCTATTTCCCTATCATATCTACCATCCCTGCTAAATACACATACCAAATACACAAACTCATCCACTTGCTCAATTAACTCTCCTTCTATTCTTATTTCACATACCGTTTTGCTTTCTTCTCTTTCAAAAACCATCACTTTCGTCTTACTTGCGTTCACTTTCATTCCCCTTTCTTTCAATTCCCAGTTCATTAATGTAACCATCATTTGCAACTCTGCCGCCGCTGACGCAAGTATGACTTGATCATCGGCATACAAAAGGCATTTGACGGTTAACTCGCCCATTCTTAACCCACATTCTTCATCTTTCAAAATTTGCAAACACCGGTCCATAAATAGGTTGAACAGCCAAGGGGAAGCTACACAGCCCTGTCTGACACCTTTTTGGATGCCAAACCAGTCCGAGTAGACCCCATTGATCCTGACACAAGCACTAGAGTCCCTATAAAGAGACCTTAATGCCTGTATCAAACCAGCGCTCAACCCATATGAGTTCAGTGTTTGCCATAACACATTCCTGTCCACTCTGTCATAAGCCTTTTCCAAGTCCATGAACGCACAAAAAACTTTCTGGATTTTGGCAAAAAACTTCTCCGCAATCATGCGCATGGAAAAGTCTTGATCTGTACACCCTATTCCCTTTCTAAAACCCGCTTGCACATCCCAAATTTTTCCATCAGTTTCTTTCATAACTCTTTCAATTAACACCTTAGCATACAGTTTACCCACAATACTAAGCAAGCTGATACCGCGGTAGTTTTTGCAGTCCTGCTGTGACCCTTTTCCTTTATATATTGGTACTATAACTGCTTTACACCAGTCATCCGGTACCCGTTTTAATTCCCAACATAAATTAAACAAGGTGTACAGCAGGCCTGCCACCACTCCCTCTCCAGCCCTTAGCATCTCAAGTGATACTCTATCATATCCAGCTGCCTTACCTGCTTTCATGCTTTTCATTGCTTTCATTATTTCATCTACACTTATCTCCATACCCCTTTCCACTTCTTTCGGAATTTCTAGTTCATTTAATTCATACGACTCTTCACTCATAAACACGCTTTCAAAGTATTCCTTCCATCTGTTTAAATTCGAAACTTCATCATTCAGAATACATCCATTCTCGTCTCTTATAGCATTTATTATAGGCTGTTTTGTATTTCCCCTGGCAGTTCTTACGAGTTTCCAGAACATTTTTATGTTAGCCTGGAAATTATCAGATATCCTTCTATCATTCTTATCCGTTCTTTCTTTCTTTTTCCTTTCAACAACTTCTTTTACTCTCTTATTTAGACGTCTAAATTCTGCCTCATCATTCATACCAGAAGAATTACCAGCTTTGGTTGCTAGTAAATCTAACCATGCTTTCTTCTTTGATTCAACTTCCACCCGTACCTCATCATCCCACCATAACGTATTGCTTTTCCTTTCATTTGTTCTCTTACTTACACCACATACTTCGGTGGCGGTATCCACCAAACCTTTCTTAATATTATCCCACACAGTATTCAAGTCTAAATCATTCATACACAACTCATTCAAACATCTAATATTTTCTCTCAGTCTACATTTATACTTCTCTATCACATCTTCATCTTGTAACCTCTCTATTCTTATACGCTGTAACGCAGTGGTAGATACAGATGTCCGATGCCGCCAACGCTTGAAAAGACCATTAATTCGACATAAGACCAAGTAATGATCCGTCCCTACGTTGGACCCCCGGTAAACCCTTGTATCTACGACTGCGCTCCTCATTCTTTCATCCACAATTACGAAATCTATCATGCTTCTATTATCACCTCTTTCCCATGTATACATGTGAATCTTCTTATGACGAAAAAAAGTATTCGTCACAAAAAGATTCTTTTCCGCACATACGGTGAGGAGGTCTTCACCATTCTCATTTATACTTCCATCACCAAACGTTCCCAATATCCTTTCATAACCAAACCTCTTCACCCCAACCCTTCCATTAAAGTCTCCTAACATAATAATATTTTCATTTTCCTTACATTTTGTCAACACCATCCTTACCATGTCCCAAAACTGCTCTCGGATGTAAGTGGGCTTAGACATGTCTGGGGCGTATACCCCTAGTAGGAACAGCTTCTTTAAGCCCACTTTCATTCGTATCCATAGCAGTCTCGGGCTTACAAATTCATACTCTTTCACACATCGTCCCATTCTTTCTGAAAGGATGAGACCGACTCCCTGGCATGCCCGTTCGGTCTCGCCCACACCAGACCAATACGCGGTATACGTGCCATGTGCAGTGGCATCTTTTCCCTTTCGTTTCGTCTCATTCACACATAACACATCTATTCCTCTGTCATTCATCATTTCGCATACTTCATCTTATCATTCATTCCTCCACATACATTCAGCGTAGCCAGACGGGTTTCCGCAATCAACTTTTCGCCCCTCCGGGAGACAGAACGTGACGGGTGGCGAACCTCGTCGCCGAATTTTAAACTTTTTAAAATATTCGATTTTTCCGCTCCTCTTCCTTTTTTTAGACTTATAAGATCAGAATCAAGTATAAACTGCCATCTAAACTCAAATTTGATAGATAAAACACACGGAACTCGAAAAATCGCTACTTACCACAACCAAGCTAAAAACGCAGAAATAAAAACACAAATTCATCAATATCTTGAATGAAAATTGGTCTTTCATGTTTAATTTTTCACGTAATGCAGTTAAATTAATTGCCCTTCGTACTTTACAATAGTTTTCGTAGTAAATTTTCACCGTTTAATGACTAATATTCATATAATTCCTTTTTTATAACTGAATTTAATAGAAATTTTAAACCACTTAAAATATTCGATTTCTCCGTTCCTTTAGACGTATAAGGTCCGTATCTTATAGAAACTGCCCTGTACACTCAAATTTGATAAATAAACCACAAGGAACTCGAAAAATCAGTGATACAGTTAAATTAATTGCTACGCGTACTTTACAATAGTTTTCGTAGAAAATTTTCACCGTTAAATGACTAATATTCATATAATTCGTTTTCTTGTAATTGTATTTTCATAGAATATTAAAACTTTTTAAAATCTTAGATTTTTCCACTTCTTTAGACTAATAAGGTCCATATCGTGTGGAAACTGCCATCTGCACTCAAATTTGATAAATAAACCACACAGAACTCGAAAAATTGCTTCTTACCTCCACCAAGCGAAACATTTAGAAATAAATCACCAATTCATCCACATCTTGAATAAAAATTGGTCTTTTCTGTTTAAATTTTCTTGCAATACAGTTAAAGTTAGTGCCCCTCAAATTTAGCAATAATTTTCGTAGTAAATTTTCACCAATAAATGACTAATTTTCATATAATTCGTTTTCTTATAATCGTATTTTCATAAAATTTTAAACTTTTCAAAATCTTCGATTTTCCCGCTACTGCAGACTTATAAGGTCCGTATTGTGTAGAAACTGCACTGTACACTCAAATTTGATAAATAAAACACACGGAATTCGACAAATCGCTACTTACCTCAACCAAGCCTAAAATGAAGAAATAAAAACACCAATTCATCCATATCTTGAGTGAAAATTGGTCTTTTCTGTGTAAATTTTCTTGTAATACAGTTTAATTTATTGCCCCTCGTATTTAGCAATAGTTTTCTTAGTAAATATTCACCGTTAAGTAATTTTTCGCTCCTTTTAAACTTATAAGGTCCGTATCGTGTAGAAACTGCCATCTACACTCAAATTTGATAGATAAAACACACGGAACTCGAAAAATCGTTACTTACCTCAACCAAGCCAAAATCGCAGAAATAAAAACACCAATCCATCCATATCTTGACTGAAAGTTGGTCTTTTCTGTATAAATTTACTTGTTACACAGTGTAATTAATTGCTTTTCGTATTATACAACATTCTTCGTAGTAAATTTTCAGCGTTAAATAACTTTATTTCATTTAATTCATTTTCTTTTAATTGTATTTACATAGTATTTTAAAACTTTTTAAAATCTTCAATTTTTCATTTTTTTAGACATAAAGATCAGAATCAAGTATAAACTGCCATCTACTTTCAAATTTGATAGATAAAACACACGGAACTCGAAAAATCGCTACTTACCTCAACCAAGCCAAAAACGCAGAAATAAAAACACCAATCCACCCATCTCTTGAATGAAAATTGGTCCTTTCTGTTTAAATTTTCTTGTAATATAGTTAAGTTTATTGCCCCTCGAATTTAGCAATAGTTTTCGTAGTAAATTTTCACCAAAAATAACAAATTTCATATTATTCGTTTTCTTATAATCGTATTCTCACAGAATTTTAAACATAAACATAAACACTCACGCCTGTCACCCAGAGGGGTAGGCAGAGACTACGGACTTCCATTTGGCACGATTCTGACATACCTCTTTCGCCTCCTTTACATCCATATATCTACGCATACATGCTCGTCGGTTAAGGGTACTTCTAACGTGGCCCATTTTCAAAATATCGCCAATTTGGTCGATAAACTTTTTTCTAGGGCGTCCCTTTCCGACTCGGCCATTCACATCTGCCATATAAATTTGCTTTGTCACTCTTTCCTCATTCATTCTTTCTACGTGACCAAACCACCGAAGCATTCCTTTCTTAATCCTGGTCACAACATCATCTTGCATACCACATTTATCTCTTATCACGCAATTTCTCACCCTGTCATTCAGATTAAACCCTAGCATATTCCTTAAAGACCGCATTTCTACAGCATTTATTCTACTTTCGTGCTTCTTCTGCCACACCCAGCTTTCACTACCATACATTAAAGTAGGGACTAACACAGCATTATGAATTACCATACGTGCCTGTTTTGACACATTCTGGTTCTTCATAATAGAGTGTAGTGCCCCATTCACTCTATTCCCTGCATTTACTCGTCGTTCTATTTCCCTATCATATCTACCATCCCTGCTAAATACACATACCAAATACACAAACTCATCCACTTGCTCAATTAACTCTCCTTCTATTCTTATTTCACATACCGTTTTGCTTTCTTCTCTTTCAAAAACCATCACTTTCGTCTTACTTGCGTTCACTTTCATTCCCCTTTCTTTCAATTCCCAGTTCATTAATGTAACCATCATTTGCAACTCTGCCGCCGCTGACGCAAGTATGACTTGATCATCGGCATACAAAAGGCATTTGACGGTTAACTCGCCCATTCTTAACCCACATTCTTCATCTTTCAAAATTTGCAAACACCGGTCCATAAATAGGTTGAACAGCCAAGGGGAAGCTACACAGCCCTGTCTGACACCTTTTTGGATGCCAAACCAGTCCGAGTAGACCCCATTGATCCTGACACAAGCACTAGAGTCCCTATAAAGAGACCTTAATGCCTGTATCAAACCAGCGCTCAACCCATATGAGTTCAGTGTTTGCCATAACACATTCCTGTCCACTCTGTCATAAGCCTTTTCCAAGTCCATGAACGCACAAAAAACTTTCTGGATTTTGGCAAAAAACTTCTCCGCAATCATGCGCATGGAAAAGACTTGATCTGTACACCCTATTCCCTTTCTAAAACCCGCTTGCACATCCCAAATTTTTCCATCAGTTTCTTTCATAACTCTTTCAATTAACACCTTAGCATACAGTTTACCCACAATACTAAGCAAGCTGATACCGCGGTAGTTTTTGCAGTCCTGCTGTGACCCTTTTCCTTTATATATTGGTACTATAACTGCTTTACACCAGTCATCCGGTACCCGTTTTAATTCCCAACATAAATTAAACAAGGTGTACAGCAGGCCTGCCACCACTCCCTCTCCAGCCCTTAGCATCTCAAGTGATACTCTATCATATCCAGCTGCCTTACCTGCTTTCATGCTTTTCATTGCTTTCATTATTTCATCTACACTTATCTCCATACCCCTTTCCACTTCTTTCGGAATTTCTAGTTCATTTAATTCATACGACTCTTCACTCATAAACACGCTTTCAAAGTATTCCTTCCATCTGTTTAAATTCGAAACTTCATCATTCAGAATACATCCATTCTCGTCTCTTATAGCATTTATTATAGGCTGTTTTGTATTTCCCCTGGCAGTTCTTACGAGTTTCCAGAACATTTTTATGTTAGCCTGGAAATTATCAGATATCCTTCTATCATTCTTATCCGTTCTTTCTTTCTTTTTCCTTTCAACAACTTCTTTTACTCTCTTATTTAGACGTCTAAATTCTGCCTCATCATTCATACCAGAAGAATTACCAGCTTTGGTTGCTAGTAAATCTAACCATGCTTTCTTCTTTGATTCAACTTCCACCCGTACCTCATCATCCCACCATAACGTATTGCTTTTCCTTTCATTTGTTCTCTTACTTACACCACATACTTCGGTGGCGGTATCCACCAAACCTTTCTTAATATTATCCCACACAGTATTCAAGTCTAAATCATTCATACACAACTCATTCAAACATCTAATATTTTCTCTCAGTCTACATTTATACTTCTCTATCACATCTTCATCTTGTAACCTCTCTATTCTTATACGCTGTAACGCAGTGGTAGATACAGATGTCCGATGCCGCCAACGCTTGAAAAGACCATTAATTCGACATAAGACCAAGTAATGATCCGTCCCTACGTTGAACCCCCGGTAAACCCTTGTATCTACGACTGCGCTCCTCATTCTTTCATCCACAATTACGAAATCTATCATGCTTCTATTATCACCTCTTTCCCATGTATACATGTGAATCTTCTTATGACGAAAAAAAGTATTCGTCACAAAAAGATTCTTTTCCGCACATACGGTGAGGAGGTCTTCACCATTCTCATTTATACTTTCATCACCAAACGTTCCCAATATCCTTTCATAACCAGACCTCTTCACCCCAACCCTTCCATTAAAGTCTCCTAACATAATAATATTTTCATTTTCCTTACATTTTGTCAACACCATCCTTACCATGTCCCAAAACTGCTCTCGGATGTAAGTGGGCTTAGACATGTCTGGGGCGTATACCCCTAGTAGGAACAGCTTCTTTAAGCCCACTTTCATTCGTATCCATAGCAGTCTCGGGCTTACAAATTCATACTCTTTCACACATCGTCCCATTCTTTCTGAAAGGATGAGACCGACTCCCTGGCATGCCCGTTCGGTCTCGCCCACACCAGACCAATACGCGGTATACGTGCCATGTGCAGTGGCATCCTTTCCCTTTCGTTTCGTCTCATTCACACATAACACATCTATTCCTCTGTCATTCATCATTTCGCATACTTCATCTTATCATTCATTCCTCCACATTTATTCAGCGTAGCCAGACGGGTTTCCGCAATCAACTTTTCGCCCCTCCGGGAGACAGAACGTGACGGGTGGCGAACCTCGTCGCCGAATTTTAAACTTTTTAAAATATTCGATTTTTCCGCTCCTCTTCCTTTTTTTAGACTTATAAGATCAGAATCAAGTATAAACTGCCATCTAAACTCAAATTTGATAGATAAAACACACGGAACTCGAAAAATCGCTACTTACCACAACCAAGCTAAAAACGCAGAAATAAAAACACAAATTCATCAATATCTTGAATGAAAATTGGTCTTTCATGTTTAATTTTTCACGTAATGCAGTTAAATTAATTGCCCTTCGTACTTTACAATAGTTTTCGTAGTAAATTTTCACCGTTTAATGACTAATATTCATATAATTCCTTTTTTATAACTGAATTTAATAGAAATTTTAAACCACTTAAAATATTCGATTTCTCCGTTCCTTTAGACGTATAAGGTCCGTATCTTATAGAAACTGCCCTGTACACTCAAATTTGATAAATAAACCACAAGGAACTCGAAAAATCAGTGATACAGTTAAATTAATTGCTACGCGTACTTTACAATAGTTTTCGTAGAAAATTTTCACCGTTAAATGACTAATATTCATATAATTCGTTTTCTTGTAATTGTATTTTCATAGAATATTAAAACTTTTTAAAATCTTAGATTTTTCCACTTCTTTAGACTAATAAGGTCCGTATTGTGTGGAAACTGCCATCTGCACTCAAATTTGATAAATAAACCACACAGAACTCGAAAAATTGCTTCTTACCTCCACCAAGCGAAACATTTAGAAATAAATCACCAATTCATCCACATCTTGAATAAAAATTGGTCTTTTCTGTTTAAATTTTCTTGCAATACAGTTAAAGTTAGTGCCCCTCAAATTTAGCAATAATTTTCGTAGTAAATTTTCACCAATAAATGACTAATTTTCATATAATTCGTTTTCTTATAATCGTATATTCATAGAAATTTAAACTTTTTAAAATATTCGATTTTTCCGCTACTTCAGACTTATAAGGTCCGTATTGTGTAGAAACTGCACTGTACACTCAAATTTGATAAATAAAACACACGGAATTCGACAAATCGCTACTTACCTCAACCAAGCCAAAAATGAAGAAATAAAAACACCAATTCATCCATATCTTGAGTGAAAATTGGTCTTTTCTGTGTAAATTTTCTTGTAATACAGTTTAATTTATTGCCCCTCGTATTTAGCAATAGTTTTCTTAGTAAATATTCACCGTTAAGTAATTTTTCCGCTCCTTTTAAACTTATAAGGTCCGTATCGTGTAGAAACTGCCATCTACACTCAAATTTGATAGATAAAACACACGGAACTCGAAAAATCGTTACTTACCTCAACCAAGCCAAAATCGCAGAAATAAAAACACCAATCCATCCATATCTTGACTGAAAGTTGGTCTTTTCTGTATAAATTTACTTGTTACACAGTGTAATTAATTGCTTTTCGTATTATACAACATTTTTCGTAGTAAATTTTCAGCGTTAAATAACTTTATTTCATTTAATTCATTTTCTTTTAATTGTATTTACATAGTATTTTAAAACTTTTTAAAATCTTCAATTTTTCATTTTTTTAGACATAAAGATCAGAATCAAGTATAAACTGCCATCTACTTTCAAATTTGATAGATAAAACACACGGAACTCGAAAAATCGCTACTTACCTCAACCAAGCCAAAAACGCAGAAATAAAAACACCAATCCACCCATCTCTTGAATGAAAATTGGTCCTTTCTGTTTAAATTTTCTTGTAATATAGTTAAGTTTATTGCCCCTCGAATTTAGCAATAGTTTTCGTAGTAAATTTTCACCAAAAATAACAAATTTCATATTATTCGTTTTCTTATAATCGTATTCTGACAGAATTTTAAACATAAACATAAACACTCACGCCTGTCACCCAGAGGGGTAGGCAGAGACTACGGACTTCCATTTGGCACGATTCTGACATACCTCTTTCGCCTCCTTTACATCCATATATCTACGCATACATGCTCGTCGGTTAAGGGTACTTCTAACGTGGCCCATTTTCAAAATATCGCCAATTTGGTCGATAAACTTTTTTCTAAAGCGTCCCTTTCCGACTCGGCCATTCACATCTGCCATATAAATTTGCTTTGTCACTCTTTCCTCATTCATTCTTTCTACGTGACCAAACCACCGAAGCATTCCTTTCTTAATCCTGGTCACAACATCATCTTGCATACCACATTTATCTCTTATCACGCAATTTCTCACCCTGTCATTCAGATTAAACCCTAGCATATTCCTTAAAGACCGCATTTCTACAGCATTTATTCTACTTTCGTGCTTCTTCTGCCACACCCAGCTTTCACTACCATACATAAAAGTAGGGACTAACACAGCATTATGAATTACCATACGTGCCTGTTTTGACACATTCTGGTTCTTCATAATAGAGTGTAGTGCCCCATTCACTCTATTCCCTGCATTTACTCGTCGTTCTATTTCCCTATCATATCTACCATCCCTGCTAAATACACATCCCAAATACACAAACTCATCCACTTGCTCAATTAACTCTCCTTCTATTCTTATTTCACATACCGTTTTGCTTTCTTCTCTTTCAAAAACCATCACTTTCGTCTTACTTGCGTTCACTTTCATTCCCCTTTCTTTCAATTCCCAGTTCATTAATGTAACCATCATTTGCAACTCTGCCGCCGCTGACGCAAGTATGACTTGATCATCGGCATACAAAAGGCATTTGACGGTTAACTCGCCCATTCTTAACCCACATTCTTCATCTTTCAAAATTTGCAAACACCGGTCCATAAATAGGTTGAACAGCCAAGGGGAAGCTACACAGCCCTGTCTGACACCTTTTTGGATGCCAAACCAGTCCGAGTAGACCCCATTGATCCTGACACAAGCACTAGAGTCCCTATAAAGAGACCTTAATGCCTGTATCAAACCAGCGCTCAACCCATATGAGTTCAGTGTTTGCCATAACACATTCCTGTCCACTCTGTCATAAGCCTTTTCCAAGTCCATGAACGCACAAAAAACTTTCTGGTTTTTGGCAAAAAACTTCTCCGCAATCATGCGCATGGAAAAGACTTGATCTGTACACCCTATTCCCTTTCTAAAACCCGCTTGCACATCCCAAATTTTTCCATCAGTTTCTTTCATAACTCTTTCAATTAACACCTTAGCATACAGTTTACCCACAATACTAAGCAAGCTGATACCGCGGTAGTTTTTGCAGTCCTGCTGTGACCCTTTTCCTTTATATATTGGTACTATAACTGCTTTACACCAGTCATCCGGTACCCGTTTTAATTCCCAACATAAATTAAACAAGGTGTACAGCAGGCCTGCCACCACTCCCTCTCCAGCCCTTAGCATCTCAAGTGATACTCTATCATATCCAGCTGCCTTACCTGCTTTCATGCTTTTCATTGCTTTCATTATTTCATCTACACTTATCTCCATACCCCTTTCCACTTCTTTCGGAATTTCTAGTTCATTTAATTCATACGACTCTTCACTCATAAACACGCTTTCAAAGTATTCCTTCCATCTGTTTAAATTCGAAACTTCATCATTCAGAATACATCCATTCTCGTCTCTTATAGCATTTATTATAGGCTGCTTTGTATTTCCCCTGGCAGTTCTTACGAGTTTCCAGAACATTTTTATGTTAGCCTGGAAATTATCAGATATCCTTCTATCATTCTTATCCGTTCTTTCTTTCTTTTTCCTTTCAACAACTTCTTTTACTCTCTTATTTAGACGTCTAAATTCTGCCTTTTTTCTTTCAATCTCATCATTCATACCAGAAGAATTACCAGCTTTGGTTGCTAGTAAATCTAACCATGCTTTCTTCTTTGATTCAACTTCCACCCGTACCTCATCATCCCACCATAACGTATTGCTTTTCCTTTCATTTGTTCTCTTACTTACACCACATACTTCGGTGGCGGTATCCACCAAACCTTTCTTAATATTATCCCACACAGTATTCAAGTCTAAATTATTCATACACAACTCATTCAAACATCTAATATTTTCTCTCAGTCTACATTTATACTTCTCTATCACATCCTCATCTTGTAACCTCTCTATTCTTATACGCTGTAACGCAGTGGTAGATACAGATGTCCGATGCCGCCAACGCTTGAAAAGACCATTAATTCGACATAAGACCAAGTAATGATCCGTCCCTACGTTGGACCCCCGGTAAACCCTTGTATCTACGACTGCGCTCCTCATTCTTTCATCCACAATTACGAAATCTATCATGCTTCTATTATCACCTCCTTCCCATGTATACATGTGAATCTTCTTATGACGAAAAAAAGTATTCGTCACAAAAAGATTCTTTTCCGCACATACGGTGAGGAGGTCTTCACCATTCTCATTTATACTTTCATCACCAAACGTTCCCAATATCCTTTCATAACCAGACCTCTTCACCCCAACCCTTCCATTAAAGTCTCCTAACATAATAATATTTTCATTTTCCTTACATTTTGTCAACACCATCCTTACCATGTCCCAAAACTGCTCTCGGATGTAAGTGGGCTTAGACATGTCTGGGGCGTATACCCCTAGTAGGAACAGCTTCTTTAAGCCCACTTTCATTCGTATCCATAGCAGTCTCGGGCTTACAAATTCATACTCTTTCACACATCGTCCCATTCTTTCTGAAAGGATGAGACCGACTCCCTGGCATGCCCGTTCGGTCTCGCCCACACCAGACCAATACGCGGTATACGTGCCATGTGCAGTGGCATCCTTTCCCTTTCGTTTCGTCTCATTCACACATAACACATCTATTTCTCTGTCATTCATCATTTCGCATACTTCATCTTATCATTCATTCCTCCACATATATTCAGCGTAGCCAGACGGGTTTCCGCAATCAAGTTTTCGCCCCTCCGGGAGACAGAACGTGACGGGTGGCGAACCTCGTCGCCGAATTTTAAACTTTTTAAAATATTCGATTTTTCCGCTCCTCTTCCTTTTTTTAGACTTATAAGATCAGAATCAAGTATAAACTGCCATCTAAACTCAAATTTGATAGATAAAACACACGGAACTCGAAAAATCGCTACTTACCACAACCAAGCTAAAAACGCAGAAATAAAAACACAAATTCATCAATATCTTGAATGAAAATTGGTCTTTCTTGTTTAATTTTTCACGTAATGCAGTTAAATTAATTGCCCTTCGTACTTTACAATAGTTTTCGTAGAAAATTTTCACCGTTTAATGACTAATATTCATATAATTCCTTTTTTATAACTGAATTTAATAGAAATTTTAAACCACTTAAAATATTCGATTTCTCCGCTCCTTTAGACGTATAAGGTCCGTATCTTATAGAAACTGCCCTGTACACTCAAATTTGATAAATAAACCACAAGGAACTCGAAAAATCAGTGATACAGTTAAATTAATTGCTACGCGTACTTTACAATAGTTTTCGTAGAAAATTTTCACCGTTAAATGACTAATATTCATATAATTCGTTTTCTTGTAATTGTATTTTCATAGAATATTAAAACTTTTTAAAATCTTAGATTTTTCCACTTCTTTAGACTAATAAGGTCCGTATCGTGTGGAAACTGCCATCTGCACTCAAATTTGATAAATAAACCACACAGAACTCGAAAAATTGCTTCTTACCTCCACCAAGCGAAACATTTAGAAATAAATCACCAATTCATCCACATCTTGAATAAAAATTGGTCTTTTCTGTTTAAATTTTCTTGCAATACAGTTAAAGTTAGTGCCCCTCAAATTTAGCAATAATTTTCGTAGTAAATTTTCACCAATAAATGACTAATTTTCATATAATTCGTTTTCTTATAATCGTATATTCATAGAAATTTAAACTTTTTAAAATATTCGATTTTTCCGCTACTTTAGACTTATATGGTCCGTATTGTGTAGAAACTGCCCTGTACACGCAAATTTGATAAATTAACCACACGGAACTCAAAAAAACGCTACTTACCTCAACCAAGCCAAAAACGCAGAAATAAAAACACCAATCCATCCATATCTTGAATGAAAATTGGTTTTTTCTGTTTAAATTTTCTTGTAATACAGTTTAATTTATTGCCCCTCGAATTTAGCAATAGTTGTCGTAGTAAATTTTCACCAATAAATAACTAATTTTCATATAATTCGTTTTCTTATAATCGTATTTTCATAGAAATTTAAACTTTTTAAAATATTCGATTTTTCCGCTCCTTTAGACTTATAAGGTCCGTATTGTGTAGAAACAACCATCTGCACTCAAATTTGATAAATAAAACACACGGATCTCGAAAAATCGCTACTTACCTCAACCAAGCCAAAATCGCAGAAATAAAAACACCAATCCATCCCTATCTTGAATGAAAATTGGTCTTTTCTGTTTAAATTTTCTTGTAATACAGTTTTATTTATTGCCCCTCGAATTTAGCAATGGTTTTCGTAATAAATTTTCACCAATTAATAACAAATTTCATATAATTCGTTTTCTTATAATCGTATTTTCATAGAAATTTAAACTTTTTAAAATATTCGATTTTTCCGCTCCTTTAGACTTATATGGTCCATATTGTGTAGAAACTGCTCTGTAAATGCAAATTTGATAAATTAACCACACGGAACTCAAAAAATCGCTACTTACCTCAACCAAACCAAAAACGCGGAAATAAAAACACAAATTCATCCATATCTTGAATGAAAATTGGTCTTTTCTGTTTAAATTTTCTTGTAATACAGTTTAATTTACTGCCCCTCGTATTTAGCAATAGTTTTCTTCGTAAATATTCATCGTTGAGTAACTTATTTTCATATAATTCGTTTTCTTATCATCGTATTTTCATAGATTTTTAAACTTTTTAAAATCTTCGATTTTTCCGCTCCTTTTAAACTTATAAGGTCCGTATCGTGTAGAAACTGCCATCTACACTCTAATTTGATGGATAAAACACACGGAACTCGAAAAATCGCTACTTACCTCAACCAAGCCAAAAACGCAGAAATAAAAACACCAATCCACCCATCTCTTGAATGAAATTTGGTCTTTTCTGTTTAAATTTTCTTGTAATACAGTTTAATTTATTGCCCCTCGAATTTAGCAATAGTTTTCGTAGTAAATTTTCACCAAAAATAACAAATTTCATATTATTCGTTTTCTTATAATCGTTCAAAACAGCCTATAATGAATGCTATAAGGGATGAGAATGGCTTCATTCTGAATGATGAAGTTTTGAGTTTAAAGAGATGGAAGGAATGTTTTGAAAGCATGTTTATGAGTGAGGAGACAACGTATGAACTGAATGAAATAGGAACTCCGAAAGAAGAGGAAGGAGGTAGCGAGATAAGTATAGATGAAATAATGAAAGCAATGAAAAGCATGAAAGCAGGTAAGGCTGCCGGATATGATAGAGTTTCACTCGAAATGCTAAGGGCTGGAGAGGAAGTGGTGGCAGGCCTGCTGCACACCTTGTTTAATTTATGCTGGGAACTGAAACGGGTACCGGGAGACTGGTGCAAAGCCGTGATAGTCCCAGTATATAAGGGAAAAGGGTCGCAGCAGGACTGTAAAAACTACCGCGGTATCAGCCTTCATAGCATCGTGGGAAAACTGTATGCCAAGGTACTAATTGAAAGGGTCATGAAAGAAACCGATGGAAAAATTTGGGATGTGCAAGCGGGATTTAGAAAGGGAATGGGATGTAACAGATCAAGTCTTTTCCATGCCCATGATCGCGGAGAAGTTTTTGGCCAAAAACCAAAAGGTTTTTTGTGCGTTCATGGACTTGGAGAAGGCCTATGACAGAGTGGATAGGAATATGCTATGGCAAGCACTGAACTAATTTGGGTTGAGCGCCGGCTTGATACAGGCATTGGAATCTCTTTATAGGGACTTTAGTGCTTGTGTTAGGATCAACGGGGTCTACTCGGACTGGTTTGGCATCCATAAAGGTGTCAGACAGGGCTGTGTGGCTTCCCCGTGGTTGTTCAACCTATTTATGGACAGTTGTTTGCAAAATTTGAAAGTTGAAGAATGCGGAGTAAGAATGGGTGAGATAACCATCAAATGCCTTTTGTACGCCGATGATCAAGTTATTCTTGCGTCGTCGGCGGCTGAGTTGCAAATGATGGTTACATTAATGAACAGATCATTAAAAGAAAAGGGTATGAAAGTGAACGCAAGTAAGAGGACAATTATGGTTTTTGAAAGAGATGAAAGTAAAACGATATGTGAAATAAGAATAGAAGGGGAGTTGATCGAGCAAGTAGATGAGTTTGTATATTTGGGTTGCGTATTTAGCAGGGATGGGAGATATGATAAGGATATAGAACGACGAGTGAACGCAGGAAACAGAGTAAATGGGGCCCTGCACTCTATTGTGAAGAGTCAAAATGTATCAAAAAAGGCACGTATGGCAATTCACAATGCTGTGTTGGTCCCTACTTTAACGTATGGTAGTGAAAGTTGGGTATGGCAGAAGAAGCACGAGAGTAGAATAAATGCAGTAGAAATGCGGTCGTTAAAGAGTATGTTAGGGCTGAATCTGAATGACAGGGTGAAAAATTGTGTGATAAGAGAAGAGTGTGGTTTGCAAGATGATGTTGTGACCAGGATTAAGAAAGGAATGCTTCGGTGGTTTGGTCATGTAGAAAGAATGGATGAGGAAAGAGTGACAAAGAAAATTTATGTTGCAGAAGTGAATGGCAGAGTCGGAAAGGGACGTCCTAGGCGAAAATTTATCGACCAAATTGGCGATTTATTGAAAACGGGCCAAATTAGGAGTACCCTTAACCAACGAGCATGCATGCGTAGGTGTATGGATGTGAAGGAGGCGAGAAAGGTGTGTCAGGATCGTACCAAATGGAAGTCTGTAGTCTCTGCCTACCCCTCTGGGTGACAGGCGTGAGTGTTTATGTCTATTTATGTCTTATAATCGTATTTTCATAGAATTTTAAACTTTTTAAAATAATCGATTTTTCCGCTCCTTTTAAACTTATAAGGTCCGTATCGTGCAGAAACTGCCATCTACACTCAAATTTGATAGATAAAACACACGGAACTCGAAAAATCGCTACTTACCACTAATCGCTACTTTTCTATACGTGGTAGAGCCATGCTACAGTTAAATTAGTAGTATAGTTGTAGCACGAATGGGTCGGCTCGACCGGGGAAGGGCACGCTCTCACAGAATACCAGCGTGAAATAGTAGCTTAATGCTGCTGTATTTCGTATGGTGAGTGTAGAGAACCGGAGACCCTTTTTACTGGAAACGAGGCATTCCATCTTAGTCCTCACGGATGACAACGCATCTGCACTATGATTCGTAATCGAGGATGGATGTAGATGTTTATGGGACACAGCAACCACTTACCATCAGGTGGACTGTGTGCTCGTTTGTCACCCTATCCTATAAAAAAAAAACCTCAACCAAGCCAAAAACGCAGAAATAAAAACACCAATCCACCCATCTCTTGAATGAAAATTGGTCTTTTCTGCTTAAATTTTCTTGTAATATAGTTTAATTTATAGCCCCTCGAATTTAGCAATAGTTTTCGTAGTAAATTTTCACCAAAAATAACAAATATCATATTATTGGTTTTCATATAATCGTATTCTCATAGAATTTTAAACTTTTTAAAATATTCGATTTTTCCGCTCCTCTTCCTTTTTTTTAGACTAATAAGATCAGAATAAAGTATAAACTGCCATCTACACTCAAATTTGATAGATAAAACACACGGAACTCGAAAAATCGCTACTTACCTCAACCAAGCCAAAAACGCAGAAATAAAAACACCAATTCATCAATATCTTGAATGAAAATTGGTCTTTCATGTTTAATTTTTCACGTAATGCAGTTAAATTAATTGCCCTTCGTACTTTACAATAGTTTTCGTAGTAAATTTTCACCGTTTAATGACTAATATTCATATAATTCCTTTTCTTATAACTGAATTAAATAGAACTTTTAAACTACTTAAAATATTCGATTTCTCCGCTCCTTTAGACGTATAAGGTCCGTATCTTGTAGAAACTGCCTGTACACTCAAATTTGATAAATAAACCACAAGGAACTCGAAAAATCAGTGATACAGTTAAATTAATTGCTACCCGTACTTTACAATAGTTTTCGTAGTAAGTTTTCACCGTTAAATGACTAATATTCATATAATTCGTTTTCTTGTAATTGTATTTTCATAGAATCTTAAAACTTTTTAAAATCTTAGATTTTTCCACTTCTTTAGACTTATAAGGTCCGTATCGTGTTGAAACTGCCATCTGCACTTAAATTTGATAAATAAACCACACAGAACTCGAAAAATTGCTTCTTACCTCAACCAAGCGAAACATTTAGAAATAAATCACCAATTCATCCACATCTTGAATGAAAATTGGTCTTTTCTGTTTAAATTTTCTTGCAATATAGTTTAATTTAGTGCCCCTCAAATTTAGCAATAATTTTCGTAGTAAATTTTCACCAATAAATAACAAATTTTCATATAATTCGTTTTCTTATAATCGTATTTTCATAGAAATTTAAACTTTTTAAAATATTCGATTTTTCCGCTCCTTTAGACTTATAAGGTCCGTATTGTGTAGAAACTGCCATCTGCACTCAAATTTGATAAATAAAACACACGGAATTCGAAAAATCGCTACTTACCTCAACCAAGCCAAAAACGCAGAAATAAAAACACCAATCCATCCCTATCTTGAATGAAAATTGGTCTTTTCTGTTTAAATGTTCTTGTAATACAGTTTAATTTATTGCCCCTCGAATTTAGCAATAGTTTTCGTAGTAAATTTTCACCAATTAATAACAAATTTCATATAATTCGTTTTCTTATAATCGTATTTTCATAGAATTTTAAACTTTTTAAAATACTCGATTTTTCCGCTCCTTTTAGACTTATAAGGTCCGTTTTGTGTAGAAATTGCCATCTACATTCAAATTTTATAGATAAAACACACGGAACTCGAAAAATCGTTACTTACCTCAACCAAGCCAAAAACGCAGAAATAAAAACACCAATCCATCCATATCTTGACTGAAGATTGGTCTTTTCTGTATAAATTTACTTGTTACACAGTGTAATTGATTGCTTTTCGTATTATACAACATTCTTCGTAGTAAATTTTCAGCGTTAAATAACTTATTTTCATATAATTCGTTTTCTTTTAATTGTATTTACATAGTATTTTAAAACTTTTTAAAATCTTCGATTTTTCCTTTTTTTTAGACTAATAAAATCAGAATCAAGTATAAACTGCCATCTATACTCAAATTTGATAGATAAAACACACGGAACTCGAAAAATCGCTACTTACCACAGCCAAGCCAAAAACGTAGAAATAAAAACACCAATTCATCAATATATTGAATGAAAATTGGTCTTTCATGTTTAATTTTTCACGTAATGCAGTTAAATTAATTGCCCTTCGTACTTTACAATAGTTTTCGTAGTAAATTTTCACCGTTGAATGACTAATATTCATATAATTCCTTTTCTTATGACTGAATTTAATAGAAATTTTAAACCACTTAAAATATTCGATTTCTCCACTCCTTTAGACGTATAAGGTCCGTATCTTGTAGAAACTGCCTGTACACTCAAATTTGATAAATAAACCACAAGGAACTCGCAAAATCAGTGATACAGTTAAATTAATTGCTACCCGTACTTTACAATAGTTTTCGTAGTAAGTTTTCACCGTTAAATGACTAATATTCATATAATTCGTTTTCTTGTAATTGTATTTTCATAGAATCTTAAAATCTTAGATTTTTCCACTTCTTTAGACTTATAAGGTCCGTATCGTGTGGAAACTGCCATCTGCACTCAAATTTGATAAATAAACCACACAGAACTCGATAAATTGCTTCTTACCTCAACCAAGCGAAACATTTAGAAATAAATCACCAATTCAGCCACATCTTGAATGAAAATTGGTCTTTTCTGTTTAAATTTTCTTGCAATACAGTTTAAGTTAGTGCCCCTCAAATTTAGCAATAATTTTCGTAGTAAATTTTCACCAATAAATGACTAATTTTCATATAATTCGTTTTCCTATAATCGTATTTTCATAGAAATTTAAACTTTTTAAAATATTCGATTTTTCCGCTCCTTTAGACTTATATGGTTCGTATTGTGTAGAAACTGCCCTGTACACGCAAATTTGATAAATTAACCACACGGAACTCAAAAAATCGCTACTTACCTCAACCAAGCCAAAAACGCAGAAATAAAAACACCAATCCATCCATATCTTGAATGAAAATTGGTCTTTTCTGTTTAAATTTTCTTGTAATACAGTTTAATTTATTGCCCCTCGAATTTAGCAATAGTTTTCGTAGTAAATTTTCACCAATAAATAACAAATTTTCATATAATTAGTTTTCTTATAATTGTATTTTCATAGTAACTGCCATCTACATTCAAATTTTATCGATAAAACACACGGAACTCGAAAAATCGCTACTTACCTCAACCAAGCCAAAAACGCAGAAATATAAACACCAATTCATCCATATCTTTAATGAAAATTGGTCTTTTCTGTTTAAATTTTCTTGTAATACAGTTTAATTTATTGCCCCTCGTATTTAGCAATAGTTTTCTTAGTAAATATTCACCGTTGAGTAACTTATTTTCATATAATTCGTTTTCTTATCATCGTATTTTCATAGATTTTTAAACTTTTTAAAATCTTCGATTTTTCCGCTCCTTTTAAACTTATAAGGTCCGTATCGTGTAGAAACTGCCATCTACACTCAAATTTGATAGATAAAATACACGGAACTCGAAAAATCGCTACTTACCTCAACCAAGCCAAAAACGCAGAAATAAAAACACCAATCCACCCATCTCTTGAATGAAATTTGGTCTTTTCTGTTTAAATTTTCTTGTAATACAGTTTAATTAATTGCTCCTCGAATTTAGCAATAGTTTTCGTAGTAAATTTTCACCAATAATAACAAATTTCATATTATTCGTTTTCTTATAATAGTTCAAAACAGCCTATAATGAATGCTATAAGAGATGAGAATGGCTATATTCTGAATGATGAAGTTTTGAGTTTAAAGAGATAGAAGGAATATTTTGAAAGCGTGTTTATGAGTGAGGAGACAACGTATGAACTGAATGAAATAGGAACTCCGAAAGAAGAGGAAGGAGGTAGCGAGATAAGTATAGATGAAATAATGAAAGCAATGAAAAGCATGAAAGCAGGTAAGGCTGCCGGATATGATAGAGTTTCACTCGAAATGCTAAGGGCTGGAGAGGAAGTGGTGGCAGGCCTGCTGCACTCCTTGTTTAATTTATGCTGGGAACTGAAACGGGTACCGGGAGACTGGTGCAAAGCCGTGATAGTCCCAGTATAAAAGGGAAAAGGGTCGCAGCAGGATTGTAAAAACTACCGCGGTATCAGCCTTCTTAGCATCGTGGGAAAACTGTATGCCAAGGTACTAATTGAAAGGGTCATGAAAGAAACCGATGGAAAAATTTGGGATGTGCAAGCGGGATTTAGAAAGGGAACGGGATGTACAGATCAAGTCTTCTCCATGCCCATGATCGCGGAGAGGTTTTTGGCCAAAAACCAAAAGGTTTTTTGTGCGTTCATGGACTTGGAGAAGGCCTATGACAGAGTGGATAGGAATGTGCTATGGCAAACACTGAACTCATTTGGGTTGAGCGCTGGCTTGATACAGGCATTGGAATCTCTTTATAGGGACTCTAGTGCTTGTGTTAGGATCAACGGGGTCTACTCGGACTGGTTTGGCATCCATAAAGGTGTCAGGCAGTGTCCATAAAGAGTCAAAATGTGTCAAAAAAGGCACGTATGGCAATTCACAATGCTGTGTTGGTCCCTACTTTAACGTATGGTAGTGAAAGTTGGGTATGGCAGAAGAAGCACGAGAGTAGAATAAATGCAGTAGAAATGCGGTCGTTAAGGAGTATGTTAGGGCTGAATCTGAATGATAGGGTGAAAAATTGTGTGATAAGAGAAGAGTGTGGTTTGCAAGATGTTGTTGTGACCAGGATTAAGAAAGGAATGCTTCGGTGGTTTGGTCATATAAAAAGAATGGATGAGGAAAGAGTGAAAAAGAAAATTTATGTTGCAGAAGTGAATGGCAGAGTCGGAAAGGGACGTCCTAGGCGAAAATTTATCGACCAAATTGGCGATTTATTGAAAACGGGCCAAATTAGGAGTACCCTTAACCGACGAGCATGCATGCGTAGGTGTATGGATGTGAAGGAGGCGAGAGAGATGTGTCAGGATCGTGCCAAATGGAAGTCTGTGGTCTCTGCCTACCCCTCTGTGTGACAGGCGTAAGTGTTTATGTCTATTTATGTCTTATAATCGTATTTTCATAGAATTTTAAACTTTTTAAAATATTCGATTTTTCCGCTCCTCTTCCTTTTTTTAGAATAATAAGATCAGAATTAAGTATAAACTGCCATCTTCACTCAAATTTGATAGATAAAACACACGGAACTCGAAAAATCGCTACTTACCACAACCAAGCCAAAAACGCAGAAATAAAAACACCAATCCATCCATATCTTGAATGAAAATTGGTCTTTTCTGTTTAAATTTTCTTGTAATACAGTTTAATTTATTGCCCCTCAAATTAAGCAATAGTTTTCGTAGTAAATTTTCACCAATAAATAACAAATTTTCATATTATTAGTTTTCTTATAATTGTATTTTCATAACAACACACGGAACTCGAAAAATCGCTACTTACCTCAACCAAGCCAAAAACGCGGAAATAAAAACACCAATTCATCCAAATCTTGACTGAAAATTGGTCCTTGCTGTGTAAATTTTCATGAAATACAGTTAAATTAATAGCACCCCGTACTTAACCATAGTTTTCTTAGTAAATATTCACCGTTAAGTAACTTATTTTCATATAATTCGTTTTCTTATAATCGTATTTTCATAGAATTTTAAACTTTTTAAAATCTTCGATTTTTCCGCTCCTTTTAGACTATTAAGATCCTTATCGTGTAGAAACTGCCATTTTACATTCAAATTTAATAGATAAAATACACCCAACTCGAAAAATCGCTACTTACCTCAACCAAGATAAAAATGAAGAAATAAAAACACCAATTCTTCCATATCTTGAATGAAAATGGGTGTTTTCTGTCTAAATTTACATGTGATACAGTTAAATTAATTGCCTTCCGTTCTTTACAATGGTTTTCGTAGTAAATTTTCACCGTTAAATGACTAATATTCATATAATTCTTTTTCTTGTAATTGTATTTTCATAGAATTTTAAAACTTTTTAAAATCTTAGATTTTTCCACTTCTTTAGACTTATAAGGTCCGTATCGTGTGGAAACTGCCATCTGCACTCAAATTTGATAAATAAACCACACAGAACTCGAAAAATTGCTTCTTACCTCAACCAAGCGAAACATTTAAAAATAAATCACCAATTCATCCACATCTAGAATGAAAATTGGTCCTTTCTGTTTAAATTTTCAGTTTCAGTTCAGTTTTATTTATTGCCCCTCATATTCAGCAATAATTTTCGTAGTAAATTTTCACCAATATATAACTAATTTTCATATAATTCGTTTTCTTATAATCGTATTTTCATAGAATTTTAAACTTTTTAAAATCTTCGATTTTTCCGCTCCTTTTAGACTATTAAGATCCGTATCGTGCAGAAACTGCCATTTTACATTCAAATTTAATAGAAAAAATACACCGAACTCGAAAAATCGCTACTTACCTCAACCAAGATAAAAATGAAGAAATAAAAACACCAATTCTTCCATATCTTGAATGAAAATGGGTCTTTTCTGTCTAAATTTACATGTGATACAGTTAAATTAATTGCCTTCCGTTCTTTACAATAGTTTTCGTAGTAAATTTTCACCGTTAAATGACTAATATTCATATAATTCGTTTTCTTGTAATTGTATTTTCATAGAATTTTGAAATCTTAGATTTTTCTACTTCTTTAGACTTATAAGGTCCGTATCGTGTGGAAACTGCCATCTGCACTCAAATTTGATAAATAAACCACACAGGACTCGAAAAATTGCTTCTTACCTCAACCAAGCGAAACATTTAAAAATAAATCACCGATTCATCCACATCTTGTATGAAAATTGGTCGTTCTGTTTAAATTTTCTTGTAATACAGTTTAATTTATTGCCCCTCAAATTCAGCAATAATTTTCGTAGTAAATTTTCACCAATAAATAACTAATTTTCATATTATTCATTTTCTTATAATCGTATTTTCATAGAAATTTAAACTTTTTAAAATATTCGATTTTTCTGCTCCTTTAGACTTATAAGGTCCGTATTGTGTAGAAACTGTACACGCAAATTTGATAAATTAATGTTAAATTTATTTTAAATTTGCCGCCTTTTCTTAGCCGATGTTTAACTGACCTATGACAATCAATGGTCAATGTAGTCTATGACAGCTCTATGAGATAATAAACTCTATCTATAATTCTATGGTACAACGAGTGTGGTTTGATTTCTCTAAATTCCTATAAATAAAATCAAAATCAAAAGGTTATGGGCCTATTTATTAGTATTATATGGTTATGAAGTTCATTAGAATAACACGTAAAAGTTAAAAATAACTTGTACCTGTGAAGCGACATTGTGTCGTCGACATAACCTCCAAGCCTCGCGGTTCAGTTTTCCAAATCGAAAAAGAAATCCCAGTGATCATGGCTAGCAGCAATCCTCTGGCATTAATAGAAAAATTAACAGGCCGAGAAAACTACCATACCTGGCGGTTTGCTGTGAAAACATACCTTCAACATGAAGAACTTTGGGAATGCATAGAAAATCCCAACAATGAACCATTCGACGCATAGGACACAAAAGCCAAATCTAAGATAATTTTACTTGTCGATAGTATCAATTACGTACACATCCAAGAGGCAGAAACGGCGAAAGAAGTGTGGGAAAACTTATCCCGCGCTTTCGACGACTCTGGGCTTACACGCAGAATTGACCTACTACGTGATCTCTGCACTACTACACTCTCTGATTGCCAAAACATAGATGAATACGTGAGCAAGATAATGTCTACAGCACATAAGCTCAGAAATATAGGATTCCAAGTTGATGATGAGTGGCTCGGGACATTTTTACTCTCCGGGCTACCTGACCATTACAAGCCAATGATCCTTGCCATTGAGAGCTCTGGAATGAAAATAAGTGCAGATTCTGTTAAATCAAAATTGCTCCAAGAAGTAAAATCTGAAAACAATAACTCTGCTTTTACATCTGCTCATGGTTATCAAACCAAGAATGTGAAAAAGAAGTTCACAAAAGGTCCTAGATGTTTTCAGTGTAACAAATATGGACCACAAGAGTATGGAATGCAGGACAAAACCGAAAGAAAAGGTTGCCAAATCAAATAGTTCTTATGTTGCCGCATTTGTCATTCCATCTGACAACAACAGCTCCGCATGGTACATTGATTCTGGGGCAACCATGCACATGACAAGACATCAAAACCTTCTTCGAAATGAACGCTCACCGCCTGTAGAACAAATCAAAGTTGCAAACATAAAACACTTTCAGTGAGTAGCTCTGGTGATGTGACATTGAATACATTGAATGGAGAAAATCAGTCAAATGCAATCTTATTTACAAACGTTCTGTGCGTACTAGAAATTGCAGTGAATCTAATATCTGTTCATCAAATTACAGAAAAGGGTGGTCTAGTTAAATTTGACTCCAATGGCTGTACTATACTGAACAGACAAAATGTTATTGTAGCAACAGCAACAAAAGTTAACAACGTACCGGCTTAACATGAATGCTGACTATGCATACATGTCTGATATTAAACAAGATGATATATTTTTATGGCATCAACGAATGGGTCATCTGAACCTAGACACCTTGAAGAAATTGAAAGAGAGTTCTGAAGGATTCACATTGTCTGATAAACAAGTAAACAGTATAACTTGTATAACATGTAAAGAAGGCAAGTAAACAAGAATGCCCTTCAAGAGTCCAGGATCACATTCTTCAAAGCTCTTAGTACTTGCGCATTCTGACCTATGTGGCCCCATGGAAACACAGTCATTAGGAGAGGGAAAATACTTTTTAACATTTTTGGACGAAACGAAAGAAATGGCACGTGGATATTGGTAAACAAGCCTGCAAATACAAACATAATCGGCTGTAAATGAGTTTTTAGAGTTAAAGACCAACCAACGGGTCCTCGCTTCAAGTCCAGGCTGTGTGAAAAGGGTTGTGCACAGGCAGAAGGCATTGACTATAAGGAAACATACTCACCGACAGTAAGGTATGATTCAATACGTTTATTATTATCTCTAGCTGCTAAAACGGCTATGAAATTCTTCAACTTGACATTAAGACAGCTTTCCTGTATGGAGAACTAGAAGAAAACATACACATGTATCCACCTGAAGGTCTAATACATGGACCCAATAAATTAAGTAAATTGATAAAGTCACTGTATGGTCTTAAACAAGCACCACGGTGCTGAAACACCAAATTCAACTCTGAACTTCAGAAATTTGGCTTCATAAATAGCAAAGCAGACCAATGTGTTTATATTGCAAATATTAAATAAACTAAGTGTTATCTTTGTATTTATGTGGATGACGGCCTCTTTTTTTAAATCAAAATCTGCTCTGCAGTCTGTAACAAATGATTTGAAAACAATATTTGATATGACAATATGCCCACCTGGAAACTTTGTTTGAATGGATATCCAAGTTTCAGACAAATATATCTTTATACATCAATCCAAATATATCAAACAGTTGCTAAATAAATTTAATATGGATAATGCCAACCCCAACAGAGTTCCAGTTGACCCTCACTCAAAGCTGGAGAAGAGTGAGCACCAGCCTGACAAGAATCTTCCTTATAGAGAAGCTGTTGGTTCTCTAATGCTGTTGCCATAGTAAGCCGACCAGACATAATGTTCGCTGTGAGCTTGGTGAGTAGATTTTTGAATTGCTATGATGAGTCTCACTGGACAGCCGTCAAGAAGATTCTAAAGTATCTCAAAGACACTATCAACTTTGGCCTATGCTATCATTCAGCAAAATCTTCTGAATTAGTTGGCTATAGTGATGCTGACTATGCTAATGACCTCACTACTAGAAGGTCAACAACTGTATACATTTTCTTCAAATGTGGAGCTGCTGTAACATGGTGTAGTCAAAGGCAACACACTGTCGCTTTATCGACTACAGAATCGGAATTTATGGCCGCATGTGGTGCCACCAAAGAGGCTATTTGGATCAAACAGTTATTATGTGATCTCGGTGAATTTGAGCAACAAACAGTAGTGATAAATATAGACAATCAAAGTGCAATAAGTGTTATTAAAATGTTAACTTTCACAAGAGGTGCAAACATATAGACACTAAGTATCATTTTATAAAGGAAAAGTATTATGCTAAAGTAATTGATTTAAAATATGTTTCAACATGCAATCAACTTGCTGACTTTCTAACTAAGGCTTTACCTAGAGATAAATTTCAATATATGAGAGACCAAATTGGAATGTTATCGAAATATATGTTATGTAATCTTTAATCTAAACAAGTATGTACCTATGTTTGTTTTCTTTATTTCTGCTGTAATAATTTAGTACATAGAAGGCTTAAATTTGGCAGGAGTGTTAAACTAATTTTAAATTTGCCGCTTTTTCTTAGCCGATGTTTAACTGACCTATGACAATCAATCAAATCAATGAAATAATAAACTCTATCTATTATTCTATGGTACAACGAGTGTGGTTTGATTTCTCTAAATTCCTATAAATAAAATCAAAATCAACAATTAACCACACGGAACTCGAAAAATCGCTACTTAACTCAACCAAGCCAAAAACGCAGAAATAAAAACACCAATCCATCCATATCTTGAATGAAAATCGGTCTTTTCTGTTAAAATTTTCTTGTAATACAGTTCAGTTTATTGCCCCTCGAATGTTGCAATAGTTTTCGTAGTAAATTTTCACCAATAAATAACAAATTTTCATATAATTCGTTTTCTTATAATGGTATTTTCATAGAATTTTAAAACTTTTTAAAATCTTCGATTTTTCCACTTCTTTAGACTTATAAGGTCCGTATTGTGTAGAAACTACCATCTACATTAAAATTTTATAGATAAAAAACACGGAACTCGAAAAATCGTTACTTACCTCAACCAAGCCAAAAACGCAGAAATAAAAACACCAATCCATCCATATCTTGACTGAAAATTGGTCTTTTCTGTATAAATTTACTTGTAATACAGTAAAATTAATTGCCCTTCGTACTTTACAATAGTTTTTGTAGTAAATTTTAACAGTTTAATGACTAATATTCATATAATTCCTTTTCTTATAACTGAATTTAATATAACTTTTAAACTACTTAAAATATTCGATTTCTCCGCTCCTTTAGACGTATAAGGTCCGTATCTTGTAGAAACTGCCCTGTACACTCAAATTTGACAAATAAACCACATGGAACTCGAAAAATCAGTGATACAGTTAAATTAATTGCGTTCCGTTCTTTACAATAGTTTTCGCAGTAAATTTTCATCGTTTAATTACACATATTTATATAATTCGTTTTCTTGTAATTGTATTTTCATAGAATTTTAAAACTTTTTAAAATATTCGATTTTTCCGCTCCTTTTAGACTTATAAGGTCCGTATTGTGTAGAAACTGCCATCTACATTCAAATTTTATAGATAAAACACACGGAACTCGAAAAATCGTTACTTACCTCAACCAAGCCAAAAACGAAAAAATAAAAACACCAATCCGTTAATATATTGACTGAAAATTGGTCTTTTCTGTATAAATTTACTTGTTACACAGTGTAATTAATTGCTTTTCGTATTACACAACATTCTTCGTAGTAAATTTTCAGCGTTAAATAACTTATTTACATATAATTCGTTTTCTTTTAATTGTATTTACATAGTATTTTAAAACTTTTTAAAATCTTCGATTTTTCCTTTTTTTAGACTAACAAGATCAGAATCAAGTATAAACTGCCATCTACACTCAAATTTGATAGATAAAACACACGGAACCCGAAAAATCGCTACTTACCGCAACCAAGCTAAAAACGCAGAAATAAAAACACCAATTCATCAATATCTTGAATGAAAATTAGCCTTTTATGTTTGATTTTTCACGTAATGCAGTTAAATTAATTGCCCTTCTTACTTTACAATAGTTTTCGTAGTAAATTTTTACCGTTTAATGACTAATATTCATATAAATCCTTTTCTTATAACTGAATTTAATATAACTTTTAAACTACTTAAAATATTCGATTTCTCCGCTCCTTTAGACGTATAAGGTCCGTATCTTGTAGAAACTGCCCTGTAAACTCAAATTTGACAAATAAACCACACGGAACTCAAAAATCAGTGATACAGTTAAATTAATTGCTACCCGTACTTTACAATAGTTTTCGTAGTAAATTTTCACCGTTAAATGGCTAATATTCATATAATTCTTTTTCTTGTAATTGTATTTTCATAGAATTTTAAAACTTTTTAAAATCTTAGATTTTTCCACTTCTTTAGACTTATAAGGTTCGTATCGTGTGGAAACTGCCATCTGCACTCAAATTTGATAAATAAACCACACAGAACTCGAAAAATTGCTTCTTACCTCAACCAAGCGAAACATTTAGAAATAAATCACCAATTCATCCACATCTTGAATGAAAATTGGTCTTTTCTGTTTAAATTTTTTTGCAATACAGTTTTATTTATTGCCCCTCAAATTTAGCAATAATTTTCGTAGTAAATTGTTACCAATAAATAACTAATTTTCATATAATTCGTTTTCTTATAATCGTATTTTCATAGAAATCTAAACTTTTTAAAATATTCGATTTTTTGCTCCTTTAGACTTATAAGGTCCGTATTGTGTAGAAACTGCCCTGTACACGCAAATTTGATAAATTAACCACACGGAACTCGAAAAATCGCTACTTACCTCAACTGAGCCAAAAACGCAGAAATAAAAACACCAATCCATCCATATCTTGAATGAAAATTGGTCTTTTCTATTTAAATTTACTTGTAATACAGTTTAATTTATTGCCCCTCGAATTTAGCAATAGTTTTCGTAGTAAATTTTCACCAATAAATAACAAATTTTCATATAATTCGTTTTCTTATAATCGTATTTTCATAGAATTTTAAACTTTCTAAAATATTCGATTTTCCGCTCCTTTTAGACTTATAAGGTCCGTATTGTGTAGAAACTACCATCTACATTAAAATTTTATAGATAAAAAACACGAAACTCGAAAAATCGTTACTTACCTCAACCAAGCCAAAAACGCAGAAATAAAAACACCAATCCATCCATATCTTGACTGAAAATTGGTCTTTTCTGTATAAATTTACTTGTAATACAGTAAAATTAATTGCCCTTCGTACTTTACAATAGTTTTTGTAGTAAATTTTAACAGTTTAATGACTAATATTCATATAATTCCTTTTCTTATAACTGAATTTAATATAACTTTTAAACTACTTAAAATATTCGGTTTCTCCGCTCCTTTAGACGTATAAGGTCCGTATCTTATAGAAATTGCCCTGTACACTCAAATTTGACAAATAAACCACACGGAACTCGAAATATCAGTGATACAGTTAAATTAATTGCTACCCGTACTTTACAATAGTTTTCGTAGTAAATTTTCACCGTTTAATGACTAATATTCATATAATTCGTTTTCTTGTAATTGTATATTCATAGAATTTTAAAACTTTTTAAAATCTTAGATTTTTCCACTTCTTTAGACTTATAAGGTCCGTGTCGTGTGGAAACTGCCATCTGCACTCAAATTTGATAAATAAAACACACGAAACCCGAAAAATGGCTACTTACCTCAACCAAGCCAAAAACGCAGAAATAAAAACACCAATTCATCCATATCTTGAATGAAAGTTGGTCTTTTCTGTTTAAATTTTCAAGAAATACAGTTAAATTAATTGCCCTTCCTACTTTACAATAGACTTCGTAATAAATTTTCACCGTTTAATGAATAATATTCATATAATTCGTTTTCTTATAACTGAATTTAATAGTATTTTTAAACTACTTAAAGTATTCGATTTCTCCGCTCCTTTAGACTTAGAAGGTCGGTATCGTGTAGAAACTGCCATCTGCACTCAAATTTGATAAATAAAACACACGGAACTCGACAAATCGCTACTTACCTCAACCAAGCCAAAAACGCAGAAATAAAAACACAAATCCATCCATCTCTTGAATGAAAATTGGTCTTTTCTGTTTAAATTTTCTTGTAATACAGTTTAATTTATTGCCCCTCGAATTGAGCAATAGTCTTCGTAGTAAATTTTTACCAATAAATAACAAATTTCATATAATTCGTTTTCTTATAATCGTATTTTCATAGAATTTTAAACTTTTTAAAATATTCGATTTTTCCGCTCCTTTTAGACTTATAAGGTCCGTATTGTGTAGAAACTGCCATCTACATTCAAATTTTATAGATAAAACACACGGAACTCGAAAAATCGTAACTTACCTCAACCAAGCCAAAAACGAAGAAATAAAAACACCAATCCGTTTATATCTTGAATGAAAATTGGTCTTTTCTGTATAAATTTACTTGTTACACAGTGTAATTAATTGCTTTTCGTATTATACAACATTCTTCGTAGTAAATTTTCAGCGTTAAATAACTTATTTTCATATAATTCGTTTTCTTTTAATTGTATTTACATAGTATTTTAAAACTTTTTAAAATCTTCGATTTTTCCTTTTTTTAGACTAATAAGATCAGAATAAAGTATAAACTGCCATCTACACTCAAATTTGATAGATAAAACACACGGAACTCGAAAAATCGCTACTTACCTCAACCAAGCCAAAAACGCAGAAATAAAAACACCAATTCATCCATATCTTGAATGAAAGTTGGTCTTTTCTGTTTAAATTTTCAAGAAATACAGTTAAATTAATTGGCCTGAAATAAATCACCAATTCATCCATCTCTTGAATGAAAATTGGTCTTTTCTGTTTAAATTTTCTTGTAATACAGTTTAATTTATTGCCCCTCGAATTTAGCAATAGTTTTCGTGGTAAATTTTCACCAATAAATAACAAATTTCATATAATTCGTTTTCTTATAATCGTATTTTCATAGAATTTTAAACTTTTTAAAATATTCGATTTTTCCGCTCCTTTTAGACTTATAAGGTCCGTATTGTGTAGAAACTGCCATCTACATTCAAATTTTATAGATAAAACACACGGAACTCGAAAAATCGTTACTCACCTCAACCAAGCCAAAAACGAAGAAATAAAAACACCAATCCGTTAATATCTTGACTGAAAATTGGTCTTTTCTGTATAAATTTACTTGTTTCACAGTGTAATTAATTGCTATTCGTATTATACAACATTCTTCGTAGTAAATTTTCAGCGTTAAATAACTTAATTTCATATAATTCGTTTTCTTTTAATTGTATTTACATAGTATTCTAAAAGTTTTTAAAATCTTCGATTTTTCCTTTTTTTTGACTAATAAGATCAGAATCAAGTATAAACTGCCATCTACACTCAAATTTGATAGATAAAACACACGGAACTCGAAAAATCGCTACTTACCACAACCAAGCTAAAAACGCAGAAATAAAAACACCAATTCATCAATATCTTGAATGAAAATTGGCCTTTTATGTTTAATTTTTCACGTAATGCAGTTAAATTAATTGCCCTTCGTACTTAACAATAGTTTTCGTAGTAAAATTTTACCGTTTAATGACTAATATTCATAAAATTCCTTTTCTTGTAACTGAATTTAATAGAACTTTTATACTACTTAAAATATTCGATTTCTCCGCTCCTTTAGACGCATAAGGTCCGTATCTTGTAGAAACTGCCCTGTACACTCAAATTTGATAAATAAACCACAAGGAACTCGAAAAATCAGTGATACAGTTAAATTAATTGCTACCCGTACTTTACAGTAGTTTTCGTAGTAAATTTTCACCGTTAAATGGCTTATATTCATATAATTCTTTTTCTTGTAATTGTATTTTCATAGAATTTTAAAACTTTTTAAAATCTTAAATTTTTCCACTTCTTTAGACTTATAAGGTTCGTATCGTGTGGAAACTGCCATCTGCACTCAAATTTGATAAATAAACCACACAGAACTCGAAAAATTGCTTCTTACCTCAACCAAGCGAAACATTTAGAAATAAATCACCAATTCATCCACATCTTGATTGAAAATTGGTCTTTTCTGTTTAAATTTTTTTGCAATACAGTTTAATTTATTGCCCCTCAAATTTAGCAATAATTTTCGTAGTAAATTGTCACCAATAAATAACTAATTTTCATATAATTCGTTTTCTTATAATCGTATTTTCATAGAGATCTAAACTTTTTAAAATATTCGATTTTTCTGCTCCTTTAGACTTATAAGGTCCGTATTGTGTAGAAACTGCTCTGTACACTCAAATTTGATAAACAAACATCACGGAACTCGAAAAATCAGTGATACAGTTAAATTAATTGCTACCCGTACTTTGAAAGTTAAATTAATTGCCCTTCCTACTTTACAATAGATTTCGTAATAAATTTTCACCGTTTAATGAATTATATTCATATAATTCGTTTTCTTATAACTGAATTTAATAGTATTTTCAACAACTTAAAATATTCAATTTCTCCGCTCCTTTAGACTTATAAGGTCTGTATTGTGTAGAAACTGCCCTGTACACGCAAATTTGATAAATTAACCACACGGAACTCGAAAAATCGCTACTTACCTCAACCAAGCCAAAAACGCAAAAATAAAAAAAAAAACAATCAATCCATATCTTGAATGAAAGTTGGCCTTTTCTGTTTAAATTTTCAAGAAATACAGTTAAACTAATTGCCCTTCCTACTTTACAATAGATTTCGTAATAAATTTACACCGTTTAATGAATTATATTCATATAATTCGTTTTCTTATAACTGAATTTAATAGTATTTTCAACTACTTAAAATATTCGATTTCTCCGCTCCTTTAGACTTATAAGGTACGTATCTTGTAGAAACTGCCATGTACACGCAAATTTGATAAATTAACCACACGGAACTCAAAAAATCGCTACTTACCACAACCAAGCTAAAAACGCAGAAATAAAAACACCAATTCATCAATATCTTGAATGAAAATTGGTCTTTTCTGTTTAAATTTTCATGTAATACAGTAAAATTAAATGCCCTTCGTACTTTACAATAGTTTTCGTAGTAAATTTTAACCGTTTAATGACTAATATTCATATAATTCCTTTTCTTATAACTGAATTTAATAGAACTTTTAAACTACTTAAAATATTCGATTTCTCCGCTCCTTTAAACGTATAAGGTCCGTATCTTGTAGAAACTGCTCTGTACACTCAAATTTGATAAACAAACATCACGGAACTCGAAAAATCAGTGATACAGTTAAATTAATTGCTACCCGTACTTTGAAAGTTAAATTAATTGCCCTTCCTACTTTACAATAGATTTCGTAATAAATTTTCACCGTTTAATGAATTATATTCATATAATTCGTTTTCTTATAACTGAATTTAATAGTATTTTCAACAACTTAAAATATTCAATTTCTCCGCTCCTTTAGACTTATAAGGTCTGTATTGTGTAGAAACTGCCCTGTACACGCAAATTTGATAAATTAACCACACGGAACTCGAAAAATCGCTACTTACCTCAACCAAGCCAAAAACGCAAAAATAAAAAAAACCAATCAATCCATATCTTGAATGAAAGTTGGCCTTTTCTGTTTAAATTTTCAAGAAATACAGTTAAACTAATTACCCTTCCTACTTTACAATAGATTTCGTAATAAATTTACACCGTTTAATGAATTATATTCATATAATTCGTTTTCTTATAACTGAATTTAATAGTATTTTCAACTACTTAAAATATTCGATTTCTCCGCTCCTTTAGACTTATAAGGTACGTATCTTGTAGAAACTGCCATGTACACGCAAATTTGATAAATTAACCACACGGAACTCAAAAAATCGCTACTTACCACAACCAAGCTAAAAACGCAGAAATAAAAACACCAATTCATCAATATCTTGAATGAAAATTGGTCTTTTCTGTTTAAATTTTCATGTAATACAGTAAAATTAAATGCCCTTCGTACTTTACAATAGTTTTCGTAGTAAATTTTAACCGTTTAATGACTAATATTCATATAATTCCTTTTCTTATAACTGAAATTAATAGAACTTTTAAACTACTTAAAATATTCGATTTCTCCGCTCCTTTAAACGTATAAGGTCCGTATCTTGTAGAAACTGCCCTGTACACTCAAATTTGATAAACAAACCACACGGAACTCGAAAAATCAGTGATACAGTTAAATTAATTGCCACCCGTACTTTGAAAGTTAAATTAATTGCCCTTCCTACTTTACAATAGATTTCGTAATAAATTTTCACCGTTTAATGAATTATATTCATATAATTCGTTTTCTTATAACTGAATTTAATAGTATTTTCAACTACTTAAAATATTCAATTTCTCCGCTCCTTTAGACTTATAAGGTCTGTATTGTGTAGAAACTGCCCTGTACACGCAAATTTGATAAATTAACCACACGGAACTCGAAAAATCGCTACTTACCTCAACCAAGCCAAAAACGCAAAAATAAAAAAACCAATCAATCCATATCTTGAATGAAAGTTGGCCTTTTCTGTTTAAATTTTCAAGAAATACAGTTAATCTAATTGCCCTTCCTACTTTACAATAGATTTCGTAATAAATTTTCACCGTTTAATGAATTATATTCATATAATTCGTTTTCTTATAACTGAATTTAATAGTATTTTCAACTAATTAAAATATTCGATTTCTCCGCTTCTTTAGACTTATAAGGTCTGTATTGTGTAGAAACTGCCCTTTACACGCAAATTTGATAAATTAACCACACGGAACTCGAAAAATCGCTACTTACCTCAACCAAGCCAAAAACGCAAAAACACCAATCAATCCATATCTTGAATGAAAATTGGTTTTTTCTGTTTAAATTTTCTTGTAATACAGTTTAATTTATTGCCCCTCGAATTTAGCAATAGTTTTCGTAGTAAATTTTCACCAATAAATAACAAATTTTCATATAATTCGTTATCTTAAAATTGTATTTTATAGAAACTGCCATCTACATTCAAATTTTATAGATAAAACACACGGAACTCGAAAAATCGCTACTTACCTCAACCAAGCCAAAAACGCAGAAATATAAACACCAATTCATCCATATCTTGAATGAAAATTGGTGTTCTCTGTTTAAATTTTCTTGTAATACAGTTTAATTTATTGCCCCTCGAATTTAGCAATAGTTTTCGTAGTAAATTTTCACCAATAAATAACAAATTTTCATATAATTCGTTATCTTAAAATTGTATTTTATAGAAACTGCCATCTACATTCAAATTTTATAGATAAAACCCACGGAACTCGAAAAATCGTTACTTACCTCAAACAAGCCAAAAACGCAGAAATAAAAACACCAATCCATCCATATCTTGACTGAAAATTGGTCTTTTCTGTATAAATTTACTTGTTACACAGTGTAATTAATTGCTTTTCGTATTATACAACATTCTCCGTAGTAAATTTTCAGCGTTAAATAACTTATTTTCATATAATTCGTTTTCTTTTAATTGTATTTACATAGTATTTTAAAACTTTTTAAAATCTTCGATTTTTTTAGACTAATATGATCAGAATCAAGTATAAACTGCCATCTACACTCAAATTTGATTGACAAAACACACGGAACTCAAAAAATCGCTACTTACCACAATCAAGCTAAAAACGCAGAAGTAAATACACCAATTCATCAATATCTTGAATGAAAGTTGGTCTCTTCTGTTTAAATTTTCATGTAATACAGTAAAATTAATTGCCCTTCGTACTTTACAATAGTTTTCGTAGTAAATTTTAACCGTTTAATGACTAATATTCATATAATTCCTTTTCTTATAACTGAATTTAATAGAACTTTTAAACAACTTAAAATATTCGATTTCTCGGCTCCTTTAGACGTATAAGGTCCGTATCTTGTAGAAACTGCCCTGCACACTCAAATTTGATAAATAAACCACACGGAACTCTAAAAATCAGTGACACAGTTAAATTAATTGCTACCCGTACTTTACAATAGTTTTCGTAGTAAATTTTCACCGTTAAATGACTAATATTCATACTCGTATAATTCGTTTTCTTGTAATTGTATTTTCTTAGAATTTTAAAACTTTTTAAAATCTTAGATTTTTCCACTTCTTTAGAATTACAAGGTCCGTATCATGTGGAAACTGCCATCTGCAATTAAATTTGATAAATAAAACACACGGAACTCGAAAAATAAAAACACCAATCCATCCATATCTTGAATGAAAATTGGTCTTTTCTGTTTAAATTTTCTTGTAATACAGTTTAATTTGTTGGCCCTCGAATCAAGCAATAGTTTTCGTAGTATAATTTCAACAATAAATAACTAATTTTCATATAATTCGTTTTCTTATAATCGTGTTTTCATGGAATTTTAAACTTTTTAAAATATTTGATTTTTCCGCTCCTTTTAGACTTATAAGGTCCGCATTGTGTAGAAACTGCCATCTACATTCAAATTTTATAGATAAAACACACGGAACTCGAAAAATCACTACTTACTTCAACCAAGCCAAAAACGCAGAAATAAAAACACCAATTCATCCGTATCTTGACTGAAAATTGGTCCTTGCTGTGTAAATTTTCATGAAATACAGTTAAGTTAATGGCACCCCGTACTTAACCATAGTTTTATTAGTAGATATTCATCGTTAAGTATTTTATTTTCGTTTAATTCGTTTTCTTATAATCGTATTTTCATATAATTTAAAACTTTATAAAATCTTCGATTTTTCCGCTCCTTTTAGATTAATAAGATCCGTATCGTGTAAAAACTGTCATTTTACATTCAAATTTAATAGATAAAATACACCGAACTCGAAAAATCGCTACTTACCTCAACCAAGATAAAAATGAAGAAATAAAAACACCAATTCTTCCATATCTTTAATGAAAATGGGTCTTTTCTGTGTAAATTGTGATACAGTTAAATTAATTGCCTTCCGTTCTTTACAATAGTTTTCGTAGTAAATTTTCACCGTTACATAGCTTATTTTCATATAATTCGTTTTCTTACTATTGTATTTATATAGAATTTTTAACTTTTCAAAATCTTCGATTTCTCGGCTCCTTTTAGACTAATAAAATCGGTATCTTGTAGAAATTGCTATCTAAACTCAAATTTGATAGAAAAAACACACGAAACTCGAAAGGTCATTACCGCAACCAAGCGAAAAATTTGGAAATAAATCTCCAATTCATCCATATCTTGAATGAAAAGTGGTCTTTTCTGTTTAAATTTTCATGTACTGACTAATATTCATATAATTCGTTTTCTTATAATTGTATTTAAATAGAATTTTTAAACTACTTAAAATCTTCGATTTTTTTGTTCATTTTAGACTTATAAGATCAGTATCAAGTACAAACTGCCATCTACACACAAATTTGATAGATAAAACACACGGAACTCGAAAAATCGCTACTTACCTATACCAATCCAAAAATTAAGAAGTAAAAACACCAATTCATCCATATTTTGACTGAAAATTGGCCTTTTCTGTGTAAATTTTCATCTAATACAGTTAAATTTATTGCCCTCCGTACTTAACCATGGTTTTTTAAGTAAGTTTTTACCGTTAAATAACTTATTTTCATATAATTCGTTTTCTTACAATTGTATTTACAAAGAATTTTAAAACTTTTTAAAATCTTCGATTTCTCCGCTATTTTTAAACTAATAAGGTCCGTGTCTTATAGACACTGCCATTTACACTAAAATTTGATAGATAAAACACACGCAACTCGAAAAATCGCTACTTACCTAAACCAAGCCAAAAACTCAGAAATAAAAACACCAATTCATCCATATCTTGACTGAAAATTGGTGTTTGCTGTGTAAATTTTCTTATAGTAACTTATTTTCATATAATTCGTTTTCCTATCATCGTATTTTCATAGAATTTTAAACTTTTTAAAATCTTCGATTTTTCCGCTCCTTTTAGACTTATAAGGTCCGTATCGTGTAAAAACTCCCATCTACACTCAAATTTGATAGATAAAAAACACGGAACTTGAAAAATTGTAACTTACCTCAACCAAGCGAAACATTAAGAAATAAATCACCAATTCATCCATATCTTGAATGTAAATTGGTCTTTTCTGTTTAAAATTTCTTGTAATACAGTTTAATTTATTGCCCCTCGTATTTAGCAATAGTTTTCGTAGTAAATTTTCACCAATAAGTAACTAATTTTCATATAACTCGTTTTCTTACAATCGTATTTTTATAGAACTTTAAACTTTTTAAAATATTCGATTTTGCCGCTCCTTTAGACTTATAAGGTCCGTATCGTGTAGAAACTGCTATCTAGACTGTAATTTGATAGATAAAACACACGGAACTCGAAAAATCGCTACTTACCTCAACAGGGCTAAAATGCAGAAATAAAAACACAAATTCATCCATATCTTGAATGAAAATTAGACTTTTCTGTTTAAATTTTCAAGCAATACAGTTAAATTAATTGCCCTTCCTACTCTACAATAGATTTCGTAATAAATTTTCACCGTTTAATGACTAATATTCATATAATTCCTTTTCTTTTAACTGAATTTAATAGTATTTTTAAACTACTTAAAATGTTCGATTT
This sequence comes from Parnassius smintheus behrii, assembly GCA_036936625.1. Taxonomy (NCBI): domain Eukaryota; kingdom Metazoa; phylum Arthropoda; class Insecta; order Lepidoptera; family Papilionidae; genus Parnassius; species Parnassius smintheus. The sequence continues at coordinate 34,711,960 of JAUPFT010000027.1, forward strand.
CTTCGCTCCTCTAGACTTAGAAGGTCTGTATCGTGTAGAAACTGCCTTGTACACTCAAATTTGATAAATAAACCATAAGGAACTCGAAAAATTGCTTCTTACCTCAACCAAGCGAAACATTTAGAAATAAATCACCAATTCATCCATATCTTGAATGAAAATTGGTCTTTTCTGTTTAAATTTTCTTGTAATACAGTTTAATTTATTGCGCCTCGTATTTAGCAATCGTTTTCTTAATAAATATTCACCGTTAAGTAACTTATTTTCATATAATTCGTTTTCTTATCATCGTATTTTCATATAATTTTAAACTTTTTCAAATCTTCGATTTTTCCGCTCCTTTTAGACTTATAAGGTTCGTTTCGTGTAGAAACTGCTATCTACAATCAAATTTGATAGATAAAACACACGGAACTCGAAAAATTGTTACTTACCTCAACCAAGCCAAAAACGCAGAAATTAAAACACCAATCCATCCATATCTTGAATGAAAAGTGGGCTTTTCCGTTTAAATTTTCTTGTAATACAGTTAAATTAATTGCCCTTCGTACCTAGCCATGGTTTTCTAAGTAAGTTTTCACCGTTAAATAACTTATTTTCATATAATTCATTTTCTTATAATCGTATTTTCATAGAATTTTAAACTTTTTAAAATCTTCGATTTATCCGCTCCTTGTAGACTTATAAGGTCCTTATCCTGTAGAAACTGCCATCTACACTCAAATTTGATAGATAAAACACATGGAACTCGAAAAATCGCTACTTACCACAACCAAGCCAAAAACGCAGAAATAAAAACACCAATCCATCCATATCTTGACTGAAAATTGGTCTTTTCTGTATAAATTTACTTGCTTCACAGTGTAATTAATTGCTTTTCGTATTATACAACATTCTTCGTAGTAAATTTTTAGCGTTAAATAACTTATTTTCATATTATTATTTTTCTTATAATTGTATTTGCATAGAATTTTAAAACTTTTTAAAATCTTCGATTTCTCCGTTCTTTTTAAACTAATAAGGTCCGAATCGTGTATAAACTGCGATGTAATCTGAAATTTGATAGATACAACACGAAAAATCGCTACTTATCTCAACCAAGCGAAAAATTTAGAACTAAATCACCAATTCAACCATATCTTGACTGAAAATTGGTCTTTTCGGTTTAAATTTTCATGTGATACAGTTAAGTTAATTGCTACCCGTTTTTTACAATAGTTTTCGTAGTTAATTTTCACCGTTACATAACTTATTTTCATATAATTCGTTTTCTTATAATTGTACTTGTATTTACATAAAATTTTAAAATTTTTATAAAATCTTTGAATATTCCGCTCCTTTTAAACAAATAAGTTCCGTATCGTATAGAAATTTCCATATACACTGAAATTTGATAGATAAAACACACGGAACACGAAAAATGGCTACCTACCTCAAACAAGCGAAAAATATAGAAATAAATCACCAATTCATCCATATCTCGAATGAAAATTGGTCTTTTCTGTTAAAATTTTAAAGAAATACAGTTAAATTAATTGCCCTTCCTACTTTACAATAGACTTCGTAATAAATTTTCACCGTTTAATGACTAATATTCATATAATTCTTTTTCTTATAACTGAATTTAATAGAATTTTCAAACTACTTAAAATATTCGATTTCTCCGCTCATTTAGACTAACAAGGTCCGTATCGTGTAGAAACTGCCACGTACACTCAAATTTGATAAATAAACCACACAGAACTCGAAAAATCGCTACTTACCTCAACCAAGCGACACATTTAGATATAAATCACCAATTCATCCATATCTTGAATGCATATTGGTCTTTTCTGTATAAATTTTCTTCTAATACAGTTTAATTTATTGCCCCTCGTATTAAGCAATAGTTTTAGTAGTACATTTTAACCAATAAATAACTAATTTTCATATAATTCGTTTTCTTATAATAGTATTTTCATAGAATTTTAAACTTTTTAAAATCTTCGATTTTTCCGCTCCTATAGAATGATAAGGTCCGCATCGTGTAGAAACTGCTATCTACAATCAATTTTGATAGATAAAACACACGGAACTCGAAAAATCGTTACTTACCTCAACCAAGCCAAAAACGCAGAAATAAAAACACCAATCCATCCATATCTTGACCGAAAATTGGTCTTTTCTGTATAAATTTATTTGAAACACGGTGTAATTAATTGCTTTTCGTATTATACAACATTCTTCGTAGTAAATTTTCAGCGTTAAATAACTTATTTTCGTATAAATCCTTTTCTTTTAATTGAATTTACATAGTATTTTAAAACTTTTTAAAATCTTCGATTTTTCCTTTTTTTTTGGACTAATAAGATCAGAATCAAGTATAAACTGCCATCTACACTCAAATTTGATAGATAAAACACACGGAACTCGAAAAATCGCTACTTACCACAACCAAGCTAAAAACGCAGAAATAAAAACACCAATTCATCAATATCTTTAATGAAAATTGGTCTTTTCTGTTTAAATTTTCATGTAATACAGTAAAATTAATTGCTCTTCGTACTTTACAATAGTTTCGTAGTAAATTTTTACCGTTTAATGACTAATATTCATATAATTCCTTTTCTTATAACTGAATTTAATAGAACTTTCAAACTACTTAAAATATTCGATTTCTCCGCTCCTTTAGACGTATAAGGTCCGTGTCTTGTAGAAACTGTCCTGTACACTCAAATTTGATAAATTAACCACACGGAAAAATCAGTAATACAGTTATATTAATCGCCACCCGTACTTTACAATAATTTTCGTAGTAAATTTTCACCGTTAAATGACTAATATTCATATAATTCGTTTATTAAAACGATTATATATTCGTTTATTAATTCGAATTTTAAAACTTTTTAAAATCTTAGATTTTTCTACTTCTTTAGACTTATAAGGTCCGTATCGTGTGGAAACTGCCATCTGCACTCAAATTTGATAAATAAAATACACGGAACTCGAAAAATCGCTACTTACCTCAACCGAGCCGAAAACGCAGAAATAAAAACACCAATCCATCCATATCTTGAATGAAAATTGGTCTTTTCTGTTTAAATTTTCTTGTAATACAGTTTAATTTTTTGCCCCTCGAATTAAGCAATAGTTTTCGTAGTAAATTTTCACGGTTAAGTGACTAATATCCATATAATTCGTTTTCTTATAACTGTATTTTCATAGAATTTTAAAACTTTTTAAAATCTTCGATTTCTCTGCTCCTTTTAAACTAATAAGGCCCGTATCGTGTAGAAACTGTCATCTACATTGAAAGTTGATAGATAAAACACACGTATTTCATTTCTTTCGCTCTTTTTACTTTTTTCTCAGTAAATTCGTAGCGTTATATATTTAATTTTCATATTTTCAGTCTCTTATTTACGTGAATTCATCAATAAAACCACTTTTTCATCTATAACTCGGCTGAAAAGTGGCCTTTTCCTTTTAAATTTTCTATTTATATAGTGTAACTTACTGCCCCCCGTAATACTATACAGATTTCTTGGTTAATTCCTAACATTATATATATAATTTTCATATTTTTAATCTCTCATTTACGTGAATTCATCAATAAAAACATGTATTCTTCTATAACTCGGCTGAAAAGTGGCCTTTTCCGTTTAAATTTTCTTTGTTAATAGTGTATTTAACCGCCCCCCGTACTTATCTATTGTTTTTATAATAAATTTTTACCGCTAAAATATTGATTTCCACATAATTCTTTTTCCCATAATCGTAATTTCCTAAAATTTTAAAATTTTTAAATCTTCATTTCTTTCTATCTTTTTGCTTTTATTAGGTCTGTCTAGTGTAAAAACTACCATCTGCACTCTTATTTGCTTTATTAAACGTACAGAACTGGAAAAAATCACTATTCACTTAAACCGAGGTATAGTGGTCAATCAATACAATCACATAAATTGAACTATAAATTCGATAATAGCTTTTCTAAACATTGGTATTTTTCGTTCAAATCGTCTTTAAATTGTGTAGTTAATTGCTCCCCATGTTTCCTTATAGTTTTCTCAGTAAATTCGTAACGTTATATATTTAATTTTCATATTTTCAGTCTATTTCTTACTTAAATTCATCAATAAAAACACGTATTCATCTATAGCACGGCTGAAAATTGGCCTTTTCCTTTTAAATTTTCGATTTAAATAGTGTAACTAATTGCCCCCCGTAATCCTATATAGTTTTCGTGGTTAGTTCCTAACGTTTTATATATAATTTTCATATTTTCAGTCTCTTATTTACGTGAATACATCAATAAAAACACGTTTTCATCTATAACTCGGCTGAAAAGTGGCCTTTTCCTTTTCAATTTTCTATTTAAATAGTGTAACTTACTGCCCCCCGTAATACTATACAGATCTCTTGGTTAATTCCTAACATTATGTATATAATTTTCATATTTTCAATCTCTTATTTACGTGAATTCATCAATAAAATCACGTATTCTTCTATAACTCGGCTGAAAAGTGGCCTTTTCTGTTTAAATTTTCTTTGTTAATAGTGTATTTAACCGCCCCCCGTACTTATCTATTGTTTTTATAATAAATTTTTACCGCTAAAATATTGATTTCCACATAATTCTTTTTCCCATAATCGTAATTTCCTAAAATTTTTAAATCTTCATTTTTTTCTATCTTTTTGCTTTTATTAGGTCTGTCTAGTGAAAAAACTACCATCTGCACTCTTATTTGCTTTATTAAACATACAGAACTGGAAAAAATCACTATTCACTTAAACCGAGGTGTAGTGGTCAATCAAAACAATCACATAAATTGAACTATAAATTCGATAATAGCTTTTCTAAAAATTGGTATATTTCGTTCAAATCTTCTTTAAATTGTGTAAGTAATTGCTCCCCACATTTCCTTATAGTTTTCTTAGTAAATTCGTAACGTTATATATTTAATTTTCATATTTTCGGTCTATTTCTTGCTTAAATTCATCAATAAAACACGTATTCATCTATAGCACGGCTGAAAATTGGCCTTTTCCTTTTAAATTTTCTATTTAAATAGTGTAACTAATTGCTTCCCGTAATCCTGTATAGTTTTCTTGGTTAATTCCTAACGTTATATTATATATAATTTTCATATTTTCAGTCTCTCATTTACGTGAATTTACCAATAAAAACACGTATTCATCTATAGCACGGCTGAAAATTGGCCTTTTCCTTTTAAATTTTCTATTTATATAGTGTAACTAATTGCCCTTCGTAATCCTATATAGTTTTCTTGGTTAGTTCCTAACGTTATATATATACATTTCATATTTTCAGTCTCTTATTTACGTGAATTCATCAATAAAAACACGTATTCATCTATAACTCGGCTGAAAAGTGGCCTTTTCCTTTTAAATTTTCTATTTCAATAGTGTAACTATCTGCCCCCCGTAATTAAATACAGTTATCTTGGTTAATTCCCAACGTAATATATATATTTTTCATATTTTCAGTCTCTTATTTACGTGACTTCATCAATAAAACCACTTTTTCATCTACAACTCGGCTGAAAAGTGGACTTTTCCTTTTAAATTTTTTATTTAAATAGTGTAACTTACTGTCCCCCGTAATACTATACAGATTTCTTGGTTAATTCCTAACATTATATATATAATTTTCATATTTTCAATCTCTTATTTACGTGAATTTTCCGTTTAAATTTTCTTTGTTAATAGTGTATTTAACCGCCCCCCGTACTTATCTATTGTTTTTACAATAATTTTTACCGCTAAAATATTGATTTCCACATAATTCTTTTTCCCATAATCGTAATTTCCTAAAATTTTAAAATTTTTAAATCTTCATTTCTTTCTATCTTTTTGCTTTTATTAGGTCTGTCTAGTGTAAAAACTACCATCTGACTCTTATTTGCTTTATAAAACATACAGAACTGGAAAAAATCACTATTCACTTAAACCGAGGTATAGTGGTCAATCAATACAATCACATAAATTGAACTATAAATTCGATAATAGCTTTTCTAAAAATTGGTATTTTTCGTTCAAATCGTCTTTAAATTGTGTAGTTAATTGCTCCCCATGTTTCCTTATAGTTTTCTCAGTAAATTCGTAACGTTATATATTTAATTTTCATATTTTCAATCTATTTCTTACTTAAATTCATCAATAAAACACGTATTCATCTATAGCACGGCTGAAAATTGGCCTTTCCTTTTATATTTTCTATTTAAATAGTGCAACTAATTGCTTTCCGTAATCCTGTATAGTTTTCTTGGTTAATTCCTAACGTTATATTATATATAATTTTCATATTTTCAGTCTCTTATTTACGTGAATTTATCAATAAAAACACGTATTCATCTATAGCACGGCTGAAAATTGGCCTTTTCCTTTTAAATTTTCTATTTATATAGTGTAACTAATTGCCCTTCGTAATCCTATATAGATTTCTTGGTTAGTTCCTAACGTTATATATATAAATTTCATATTTTCAGTCTCTTATTTACGTGAATTCATCAATAAAAACAAGTATTCATCTATAACTCGGCTGATAAGTGGCCTTTTCCTTTTAAATTTTCTATTTAAATAGTGTAACTAACTGCCCCCCGTAATTAAATACAGTTATCTTGGTTAATTCCCAACGTTATATATATAATTTTCATATTTTCAGTCTCTTATTTACGTGAATATAAATACAATAAAACCAATTTTCATCTATAACTCGGCTGAAAAGTGGCCTTTTCCTTTTAAATTTTCTATTTAAATAATGTAACTTACCGCCCCCCGTAATACTATACAGATTTCTTGGTTAATTCCTAACATTATATATATAATTTTCATATTTTCAATCTCTTATTTACGTGAATTCATCAATAAAAACATGTATTCTTCTATAACTCGGCTGAAAAGTGGCCCTTTCCGTTTAAATTTTCTTTGTTTATAGTGTATTTAACCGCCCCCCGTACTTATCTATTGTTTTTATAATAAATTTTTACCGCTAAAATATTGATTTCCACATAATTCTTTTTCCCATAATCGTAATTTCCTAAAATTTTAAAAATTTTAAATCTTCATTTCTTTCTATCTTTTTGCTTTTATTAGGTCTGTCTAGTGTAAAAACTACCATCTGCACTCTTATTTGCTTTATAAAATATACAGAACTGGAAAAAATCACTATTCACTTAAACCGAGGTATAGTGGTCAATCAATACAATCACATAAATTGAACTATAAATTCGATAATAGCTTTTCTAAAAATTGGTATTTTTCGTTCAAATCGTCTTTAAATTGTGTAGTTAATTCCTCCCCATATTTCCTTATAGTTTTCTCAGTAAATTCGTAACGTTATATATTTAATTTTCATATTTTCAGTCTATTTCTTACTTAAATTCATCAATAAAAACAGGTATTCATCTATAGCACGGCTGAAAATTGGCCTTTTCCTTTTAAATTTTCTATTTAAATAGTGTTACTAACTGCCCCCCGTAATACTATACAGATCTCTTGGTTAATTCCTAACATTATATACATAATTTTCATATTTTCAATCTCTTATTTACGTGAATTCATCAATAAAAACACGTATTCTTCTATAACTCGGCTGAAAAGTGGCCTTTTCTGTTTAAATTTTCTTTGTTAATAGTGTATTTAACCGCCCCCCGTACTTATCTATTGTTTTTATAATAAATTTTTACCGCTAAAATATTGATTTCCACATAATTCTTTTTCCCATAATCGTAATTTCCTAAAATTTTAAAATTTTTAAATCTTCATTTCTTTCTATCTTTTTGCTTTTATTAGGTCTGTCTAGTGAAAAAACTACCATCTGCACTCTTATTTGCTTTATTAAACATACAAAACTGGAAAAAATCACTATTCACTTAAACCGAGGTATAGTGGTCAATCAATACAATCACATAAATTGAACTATAAATTCGATAATAGCTTTTCTAAAAATTGGTATATTTCGTTCAAATCTTCTTTAAATTGTGTAAGTAATTGCTCCCCATACTTCCTTATAATTTTCTCAGTAAATTCGTAACGTTATATATTTAATTTTCATATTTTTGGTCTATTTCTTGCTTAAATTCATCAATAAAACACGTATTCATCTATAGCACGGCTGAAAATTGGCCTTTTCCTTTTATATTTTCTATTTAAATAGTGTAACTAATTGCTTCTCGTAATCCTGTATAGTTTTCTTGGTTAATTCCTAACGTTATATTATATATAATTTTCATATTTTCAGTCTCTTATTTACGTGAATTTACCAATAAAAACACGTATTCATCTATAGCACGGCTGAAAATTGGCCTTTTCCTTTTAAATTTTCTATTTATATAGTGTAACTAATTGCCCTTCGTAATCCTATATAGTTTTCTTGGTTAGTTCCTAACGTTATATATATAAATTTTATATTTTTAGTCTCTTATTTACGTGAATTCATCAATAAAAACACGTATTCATCTATAACTCGGCTGAAAAGTGGCCTTTTCCTTTTAAATTTTCTATTTAAATAGTGTAACTAACTGCCCCCCGTGATTAAATACAGTTATCTTGGTTAATTCCCAACGTTATATATATAATTTTCATATTTTCAGTCTCTTATTTACGTGAATTCATCAATAAAACCAATTTTTCATCTATAACTCGGCTGAAAAGTGGCCTTTTCCTTTTAAATTTTCTATTTAAATAGTGTAACTTATTGCCCCCCGTAATACTATACAGATTTCTTGGTTAATTCCTAACATCATATATATAATTTTCATATTTTCAATCTCTTATTTACGTGAATTCATCAATAAAAACATGTATTCTTCTATAACTCGGCTGAAAAGTGGCCTTTTCCGTTTAAATTTTCTTTGCTAATAGTGTATTTAACCGCCCCCCGTACTTATCTATTGTTTTTACAATAATTTTTACCGCTAAAATATTGATTTCCACATAATTCTTTTTCCCATAATCGTAATTTCCTAAAATTTTAAAATTTTTAAATCTTCATTTCTTTCTATCTTTTTGCTTTTATTAGGTCTGTCTAGTGTAAAAACTACCATCTGCACTCTTATTTGCTTTATAAAACATACAAAACTGGAAAAAATCACTATTCACTTAAACCGAGGTATAGTGGCCAATCAATACAATCACATAAATTGAACTATAAATTCGATAATAGCTTTTCTAAAAATTGGTATTTTTCGTTCAAATCGTCTTTAAATTGTGTAGTTCATTGCTCCCCATGTTTCCTTATAGTTTTCTTAGTAAATTCGTAACGTTATATATTTAATTTTCATATTTTCAGTCTATTTCTTACTTAAATTCATCAATAAAAACACGTATTCATCTATAGCACGGCTGAAAATTGGCCTTTTCCTTTTATATTTTCTATTTAAATAGTGTAACTAATTGCTTCCCGTAATCCTGTATAGTTTTTTGGTTAATTCCTAACGTTATATTATATATAATTTTCATATTTTCAGTCTCTTATTTACGTGAATTTACCAATAAAAACACGTATTCATCTATAGCACGGCTGAAAATTGGCCTTTTCCTTTTAAATTTTCTATTTATATAGTGTAACTAATTGCCCTTCGTAATCCTATATAGTTTTCTTGGTTAGTTCCTAACGTTATATATATATATATATATATATATATATATATATATATTTCATATTTTCAGTCTCTTATTTACGTGAATTCATCAATAAAAACACGTATTCATCTATAACTCGGCTGAAAAGTGGCCTTTTCCTTTTAAATTTTCTATTTAAATAGTGTAACTTATTGCCCCCCGTAATACTATACAGATTTCTTGGTTAATTCCTAACATCATATATATAATTTTCATATTTTCAATCTCTTATTTAAATGAATTCATCAATAAAAACATGTATTCTTCTATAACTCGGCTGAAAAGTGGCCTTTTCCGTTTAAATTTTCTTTGCTAATAGTGTATTTAACCGCCCCCCGTACTTATCTATTGTTTTTACAATAATTTTTACCGCTAAAATATTGATTTCCACATAATTCTTTTTCCCATAATCGTAATTTCCTAAAATTTTAAAATTTTTAAATCTTCATTTCTTTCTATCTTTTTGCTTTTATTAGGTCTGTCTAGTGTAAAAACTACCATCTGACTCTTATTTGCTTTATAAAACATACAGAACTGGAAAAAATCACTATTCACTTAAACCGAGGTATAGTGGTCAATCAATACAATCACATAAATTGAACTATAAATTCGATAATAGCTTTTCTAAAAATTGGTATTTTTCGTTCAAATCGTCTTTAAATTGTGTAGTTAATTGCTCCCCATGTTTCCTTATAGTTTTCCCAGTAAATTCGTAACGTTATATATTTAATTTTCATATTTTCAATCTATTTCTTACTTAAATTCATCAATAAAAACACGTATTCATCTATAGCACGGCTGAAAATTGGCCTTTTCCTTATAAATTTTCTATTTAAATAGTGTACCTAATTGCCCCCCGTAATCCTATATAGTTTTCTTGGTTAGTTCCTAACTTTTTATATATAATTTTCATATTTTCAGTCTCTTATTTACGTGAATTCATCAATAAAAACACGTTTTCATCTATAACTCGGCTGAAAAGTGGCCTTTTCCTTTTAAATTTTCTATTTAAATAGTGTAACTTACTGCCTCCCGTAACACTATACAGATCTCTTGGTTAATTCCTAACATTATATATATAATTTTCATATTTTCAATCTCTTATTTACGTGAATTCATCAATAAAAACACGTATTCATCTATAACTCGGCTGAAAAGTGGCCTTTTCTGTTTAAATTTTCTTTGTTAATAGTGTATTTAACCGCCCCCCGTACTTATCTATTGTTTTTATAATAAATTTTTACCGCTAAAATATTGATTTCCTTATAATTCTTTTTCCCATAATCGTAATTTCCTAAAATTTTAAAAATTTTAAATCTTCATTTCTTTCTATCTTTTTGCTTTTATTAGGTCTGTCTAGTGTAAAAACTACCATCTGCACTCTTATTTGCTTTATTAAACATACAGAACTGGAAAAAATCACTATTCACTTAAACCGAGGTATAGTGGTCAATCAATACAATCACATAAATTGAACTATAAATTCGATAATAGCTTTTCTAAAAATTGGTATTTTTCGTTCAAATCGTCTTTAAATTGTGTAGTTCATTGCTCCCCATGTTTCCTTATAGTTTTCTTAGTAAATTCGTAACGTTATATATTTAATTTTCATATTTTCAGTCTATTTCTTACTTAAATTCATCAATAAAAACACGTATTCATCTATAGCACGGCTGAAAATTGGTCTTTTCCTTTTATATTTTCTATTTAAATAGTGTAACTAATTGCTTCCCGTAATCCTGTATAGTTTTCTTGGTTAATTCCTAACGTTATATTATATATAATTTTCATATTTTCAGTCTCTTATTTACGTGAATTTACCAATAAAAACACGTATTCATCTATAGCACGGCTGAAAATTGGCCTTTTCCTTTTAAATTTTCTATTTATATAGTGTAACTAATTGCCCTTCGTAATCCTATATAGTTTTCTTGGTTAGTTCCTAACGTTATATATATATATATATATATTTCATATTTTCAGTCTCTTATTTACGTGAATTCATCAATAAAAACACGTATTCATCTATAACTCGGCTGAAAAGTGGCCTTTTCCTTTTAAATTTTCTATTTAAATAGTGTAACTAACTGCCCCCCGTAATTAAATACAGTTATCTTGGTTAATTCCCTACGTTATATATATAATTTTCATATTTTCAGTCTCTTATTTACGTGACTTCATCAATAAAACCACTTTTTCATCTACAACTCGGCTGAAAAGTGGACTTTTCCTTTTAAATTTTTTATTTAAATAGTGTAACTTACTGTCCCCCGTAATACTATACAGATTTCTTGGTTAATTCCTAACATTATATATATAATTTTCATATTTTCAATCTCTTATTTACGTGAATTTTCCGTTTAAATTTTCTTTGTTAATAGTGTATTTAACCGCCCCCCGTACTTATCTATTGTTTTTACAATAATTTTTACAGCTAAAATGTTGATTTCCACATAATTCTTTTTCCCATAATCGTAATTTCCTAAAATTTTAAAAATTTTAAATCTTCATTTCTTTCTATCTTTTTGCTTTTATTAGGTCTGTCTAGTGTAAAAACTACCATCTGCACTCTTATTTGCTTTATTAAACATACAGAACTGGAAAAAATCACTATTCACTTAAACCGAGGTATAGTGGTCAATCAATACAATCACATAAATTGAACTAGAAATTCGATAATAGCTTTTCTAAAAATTGGTATTTTTCGTTCAAATCGTCTTTAAATTGTGTAGTTAATTGCTCCCCATTTTTCCTTATAGTTTTCTCAGTAAATTCGTAACGTTACATATTTAATTTTCATATTTTCAGTCTATTTCTTACTTAAATTCATCAATAAAAACACGTATTCATCTATAGCACGGCTGAAAATTGGCCTTTTCCTGTTAAATTTTCTATTTAAATAGTGTAACTAATTGCCCCCCGTAATCCTATATAGTTTTCTTGGTTAGTTCCTAACTTTTTATATATAATTTTCATATTTTCAGTCTCTTATTTACGTGAATTCATCAATAAAAACACGTTTTCATCTATAACTCGGCTGAATAGTGGCCTTTTCCTTTTAAATTTTCTATTTAAATAGTGTTACTTACTACCCCCCGTAATACTATACAGATTTTTTGGTTAATTCCTAACATTATATATATAATTTTCATATTTTCAATCTCTTATTTACGTGAATTCATCAATAAAAACACGTATTCTTCTATAACTCGGCTGAAAAGTGGCCTTTTCCGTTTAAATTTTCTTTGTTAATAGTGTATTTAACCGCCCCCCGTACTTATCTATTGTTTTTATAATAAATTTTTACCGCTAAAATATTGATTTCCACATAATTCGTTTTCCCATAATCGTGATTTCCTAAAATTTTAAAATTTTTAAATCTTCATTTCTTTCTATCTTTTTGCTTTTATTAGGTCCGTCTAGTGTAAAAACTACCATGTGTACTCTTATTTGCTTTATAAAACATACAGAACTGGAAAAAATCACTATTCACTTAAACCGAGGTATAGTGGTCAATCAATACAATCACAAAAATTCAACTATAAATTTGCTAATAACTTTTCTAAAAAATGGTATATTTCGTTCAAATCTTCTTTAAATTTTGTAAGTAATTGCTCCCCACATTTCCTTATAGTTTTCTCAGTAAATTCGTAACGTTATATATTTAATTTTCATATTTTCGGTCTATTTCTTGCTTAAATTCATCAATAAAACACGTATTCATCTATAGCACGGCTGAATATTGGCCTTTTCCTTTTATATTTTCTATTTAAATAGTGTAACTAATTGCTTCCCGTAATCCTGTATAGTTTTCTTGGTTAATTCCTAACGTTATATTATATATAATTTTCATATTTTCAGTCTCTTATTTACGTGAATTTACCAATAAAAACACGTATTCATCTATAGCACGGCTGAAAATTGGCCTTTTCCTTTTAAATTTTCTATTTATATAGTGTAACTCATTGCCCCCCGTAATTAAATACAGTTTTCTTGGTTAATTCCCAACGTTATATATATAATTTTCATATTTTCAGTCTCTTATTTACGTGAATTCATCAATAAAACCACTTTTTCATCTATAACTCGGCTGAAAAGTGGCCTTTTCCTTTTAAATTTTCTATTTAAATAGTGTAACTTACTGCCCCCCGTAATACTATATGGATTTCTTGGTTAATTCCTAACATTATATATATATAATTTTCATATTTTCAATCGCTTATTTACGTGAATTCATCAATAAAAACACGTATTCTTCTATAACTCGACTGAAAAGTGGCCTTTTCCGTTTAAATTTTCTTTGTTAATTGTGTATTTAACCGCCCCCCGTACTTAACTATTGTATTTATAATAAATTTTTACCGCTAAAATATTGATTTCCACATAATTCTTTTTCCCATAATCGTAATTTCCTAAAATTTTAAAATTTTTAAATCTTCATTTCTTTCTATCTTTTTGCTTTTATTAGGTCTGTCTAGTGTAAAAACTACCATCTGCACTCTTATTTGCTTTATAAAACATACAGAACTGGAAAAAATCACTATTCACTTAAACCGAGGTATAGTGGTCAATCAATACAATCACATAAATTGAACTATAAATTCGATAATAGCTTTTATAAAAATTGGTATTTTTCGTTCAAATCGTCTTTAAATTGTGTAGTTAATTGCTCCCCATGTTTCCTTATAGTTTTCTCAGTAATTTCGTAACGTTATATATTTAATTTTCATATTTTCAGTCTATTTCTTACTTAAATTCATCAATAAAAACACGTATTCATCTATAGCACGGCTGTAAATTAGCCTTTTCCTTTTAAATTTTTTATTTAAATAGTGTAACTAATTGCCCCCCGTAGTCCTATATAGTTTTCTTGGTTAGTTCCTAACGTTTTATATATAATTTTCATATTTTCAGTCTCTTATTTACGTGAATTCATCAACAAAAACACGTATTCGTCTATAACTCGGCTGAAAAGTGGCCTTTTCCGTTTAAATTTTCTATTTAAATAGTGTAACTAATTGCCCCCCGTAATCCTATTAGTTTTCTTGGTTAATTCCTAACGTTATATATATATATATATATATATATATATATATATATATATATATATATATATATATATATATATATATATATATATAATTTTCGTATTTTCAGTCTCTTGAAGAATCTCCGGGAGGAAAACCGGCGACGAGGCTCGCCACCCGTCACGTTCTGTCTCCCGGAGGGGCGAAAAGTGGATTGCAGAGGCCCGTCTGGCTACGTTGAATGTATGTGGAGCAATGAATGATAAAATGGATGAAGTATGCGAGGTGATGTATGATAGAGGAATAGATTTGTTATGTGTAAATGAGACGAAACGGAAGGGGAAGGATGTCACTACACATGGCATGTATACCGCGTACTGGTCTGGTGTAGACGAGCTCGAGCGGGCATGCCAGGGAGTAGGTATCATCCTATCAGAAAGAATGGTGCAATGTGTGAAAGAGTATGAATGTGTAAGCCCAAGACTGCTATGGATACGATTGAAAGTGGGCTTAAAGAAGTTGTTTGTGCTAGGGGTCTACGCCCCAGACATGTCTAAGCCCATTCATATCCGAGAGCAGTTTTGGGAAATGGTAAGGATGGTATTAATGAAATGTAAGGGAAATGAAAATGTTGTTATGCTAGGAGATTGTAATGGAAGAGTTGGGGTGAGGAGGCTTGGTTATGAAAGGATATTGGGAACGTTTGGTGATGAAAGTATAAATGAGAATGGTGAAAGCCTCCTCACTGTATGTATGGAAAAGAATCTTTTTGTGACGAACACTTTCTTTCGCCACAAGAGGATTCACATGTACACTTGGGAAAGAGGTGATAATAGAAGCATGATAGATTTCATAATTGTGGATGAAAGATTGAGGGGCGCAGTGGTGGATACAAGGGTTTACCGGGGGTCAAACGTAGTAACCGATCATTTTTTGGTTTTATATCGAATTAATGGTCTATTCAGGCGGTGGCGCCATCGGTCATCTGTGTCTACCACTGCGTTACAGCGTATTAGAACAGAAAGATTACAAGATGAAGGTGAGAAAAATAAGTTTAAATGTAGACTGAAAGAAAACGTAAGTGGTTTGGATGAATTATGTATGAATGAGTTAGACTTGGAGAATGTATGGCAAAATGTTAAGAAAGGTTTAGTAGATGCAGCTACCGAAGTATGTGGTGTTAGTAAAAGAAAGAACGAAAGGAAAAATAATACGTTATGGTGGGATGATGAGATACGTACGGAAGTTGAAGCAAAGAAGAGAGCATGGCTAGATTTACTAGCAACTAAGGCTGGTAATTCTAGCGGTACGAATGATGATTTTGAAAGAAAAAAGGCAGTCTTTAGACATCTAAATAAAAGAGTAAAAGGAGTAGTTGAAAGGAAAAAGCAAGAAAGAACGGATAAAAATGATAGAAGAATATCGAATAACTTCCAGGCAAATATTAAAATGTTCTGGAAACTCGTAAGAACTGCCAGGGGATGTTCAAAACAGCCTAAAATGAATGCTATAAGAGATAAGAATGGCTATATTCTGAATGATGAAGTTTTGAGTTTAAAGAGATGGAAGGAATATTTTGAAAGCATGTTTATGAGTGAGGAGACAACGTATGACCTGAATGAAATAGGAACTCCGAAAGAAGAGGAAAAAGGTAGCGAGATAAGTAAAGATGAAATAATGAAATCAATGAAAAGCATGAAAGCAGGTAAGGCTGCCGGATATGATAGAGTTTCACTCGAAATGCTAAGGGCTGGAGAGGAAGTGGTGGCAGGCCTGCTGCACACCTTGTTTAATTTATGCTGGGAACTAAAACGGGTACCGGGAGACTGGTGCAAAGCCGTGATAGTCCCAGTATATAAGGGAAAAGGGTCGCAGCAGGACTGTAAAAACTACCGCGGTATCAGCCTTCTTAGCATCGTGGGAAAACTGTATGCCAAGGTACTAATTGAAAGGGTCATGAAAGAAACCGATGGAAAAATTTGGGATGTGCAAGCGGGATTTAGAAAGGGAATGGGAGGTACAGATCAAGTCTTCTCCATGCGCATGATCGCGGAGAAGTTTTTGGCCAAAAACCAAAAGGTTTTTTGTGCGTTCATGGACTTGGAGAAGGCCTATGACAGAGTGGATAGGAATGTGCTATGGCAAACACTGATCTTATTTGGGTTGAGCGCTGGCTTGATACAGGCATTGGAATCTCTTTATAGGGACTCTAGTGCTTGTGTTAGGATCAACGGGGTCTACTCGGACTGGTTTGGCATCCATAAAGGTGTCAAACAGGGCTGTGTGGCTTCCTCGTGGTTGTTCAACCTATTTATGGACAGTTGTTTGCAAAATTTGAAAGTTGAAGAATGCGGATTAAGAATGGGTGAGTTAACCATCAAATGCCTTTTGTACGCCGATGATCAAGTTATTCTTGCGTCGTTGGCGACTGAGTTGCAAATGATGGTTACATTAATGAACAGATCATTAAAAGAAAGGGGTATGAAAGTGAACGCAAGTAAGACGAAAATTATGGTTTTTGAAAGAGATGAAAGTAAAACGATATGTGAAATAAGAATAGAAGGGGAGTTGATCGAGCAAGTAGATGAGTTTGTGTATTTAGGGTGCGTATTTAGCAGGGATGGGAGATATGATAAGGATATAGAACGACGAGTGAACGCAGGAAACAGAGTAAATGGGGCCCTGCACTCTATTGTGAAGAGTCAAAATGTGTCAAAAAAGGCACGTATGGCAATTCACAATGCTGTGTTGGTCCCTACTTTAACGTATGGTAGTGAAAGTTGGGTATGGCAGAAGAAGCACGAGAGTAGAATAAATACAGTAGCAATGCGATCGTTAAGGAGTATGTTAGGGCTGAATAAGAATGACAGGGTGAAAAATTGTGTGATAAGAGAAAAGTGTGGTTTGCAAGATGATGTTGTGACCAGGATTAAGAAAGGAATGCATCGGTGGTTTGGTCATGTGGAAAGAATGGATGAGGAAAGAGTGACAAAGAAAATTTATGTTGCAGAAGTGAATGGCAGAGTCGGAAAGGGACGTCCTAGGCGAAAATTTATCGACCAAATTCTCGATTTATTGAAAACGGGCCAAATTAGGAGTACCCTTAACCGACGAGCATGCATGCGTAGGTGTATGGATGTAAAGGAGGCGAAAGAGGTGTGTCAGGATCGTGCCAAATGGAAGTCTGTAGTCTCTGCCTACCCCTCTGGGTGACAGGCGTGAGTGTTTATGTATGTATCAGTCTCTTATTTACGTGAATTCATCAATAAAAACAGGTATTCATCTATAACTCGGCTGAAAAGTGGCCTTTTCCTTTTAAATTTTCTATTTAAATAGTGTAACTAACTGCTCCCCGTAAATAAATACAGGTTTCTTGGTTAATTCCCAACGTTATATATATAATTTTCGTATTTTCAGTCTCTAATTTACGTGAATTCATCAATAAAAACACGTTTTCATCTATAACTCGGCTGAAAAGTGGCCTTTTCCTTTTAAATGTTCTATTTAAATAGTGTAACTTACTGCCCCCCGTAATACTATACAGTTTTCTTGGTTAATTCCTAACATTATATATATAATTTTCATATTTTCATTATCTTATTTACGTGAATTCATCAATAAAAACACGTATTCTTCTATAACTCGGCTGAAAAGTGGCCTTTTCCGTTCAAATTTTCTTTGTTAATGGTGTATTTAACCGCCCCCCGTACTTATCTATTGTTTTTATAGTAAATTTTTACCGCTAAAATATTGATTTCCACATATTTCGTTTTCCCATAATCGTAATTTCCTAAATTTTAAAATATTTAAATCTCCATTTCTTTCTCTCTTTTTGCTTTTATTAGGTCTGTCTAGTGTAAAAACTACCATCTGCTTTCTTATTTGCTTTATAAAACATACAGAATTGGAAAAAATCACTATTCACCTAAACCGAGGTATAGTGGTCAATCAATACAATCACAAAAATTCAACTATAAATTTGCTAATAACTTTACCTAATAAAAGCAAAAAGAGCGAAAGAAATGAAGATTTTAAAATTTTTAAAATTATATATAATATAACGTTAGGAATTAACCAAGAAAACTATACAGGATTACGGGAAGCAATTAGTTACACTATTTAAATAGAAAATATAAAAGGAAAAGGCTAATTTTCAGCCGTGCTATAGATGATAACGTGTTTTATTGATGAATTTAAGCAAGAAATAGACCGAAAATATGAAAATTAAATATATGACGTAACGAATTTACTGAGAAAACTATAAGGAAATGTGGGGAGCAATTACTTACACAATTTAAAGAAAATTTGAACGAAATATACCAATTTTTAGAAAAGTTATTAGCAAATTTATAGTTGAATTTTTGTGATTGTATTGATTGACCACTATACCTCGGTTTAAGTGAATAGTGATTTTTTCCAGTTCTGTATGTTTAATAAAGCAAATAAGAGTACAGATGGTAGTTTTTACACTAGACAGACCTAATAAAAGCAAAAAGATAGAAAGAAATGAAGATTTAAAAATTTAAAAATTTTAGGAAATTACGATTATGGGAAAAAGAATTATGTGGAAATCAATATTTTAGCGGTAAAAATTTATCATAAAAACAATAGATAAGTACGGGGGGCGGTTAAATACACTATTAACAAAGAAAATTTAAACGGAAAAGGCCACTTTTCAGCCGAGTTATAGAAGAATACTTGTTTTTATTGATGAATTCACGTAAATAAGAGATTGAAAATATGAAAATTATATATATAATGTTAGGAATTAACCAAGAAATCTGTATAGTATTACGGGGGGCAGTAAGTGACACTATTTAAATAGAAAATTTAAAAGGAAAAGGCCACTTTTCAGCCGAGTTATATATGAAAAAGTGGTTTTATTGATGAATTCACGTGAATAAGAGACTGAAAATATGAAAATTATATATATAACGTTGGGAATTAACCAAGAAAACTGTATTTAATTACGGTGGGTAGTTAGTTACACTGTTTAAATAGAAAATTTAAAAGGAAATGGCCACTTTTCAGCCGAGTTATAGATGAATACTTGTTTTTATTGATGAATTCACGTAAATAAGAGACTGAAAATATGAAATTTGTATATATAACGTTAGGAACTAACCAAGAAAACTATATAGGATTACGGGGGGCAATTAGTTACACTATATTAATAGAAAATTTAAAAGGAAAAGGCCAATTTTCAGCCGTGCTATAGATGGATACGTGTTTTTATTGGTAAATTCACGTAAATAAGAGACTGAAAATATGAAAATTATATACAACATAACGTTAGGAATCAACTAAGATAACTATACAGGATTACGGAAAGAATTAGTTACACTATTTAAATAGAAAATATAAAAGGAAAAGGCCAATTTTCAGCCGTGCTATAGATGAATACGTGTTTTATTGATGAATTTAAGCAAGAAATAGAACGAAAATATGAAAATTAAATATATAACGTTACGAATTTACTGAGAAAACTATAAGAAAACGTGGGGAGCAATTAACTACACAATTTAAAGACGATTTGAACGAAAAATACCAATTTTTAGAAAAGCTATTATCGAATTTATAGTTCAATTTATGTGATTGTATTGATTGACCACTATACCTCGGTTTAGGTAAATAGTGATGTTTTCCAGTTCTGTATGTTTTATAAAGCAAATAAGAGTGCAGATGGTAGTTTCTACACTAGACGGACCTAATAAAAGCAAAAAGAGCGAAAGAAATGAAGATTTTAAAATTTTTAAAATTTTAGGGAATTACGATTATGGGAAAACGAATTATGTGGAAATCAATATTTTAGCGGTAGAAATTTATTATAAAAACTATAGATAAATACGGGGGGCGGTTAAATACACTTCTAAAAAAGTAAATTTAAACGGAAAAGGCCACTTTTCAGCCGAGTTATAGATGAATACGTGTTTTTATTGATGAATTCACGTAAATAAGAGATTGAAAATATGAAAATTATATATAATATAACGTTAGGAATTAACCAATAAAACTATATAGGATTACGCTGGGCAATTAGTTACACTATATAAATAGAAAACCAAAAAGGAAAAGGCCTATTAACAGCCGTGCAATAGATGAATACGTGTTTTTATTGATGAATTTAAGTAAGAAATAGACTGAAAATATGAAAATTAAATATATCGTAGTGAATTTACTGAGAAAACTATAAGGAAATGTGGAGAGCAATGAACTTCACAATTTTAAGAAGATTTGAACGAAATATAACAATTTTTAGAAAAGTTATTAGCGAATTTATAGTTGAATTTATGTGATTGTATTGATTGATCACTATAACTCGGTTTAGGTAAATAGTGATTTTTTCCAGTTCTGTATGTTTTATAAAGCAAATAAGAGTGCAGATGGGTTTTTTCTGCACTAAAAGGACCTAATAAAAGCAAAAAGAGCGAAAGAAATGAAGATTTGAAAAATTTTAAAAATTTTAGGAAATTACGATTACGGGAAAACGAATTATGTGGAAATCAATATTTTAGCGGTAGAAATTTATTATAAAAACTATAGATAAATACGGGGGGCGGTTAAATACACTATTAAAAAAGAAAATTTAAACGGAAAGGGCCACTTTTCAGCAGAGTTATAGATGAATACTTGTTTTTATTGATGAATTCACGTAAATAAGAGACTGAAAATATGAAAATTATATATAATATAACGTTCATATATATACATATCTATATAAATAGAAAATTTAAATGGAAACGGCCAATTTTCAGCCGTGCTATAGATGAATACGTGTTTTTATTGATGAATTTAAGTAAGAAATTGACTGAAAATATGAAAATTAAATATATAACGTTACGAATTTACTGAGAAAACTATAAGGAAATGTGGGGAGCAATTAACTACGAAATTCAAAGAAGATTTGAACGAAATATACCAATTTTTAGAAAAGTTATTAGCGAATTTATAGATGAATTTATGTGATTGTATTGATTGCTCACTATACCTCGGTTTAGGTAAATAGTGATTTTGTTCAGTTCTGTATGTTTTATAAAGCAAACAAGAGTGCAGATGGTAGTTTCTACACTAGACGTACCTAATAAAAGCAAAAAGAGCGAAAGAAATGAATATTTGAGAAATTTTAAAAATTTTAGGAAATTACGATTATGGGAAAAAGAATTATGTGGAAATCAATATTTTAGCGGTAGAAATATAATATAAAAACTATAGATAAATACGGGGGGCGGTTAAATACACTATTAACAAAGAATTTTAAACGGAAAAGGCCACTTTTCAGCCGAGTTATAAATGAATACGTGTTTTTATTGATGAATTCACGTAAATAAGAGACTGAAAGTATGAAAATTATATATAATATAACGTTAGGAACTTACCAAGAAAACTATATAGTATTACGAGGGGCAATTAGGTACACTATAAAAATAGAAAATTTAGATGGAAAAGGCCAATTTTCAGCCGTGCTATAGACGAATACGTGTTTTTATTGATGAATTTAAGTAAGAAATAGACTGAAAATATGAAAATTAAATATATAACGTTACGAATTTACTGAGAAAACTATAAGGAAATGTGGGAAGCAATTAACTACGAAATTCAAAGAAGATTTGAACGAAATATACCAATTTTTAGAAAAGTCATTAGCGAATTTATAGTTGAATTTATGTGATTGTATTGATTGATCACTATACCTCGGTTTAGGTAAATAGTGATTTTGTTCAGTTCTGTATGTTTTATAAAGCAAACAAGAGTGCAGATGGTAGTTTCTACACTAGACGGACCTAATAAAAGCAAAAAGAGCGAAAGAAATGAAGATTTGAGAAATTTTAAAAATTTTAGGAAATTACGATTATGGGAAAACGAATTTTGTGGAAATCAATATTTTAGCGGTAGAAATTTAACATAAAAATCATAGATAATTACGGGGGGCGGTTAAATACACTATTAACAAAAAACATTTAAACGGAAAAGGCCACTTTTCAGCCGAGTTATAGATGAATACCTGTTTTTATTGATGAATTCACGTAAATAAGAGACTGAATATATGAAAATTATATATATAATGTTAGGAATTAACCAAGAAAACTGTATAGGATTACGGTGGGCAGTTAGTTACACTATTTAAATAGAAAATTAAAAAGGAAAAGACCACTTTTCAGCCGAGTTATAGATGAATACGTGTTTTTATTGATGAATTCACGTAAATAAGAGACTGAAAATATGAAAATTATATATCATATAACGTTCATATATATACATATCTATATAAATAGAAAATTTAAATGGAAAAGGCCAATTTTCAGCCGTGCTATAGATGAATACGTGTTTTTATTGATGAATTTAAGTAAGAAATAGACTGAAAATATGAAAATTAAATATGTAACGTTACGAATTTACTGAGAAAACTATAAGGAAATGTGGGGAGCAATTAACTACGAAATTCAAAGAAGATTTGAACGAAATATACCAATTTTTAGAAAAGTTATTAGCGAATTTATAGTTGAATTTATGTGATTGTATTGATTGATCACTATACCTCGGTTTAGGTAAATAGTGATTTTGTTCAGTTCTGTATGTTTTATAAAGCAAACAAGAGTGCAGATGGTAGTTTCTACACTAGACGTACCTAATAAAAGCAAAAAGAGCGAAAGAAATGAAGATTTGAGAAATTTTAAAAATTTTGGGAAATTACGATTATGGGAAAAAGAATTATGTGGAAATCAATATTTTAGCGGTAGAAATATAATATAAAAACTATAGATAAATACGGTTGGCGGTTAAATACACTATTAACAAAGAAAATTAAAACGGAAAAGGCCACTTTTCAGCCGAGTTATAGATGAATACGTGTTTTTATTGATGAATTCACGTAAATAAGAGACTGAAAGTATGAAAATTATATATAATATAACGTTAGGAACTTACCAAGAAAACTATATAGTATTACGAGGGGCAATTAGATACACTATAAAAATAGAAAATTTAAATGGAAAAGGCCAATTTTCAGCCGTGCTATAGACGAATACGTGTTTTTATTGATGAATTTAAGTAAGAAATAGACTGAAAATATGAAAATTAAATATATAACGTTACGAATTTACTGAGAAAACTATAAGGAAATGTGGGAAGCAATTAACTACGAAATTCAAAGAAGATTTGAACGAAATATACCAATTTTTAGAAAAGTCATTAGGGAATTTATAGTTGAATTTATGTGATTGTATTGATTGATCACTATACCTCGGTTTAGGTAAATAGTGATTTTGTTCAGTTCTGTATGTTTTATAAAGCAAACAAGAGTGCAGATGGTAGTTTCTACACTAGACGGACCTAATAAAAGCAAAAAGAGCGAAAGAAATGAAGATATGAGAAATTTTAAAAATTTTAGGAAATTACGATTATGGGAAAACGAATTTTGTGGAAATCAATATTTTAGCGGTAGAAATTTAATATAAAAATCATAGATAATTACGGGGGGCGGTTAAATACACTATTAATAAAAAACATTTAAACGGAAAAGGCCACTTTTCAGCCGAGTTATAGATGAATACCTGTTTTTATTGATGAATTCACGTAAATAAGAGACTGAATATATGAAAATTATATATATATAATGTTAGGAATTAACCAAGAAAACTGTATAGGATTACGGTGGGCAGTTAGTTACACTATTTAAATAGAAAATTAAAAAGGAAAAGACCACTTTTCAGCCGAGTTATAGATGAATACGTGTTTTTATTGATGAATTCACGTAAATAAGAGACTGAAAATATGAAAATTATAATATAACGTTGAGAACTTACCAAGAAAACTATATAGTATTACGGGGGGCAATTAGTTACACTATATAAATAGAAAATTTAAATGGAAAAGGCCAATTTTCAGCCGTGCTATAGATGAATACGTGTTTTTATTGATGAATTTAATTAAGAAATAGACTGAAAATATGAAAATTAAATATATAAAGTTACGAATTTACTGAGAAAAGTATAAGGAAATGTGGGGAGCAATTAACTACGAAATTCAAAGAAGATTTAAACGAAATATACCAATTTTTAGAATTTATTATTATTAGCGAATTTATAGTTTTTATTATTATTAGCGAATTTATAGTTGAATTTATGTGATTGTATTGATTGATCACTATACCTCGGTTTAGGTAAATAGTGATTTTGTTCAGTTCTGTATGTTTTATAAAGCAAATAAGAATGCAGATGGTAGTTTTTACACTAGACGGACCTAATAAAAGCAAAAAGAGCGAAAGAAATGAAGATTTGAGATATTTTAAAAATTTTATTAAATTACGATTATGGGAAAAAGAATTATGTGGAAATCAATATTTTAGCGGTAGAAATATAATATAAAAACTATAGATAAATCCGGGGGCGGTTAAATACACTATTAACAAAGAAAATTTAAACGGAATAGGCCACTTTTCAGCCCAGTTATAGATGAATACGTGTTTTTATTGATGAATTCACGTAAAAAAGAGACTGAAAATATGAAAATTATATATATAACGTCAAGAATTAACCAAGAAAACTGTAGAAGATTACGGAGGGCAGTTAGTTACACTATTTAAATAGAAAATTGAAAAGGAAAAGACCACTTTTCAGCCGAGTTATAGATGAATACGTGTTTTTATTGATGAATTCACGTAAATAAGAGACTGAAAATATGAAAATTATATATAATATAACGTTAGGAATTAACCAAGAAAACTATATAGGATTACGGGGGGCAATTAGTTACACTATTGAAATAGAAAATTAAAAAGGGAAAGGCCTATTTTCAGCCGTGCAATAGATGAGTACGTGATTTTATTGATATTGATTTTAGGAAATTACGATTATGGGAAAACGAATTATGTGGAAATCAATATTTTAGCGGTAGAAATTTAATAAAAAAACTATAGATAATTACGGGGGGCGGTTAAATACACTATTAACAAAGAAAATTTAAACGGAAAAGGCCACTTTTCAGCCGAGTTATAGATGAATACGTGTTTTTATTGATGAATTCACGTAAACAAGAGACTGAAAATATGAAAATTATATATATAATGTTAGGAATTAACCAAGAAAACTGTATAGGATTACGGTGGGCAGTTAGTTACACTATTTTAATAGAAAATTTAAAAGGAAAAGACCCCTTTTCGGCCGAGTTATAGATGAATACGTGTTTTTATTGATGAATTCACGTAAATAAGAGACTGAAAATATGAAAATTAAATATATAACGTTATAAATATATAACGTTACGAATTTAATGAGAAAACTATAAGGAAATAAGAAGAGCAATGAACTACACAATTTAAAGACGATTTGAACGAAAAATACCAATTTTTAGAAAAGTTATTAGCGAATTTATAGTTGAATTTATGTGATTGTATTGATTGACTATACCTCGGTTTAGGTAAATAGTGTTTTTTTCCGGTTCTGTATGTTTTATAAAGAGAATAAGAGTGCACATGGGTTTTTTTTACACTAGAAGGACCTAATAAAAGCAAAAAGAGTGGAAGAAGTGAAGATTTGAAAAATTTTAAAAATTTTAGGAAATTACGATTATGGGAAAACGAATTATGTGGAAATCAATATTTTAGCGGTAGAAATTTATTATTAAAACTATAGACAAATAAGGGGTGCGGTTAAATACATTATTAACAAAGAAAATTTAAACGGAAAAGGCCACTTTTCAGCCGAGTTATAGATGAATACGTGTTTTTATTGATGAATTCACGTAAATAAGAGACTGAAAATATGAAAATTATATATATAATGTTAGGAATTAACCAAGAAAACTGTATAGGATTACGGTGGGCAGTTAGTTACACTATTTTAATAGAAAATTTAAAAGGAAAAGACCACTTTTCAGCCGAGTTATAGATGAATACGTGTTTTTATTGATGAATTCACGTAAATAAGAGACTGAAAATATGAAAATTAAATATATAACGTTATAAATATATAACGTTACGAATTTAATGAGAAAACTATAAGGAAATAAGAAGAGCAATGAACTACACAATCTAAAGACGATTTGAACGAAAAATACCAATTTTTAGAAAAGTTATTAGCGAATTTATAGTTGAATTTATGTGATTGTATTGATTGACCACTATACCTCGGTTTAGGTAAATAGTGTTTTTTTCCGGTTCTGTATGTTTTATAAAGAGAATAAGAGTGCACATGGGTTTTTTTACACTAGAAGGACCTAATAAAAGCAAAAAGAGTGGAAGAAGTGAAGATTTGAAAAATTTTAAAAATTTTAGGAAATTACGATTATGGGAAAACGAATTATGTGGAAATCAATATTTTAGCGGTAGAAATTTATTATTAAAACTATAGATAAATAAGGGGTGCAGTTAAATACATTATTAACAAAGAAAATTTAAACGGAAAAGGCCACTTTTCAGCCGAGTTATAGATGAATACGTGTTTTTATTGATGAATTCACGTAAATAAGAGACTGAAAATATGAAAATTATATATATAACGTTAGAAATTAATCAAGAAAACTGTATAGTATTACGATGGGGGGGGGGCGGTTAGTTACGCAATTTAAATAGAAAATTTAGAAGGAAAAGGCCAATTTTCAGCCGAGTTATAGATGAATACGTGTTTTTATTGATGAATTCACGTAAATAAGAGACTGAAAATATGAAAATTATATATAACGTTAGAAATTAATCAAGAAAACTGTATAGTATTACGGGGGGGGGGGCGGCTAGTTACACTATTTAAATAGAAAATTTAAAAGGAAAAGACCATTTTTCAGCCGAGTTATAGATGAATACGTGTTTTTTTTTATTGATGAATTCACGTAAGTAAGAGACTGAAAATATGAAAATTAAATATATAACGTTACGAATTTAATGAGAAAACTATAAGGAAATGAGAAGAGCAATGAACTACACAATTTAAAGACGATTTGAACGAAAAATACCAATTTTTAGAAAAGTTATTTGCGAATTTATAGTTGAATTTATGTGATTGTATTGATTGACCACTATACCTCGGTTTAGGTTAATAGTGTTTTCTTCCAGTACTGTATGTTTTATAAAGAGAATAAGATGGCAGGTGGGTTTTTTTTACACTAGAAGGACCTAATAAAAGCAAAAAGAGCGATATAAATGAAGATTTGAAAAATTTTAAAAATTTTAGGAAATTACGGTTATGGGAAAACGAATTATGTGGAAATCAATATTTTAGCGGTAGAAATTTATTATTAAAACTATAGATAAAAAAGGGGTGCGGTTAAATACAGTATTAACAAAGAAAATTTAAACGGAAAAGGCTACTTTTCAGCCGAGTTATAGATGAATACGTGTTTTTATTGATGAATTCACGTAAATAAGAGACTGAAAATATGAAAATTATATATATAACGTTAGAAATTAATCTAGAAAACTGTATAGTATTACGGGGGGGGGGGGGGGGCGGTTAGTTACACTATTTAAATAGAAAATTTAAAAGGAAAAGGCCAATTTTCAGCCGAGTTATAGATGAATACGTGTTTTTATTGATGAATTCACGTAAATAAGAGACTGAAAATATGAAAATTATAATATAACGTTAGGAACTTACCAAGAAAACTATGTAGTATTACGGGGGGCAAGTATTTACACTATATAAATAGAAAATTTAAATGGAATAGGCCACTTTTCAGCCGAGTTATAGATGAATACCTGTTTTTATTGATGAATTCACGTAAATAAGAGACTGAAAATATAAAAATTAAATATAAAACGTTAGGAATTAACCAAGAAAACTGTATAGGATTACGAAGGGCAGTTATTTGCACTATTTGAATAGAAAATTTAAAAGTAAAAGGCCACTTTTCAGCCCAGTTATAGATGAATACGTGTTTTTATTGATGAATTCACGTAAAAAAGAGACTGAAAATATGAAAATTATATATATAACGTCAAGAATTAACCAAGAAAACTGTAGAAGATTACGGAGGGCAGTTAGTTACACTATTTAAAAAGAAAATTGAAAAGGAAAAGACCACTTTTCAGCCGAGTAATAGATGAATACGTGTTTTTATTGATGAATTCACGTAAATAAGAGACTGAAAATATGAAAATTATATATAATATAACGTTCATATATATACATATCTATATAAATAGAAAATTTAAATGGAAACGGCCAATTTTCAGCCGTGCTATAGATGAATACGTGTTTTTATTGATGAATTTAAGTAAGAAATTGACTGAAAATATGAAAATTAAATATATAACGTTACGAATTTACTGAGAAAACTATAAGGAAATGTGGGGAGCAATTAACTACGAAATTCAAAGAAGATTTGAACGAAATATACCAATTTTTAGAAAAGTTATTAGCGAATTTATAGTTGAATTTATGTGATTGTATTGATTGATCACTATACCTCGGTTTAGGTAAATAGTGATTTTGTTCAGTTCTGTATGTTTTATAAAGCAAACAAGAATGCAGATGGTAGTTTCTACACTAGACGTACCTAATAAAAGCAAAAAGAGCGAAAGAAATGAAGATTTGAGAAATTTTAAAAATTTTAGGAAATTACGATTATGGGAAAACGAATTTTGTGGAAATCAATATTTTAGCGGTAGAAATTTAACATAAAAATCATAGATAATTACGGGGGCGGTTAAATACACTATTAACAAAAAACATTTAAACGGAAAAGGCCACTTTTCAGCCGAGTTATAGATGAAAACCTGTTTTTATCGATGAATTCACGTAAATAAGAGACTGAATATATGAAAATTATATATATAATGTTAGGAATTAACCAAGAAAACTGTATAGGATTACGGTGGGCAGTTAGTTACACTATTTAAATAGAAAATTAAAAAGGAAAAGACCACTTTTCAGCCGAGTTATAGATGAATACGTGTTTTTATTGATGAATTCACGTAAATAAGAGACTGAAAATATGAAAATTATAATATAACGTTAGGAACTTACCAAGAAAACTATATAGTATTACGGGGGGCAATTAGTTACACTATATAAATAGAAAATTTAAATGGAAAAGGCCAATTTTCAGCCGTGCTATAGATGAATACGTGTTTTTATTGATGAATTTAATTAAGAAATAGACTGAAAATATGAAAATTAAATATATAACGTTACGAATTTACTGAGAAAACTATATGGAAATGTGGGGAGCAATTAACTACGAAATTCAAAGAAGATTTGAACGAAATATACCAATTTTTAGAAAAGTTATTAGCGAATTTATAGTTGAATTTATGTGATTGTATTGATTGATCACTATACCTCGGTTTAGGTAAATAGTGATTTTGTTCAGTTCTGTATGTTTTATAAAGCAAATAAGAATGCAGATGGTAGTTTTTACACTAGACGGACCTAATAAAAGCAAAAATAGCGAAAGAAATGAAGATTTGAGAAATTTTAAAAATTTTATTAAATTACGATTATGGGAAAAAGAATTATGTGGAAATCAATATTTTAGCGGTAGAAATATAATATAAAAACTATAGATAAATCCGGGGGCGGTTAAATACACTATTAACAAAGAAAATTTAAACGGAATAGGCCACTTTTCAGCCGAGTTATAGATGAATACGTGTTTTTATTGATGAATTCACGTAAATAAGAGACTGAAAATATAAAAATTAAATATAAAACGTTAGGAATTAACCAAGAAAACTGTATAGGATTACGAAGGGCAGTTATTTGCACTATTTGAATAGAAAATTTAAAAGTAAAAGGCCAATTTTCAGCCGTGCTATAGACGAATACGTGTTTTTATTGATGAATTTAAGTAAGAAATAGACTGAAAATATGAAAATTAAATATATAACGTTACGAATTTACTGAGAAAACTATAAGGAAATGTGGGAAGCAATTAACTACGAAATTCAAAGAAGATTTGAACGAAATATACCAATTTTTAGAAAAGTCATTAGGGAATTTATAGTTGAATTTATGTGATTGTATTGATTGATCACTATACCTCGGTTTAGGTAAATAGTGATTTTGTTCAGTTCTGTATGTTTTATAAAGCAAACAAGAGTGCAGATGGTAGTTTCTACACTAGACGGACCTAATAAAAGCAAAAAGAGCGAAAGAAATGAAGATATGAGAAATTTTAAAAATTTTAGGAAATTACGATTATGGGAAAACGAATTTTGTGGAAATCAATATTTTAGCGGTAGAAATTTAATATAAAAATCATAGATAATTAAGGGGGGCGGTTAAATACACTATTAATAAAAAACATTTAAACGGAAAAGGCCACTTTTCAGCCGAGTTATAGATGAATACCTGTTTTTATTGATGAATTCACGTAAATAAGAGACTGAATATATGAAAATTATATATATAATGTTAGGAATTAACCAAGAAAACTGTATAGGATTACGGTGGGCAGTTAGTTACACTATTTAAATAGAAAATTAAAAAGGAAAAGACCACTTTTCAGCCGAGTTATAGATGAATACGTGTTTTTATTGATGAATTCACGTAAATAAGAGACTGAAAATATGAAAATTATAATATAACGTTAGGAACTTACCAAGAAAACTATATAGTATTACGGGGGGCAATTAGTTACACTATATAAATAGAAAATTTAAATGGAAAAGGCCAATTTTCAGCCGTGCTATAGATGAATACGTGTTTTTATTGATGAATTTAATTAAGAAATAGACTGAAAATATGAAAATTAAATATATAAAGTTACGAATTTACTGAGAAAAGTATAAGGAAATGTGGGGAGCAATTAACTACGAAATTCAAAGAAGATTTAAACGAAATATACCAATTTTTAGAATTTATTATTATTAGCGAATTTATAGTTTTTATTATTATTAGCGAATTTATAGTTGAATTTATGTGATTGTATTGATTGATCACTATACCTCGGTTTAGGTAAATAGTGATTTTGTTCAGTTCTGTATGTTTTATAAAGCAAATAAGAATGCAGATGGTAGTTTTTACACTAGACGGACCTAATAAAAGCAAAAAGAGCGAAAGAAATGAAGATTTGAGATATTTTAAAAATTTTATTAAATTACGATTATGGGAAAAAGAATTATGTGGAAATCAATATTTTAGCGGTAGAAATATAATATAAAAACTATAGATAAATCCGGGGGCGGTTAAAAACACTATTAACAAAGAAAATTTAAACGGAATAGGCCACTTTTCAGCCCAGTTATAGATGAATACGTGTTTTTATTGATGAATTCACGTAAAAAAGAGACTGAAAATATGAAAATTATATATATAACGTCAAGAATTAACCAAGAAAACTGTAGAAGATTACGGAGGGCAGTTAGTTACACTATTTAAATAGAGAATTGAAAAGGAAAAGACCACTTTTCAGCCGAGTTATAGATGAATACGTGTTTTTATTGATGAATTCACGTAAATAAGAGACTGAAAATATGAAAATTATATATAATATAACGTTAGGAATTAACCAAGAAAACTATATAGGATTACGGGGGGCAATTAGTTACACTATTGAAATAGAAAATTAAAAAGGGAAAGGCCTATTTTCAGCCGTGCAATAGATGAGTACGTGATTTTATTGATATTGATTTTAGGAAATTACGATTATGGGAAAACGAATTATGTGGAAATCAATATTTTAGCGGTAGAAATTTAATAAAAAAACTATAGATAATTACGGGGGGCGGTTAAATACACTATTAACAAAGAAAATTTAAACGGAAAAGGCCACTTTTCAGCCGAGTTATAGATGAATACGTGTTTTTATTGATGAATTCACGTAAATAAGAGACTGAAAATATGAAAATTATATATATAATGTTAGGAATTAACCAAGAAAACTGTATAGGATTACGGTGGGCAGTTAGTTACACTATTTTAATAGAAAATTTAAAAGGAAAAGACCACTTTTCAGCCGAGTTATAGATGAATACGTGTTTTTATTGATGAATTCACGTAAATAAGAGACTGAAAATATGAAAATTAAATATATAACGTTATAAATATATAACGTTACGAATTTAATGAGAAAACTATAAGGAAATAAGAAGAGCAATGAACTACACAATTTAAAGACGATTTGAACGAAAAATACCAATTTTTAGAAAAGTTATTAGCGAATTTATAGTTGAATTTATGTGATTGTATTGATTGACCACTATACCTCGGTTTAGGTAAATAGTGTTTTTTTCCGGTTCTGTATGTTTTATAAAGAGAATAAGAGTGCACATGGGTTTTTTTACACTAGAAGGACCTAATAAAAGCAAAAAGAGTGGAAGAAGTGAAGATTTGAAAAATTTTAAAAATTTTAGGAAATTACGATTATGGGAAAACGAATTATGTGGAAATCAATATTTTAGCGGTAGAAATTTATTATTAAAACTATAGATAAATAAGGGGTGCGGTTAAATACATTATTAACAAAGAAAATTTAAACGGAAAAGGCCACTTTTCAGCCGAGTTATAGATGAATACGTGTTTTTATTGATGAATTCAGGTAAATAAGAGACTGAAAATATGAAAATTATATATATAACGTTAGAAATTAATCAAGAAAACTGTATAGTATTAAGATGGGGGGGGGGGCGGTTAGTTACACAATTTAAATAGAAAATTTAAAAGGAAAAGGCCAATTTTCAGCCGAGTTATAGATGAATACGTGTTTTTATTGATGAATTCACGTAAATAAGAGACTGAAAATATGAAAATTATATATATAACGTTAGAAATTAATCAAGAAAACTGTATAGTATTACGGGGGGGGGGGGGGGTGCGGCTAGTTACACTATTTAAATAGAAAATTTAAAAGGAAAAGACCATTTTTCAGCCGAGTTATAGATGAATACGTGTTTTTTTTTATTGATGAATTCACGTAAGTAAGAGACTGAAAATATGAAAATTAAATATATAACGTTACGAATTTAATGAGAAAACTATAAGGAAATGAGAAGAGCAATGAACTACACAATTTAAAGACGATTTGAACGAAAAATACCAATTTTTAGAAAAGTTATTTGCGAATTTATAGTTGAATTTATGTGATTGTATTGATTCACCACTATACCTCGGTTTAGGTTAATAGTGTTTTCTTCCAGTACTGTATGTTTTATAAAGAGAATAAGATGGCAGGTGGGTTTTTTTACACTAGAAGGACCTAATAAAAGCAAAAAGAGCGAAATAAATGAAGATTTGAAAAATTTTAAAAATTTTAGGAAATTACGGTTATGGGAAAACGAATTATGTGGAAATCAATATTTTAGCGGTAGAAATTTATTATTAAAACTATAGATAAATAAGGGGTGCGGTTAAATACAGTATTAACAAGGAAAATTTAAACGGAAAAGGCTACTTTTCAGCCGAGTTATAGATGAATACGTGTTTTTATTGATGAATTCACGTAAATAAGAGACTGAAAATATGAAAATTATATATATAACGTTAGAAATTAATCTAGAAAACTGTTTAGTATTACGGGGGGGGGGGCGGTTAGTTACACTATTTAAATAGAAAATTTAAAAGGAAAAGGCCAATTTTCAGCCGAGTTATAGATGAATACGTGTTTTTATTGATGAATTCACGTAAATAAGAGACTGAAAATATGAAAATTATAATATAACGTTAGGAACTTACCAAGAAAACTATGTAGTATTACGGGGGGCAAGTATTTACACTATATAAATAGAAAATTTAAATGGAATAGGCCACTTTTCAGCCGAGTTATAGATGAATACCTGTTTTTATTGATGAATTCACGTAAATAAGAGACTGAAAATATAAAAATTAAATATAAAACGTTAGGAATTAACCAAGAAAACTGTATAGGATTACGAAGGGCAGTTATTTGCACTATTTGAATAGAAAATTTAAAAGTAAAAGGCCACTTTTCAGCCCAGTTATAGATGAATACGTGTTTTTATTGATGAATTCACGTAAAAAAGAGACTGAAAATATGAAAATTATATATATAACGTCAAGAATTAACCAAGAAAACTGTAGAAGATTACGGAGGGCAGTTAGTTACACTATTTAAATAGAAAATTGAAAAGGAAAAGACCACTTTTCAGCCGAGTAATAGATGAATACGTGTTTTTATTGATGAATTCACGTAAATAAGAGACTGAAAATATGAAAATTATATATAATATAACGTTCATATATATACATATCTATATAAATAGAAAATTTAAATGGAAACGGCCAATTTTCAGCCGTGCTATAGTTGAATACGTGTTTTTATTGATGAATTTAAGTAAGAAATTGACTGAAAATATGAAAATTAAATATATAACTTTACGAATTTACTGAGAAAACCATAAGGAAATGTGGGGAGCAATTAACTACGAAATTCAAAGAAGATTTGAACGAAATATACCAATTTTTAGAAAAGTTATTAGCGAATTTATAGTTGAATTTATGTGATTGTATTGATTGATCACTATACCTCGGTTTAGGTAAATAGTGATTTTGTTCAGTTCTGTATGTTTTATAAAGCAAACAAGAGTGCAGATGGTAGTTTCTACACTAGACGTACCTAATAAAAGCAAAAAGAGCGAAAGAAATGAATATTTGAGAAATTTTAAAAATTTTAGGAAATTACGATTATGGGAAAAAGAATTATGTGGAAATCAATATTTTAGCGGTAGAAATATAATATAAAAACTATAGATAAATACGGGGGGCGGTTTAATACACTATTAACAAAGAATTTTAAACGGAAAAGGCCACTTTTCAGCCGAGTTATAGATGAATACGTGTTTTTATTGATGAATTCACGTAAATAAGAGACTGAAAGTATGAAAATTATATATAATATAACGTTAGGAACTTACCAAGAAAACTATATAGTATTACGAGGGGCAATTAGGTACACTATAAAAATAGAAAATTTAGATGGAAAAGGCCAATTTTCAGCCGTGCTATAGACGAATACGTGTTTTTATTGATGAATTTAAGTAAGAAATAGACTGAAAATATGAAAATTAAATATATAACGTTACGAATTTACTGAGAAAACTATAAGGAAATGTGGGAAGCAATTAACTACGAAATTCAAAGAAGATTTGAACGAAATATACCAATTTTTAGAAAAGTCATTAGCGAATTTATAGTTGAATTTATGTGATTGTATTGATTGATCACTATACCTCGGTTTAGGTAAATAGTGATTTTGTTCAGTTCTGTATGTTTTATAAAGCAAACAAGAGTGCAGATGGTAGTTTCTACACTAGACGGACCTAATAAAAGCAAAAAGAGCGAAAGAAATGAAGATTTGAGAAATTTTAAAAATTTTAGGAAATTACGATTATGGGAAAACGAATTTTGTGGAAATCAATATTTTAGCGGTAGAAATTTAACATAAAAATCATAGATAATTACGGGGGGCGGTTAAATACACTATTAACAAAAAACATTTAAACGGAAAAGGCCACTTTTCAGCCGAGTTATAGATGAATACCTGTTTTTATTGATGAATTCACGTAAATAAGAGACTGAATATATGAAAATTATATATATAATGTTAGGAATTAACCAAGAAAACTGTATAGGATTACGGTGGGCAGTTAGTTACACTATTTAAATAGAAAATTAAAAAGGAAAAGACCACTTTTCAGCCGAGTTATAGATGAATACGTGTTTTTATTGATGAATTCACGTAAATAAGAGACTGAAAATATGAAAATTATAATATAACGTTAGGAACATACCAAGAAAACTATATAGTATTACGAGGGGCAATTAGTTACACTATATAAATAGAAAATTTAAATGGAAAAGGCCAATTTTCAGCCGTGCTATAGATGAATACGTGTTTTTATTGATGAATTTAATTAAGAAATAGACTGAAAATATGAAAATTAAATATATAACGTTACGAATTTACTGAGAAAACTATATGGAAATGTGGGGAGCAATTAACTACGAAATTCAAAGAAGATTTGAACGAAATATACCAATTTTTAGAAAAGTTATTAGCGAATTTATAGTTGAATTTATGTGATTGTATTGATTGATCACTATACCTCGGTTTAGGTAAATAGTGATTTTGTTCAGTTCTGTATGTTTTATAAAGCAAATAAGAATGCAGATGGTAGTTTTTACACTAGAAGGACCTAATAAAAGCAAAAATAGCGAAAGAAATGAAGATTTGAGAAATTTTAAAAATTTTATTAAATTACGATTATGGGAAAAAGAATTATGTGGAAATCAATATTTTAGCGGTAGAAATATAATATAAAAACTATAGATAAATCCGGGGGCGGTTAAATACACTATTAACAAAGAAAATTTAAACGGAATAGGCCACTTTTCAGCCGAGTTATAGATGAATACGTGTTTTTATTGATGAATTCACGTAAATAAGAGACTGAAAATATAAAAATTAAATATAAAACGTTAGGAATTAACCAAGAAAACTGTATAGGATTACGAAGGGCAGTTATTTGCACTATTTGAATAGAAAATTTAGAAGTAAAAGGCCACTTTTCAGCCCAGTTATAGATGAATACGTGTTTTTATTGATGAATTCACGTAAAAAAGAGACTTAAAATATGAAAATTATATATATAACGTCAAGAATTAACCAAGAAAACTGTAGAAGATTACGGAGGGCAGTTAGTTACACTATTTAAATAGAAAATTGAAAAGGAAAAGACCACTTTTCAGCCGAGTTATAGATGAATACGTGTTTTATTGATGAATTCACGTAAATAAGAGACTGAAAATATGAAAATTATATATCATATAACATTCATATATATACATATCTATATAAATAGAAAATTTAAATGGAAAAGGCCAATTTTCAGCCGTGCTATAGATGAATACGTGTTTTTATTGATGAATTTAAGTAAGAAATAGACTGAAAATATGAAAATTAAATATATAACGTTACGAATTTACTGAGAAAACTATAAGGAAATGTGGGGAGCAATTAACTACGAAATTCAAAGAAGATTTGAACGAAATATACCAATTTTTAGAAAAGTTATTAGCGAATTTATAGTTGAATTTATGTGATTGTATTGATTGATCACTATACCTCGGTTTAGGTAAATAGTGATTTTGTTCAGTTCTGTATGTTTTATAAAGCAAACAAGAGTGCAGATGGTAGTTTCTACACTAGACGTACCTAATAAAAGCAAAAAGAGCGAAAGAAATGAAGATTTGAGAAATTTTAAAAATTTTAGGAAATTACGATTATGGGAAAAAGAATTATGTGGAAATCAATATTTTAGCGGTAGAAATATAATATAAAAACTATAGATAAATACGGGGGGCGGTTAAATACACTATTAACAAAGAAAATTAAAACGGAAAAGGCCACTTTTCAGCCGAGTTATAGATGAATACGTGTTTTTATTGATGAATTCACGTAAATAAGAGACTGAAAGTATAAAAATTATATATAATATAACGTTAGGAACTTACCAAGAAAACTATATAGTATTACGAGGGGCAATTAGATACACTATAAAAATAGAAAATTTAAATGGAAAAGGCCAATTTTCAGCCGTGCTATAGACGAATACGTGTTTTTATTGATGAATTTAAGTAAGAAATAGACTGAAAATATGAAAATTAAATATATAACGTTACGAATTTACTGAGAAAACTATAAGGAAATGTGGGAAGCAATTAACTACGAAATTCAAAGAAGATTTGAACGAAATATACCAATTTTTAGAAAAGTCATTAGGGAATTTATAGTTGAATTTATGTGATTGTATTGATTGATCACTATACCTCGGTTTAGGTAAATAGTGATTTTGTTCAGTTCTGTATGTTTTATAAAGCAAACAAGAGTGCAGATGGTAGTTTCTACACTAGACGGACCTAATAAAAGCAAAAAGAGCGAAAGAAATGAAGATATGAGAAATTTTAAAAATTTTAGGAAATTACGATTATGGGAAAACGAATTTTGTGGAAATCAATATTTTAGCGGTAGAAATTTAATATTAAAATCATAGATAATTACGGGGGGCGGTTAAATACACTATTAATAAAAAACATTTAAACGGAAAAGGCCACTTTTCAGCCGAGTTATAGATGAATACCTGTTTTTATTGATGAATTCACGTAAATAAGAGACTGAATATATGAAAATTATATATATAATGTTAGGAATTAACCAAGAAAACTGTATAGGATTACGGTGGGCAGTTAGTTACACTATTTAAATAGAAAATTAAAAAGGAAAAGACCACTTTTCAGCCGAGTTATAGATGAATACGTGTTTTTATTGATGAATTCACGTAAATAAGAGACTGAAAATATGAAAATTATAATATAACGTTAGGAACTTACCAAGAAAACTATATAGTATTACGGGGGGTAATTAGTTACACTATATAAATAGAAAATTTAAATGGAAAAGGCCAATTTTCAGCCGTGCTATAGATGAATACGTGTTTTTATTGATGAATTTAATTAAGAAATAGACTGAAAATATGAAAATTAAATATATAAAGTTACGAATTTACTGAGAAAAGTATAAGGAAATGTGGGGAGCAATTAACTACGAAATTCAAAGAAGATTTAAACGAAATATACCAATTTTTAGAATTTATTATTATTAGCGAATTTATAGTTTTTATTATTATTAGCGAATTTATAGTTGAATTTATGTGATTGTATTGATTGATCACTATACCTCGGTTTAGGTAAATAGTGATTTTGTTCAGTTCTGTATGTTTTATAAAGCAAATAAGAATGCAGATGGTAGTTTTTACACTAGACGGACCTAATAAAAGCAAAAAGAGCGAAAGAAATGAAGATTTGAGAAATTTTAAAAATTTTATTAAATTACGATTATGGGAAAAAGAATTATGTGGAAATCAATATTTTAGCGGTAGAAATATAATATAAAAACTATAGATAAATCCGGGGGCGGTTAAATACACTATTAACAAAGAAAATTTAAACGGAATAGGCCACTTTTCAGCCCAGTTATAGATGAATACGTGTTTTTATTGATGAATTCACGTAAAAAAGAGACTGAAAATATGAAAATTATATATATATAACGTCAAGATTTAACCAAGAAAACTGTAGAAGATTACGGAGGGCAGTTAGTTACACTATTTAAATAGAAAATTGAAAAGGAAAAGACCACTTTTCAGCCGAATTATAGATGAATACGTGTTTTTATTGATGAATTCACGTAAATAAGAGACTGAAAATATGAAAATTATATATAATATAACGTTAGGAATTAACCAAGAAAACTATATAGGATTACGGGGGGCAATTAGTTACACTATTGAAATAGAAAATTAAAAAGGGAAAGGCCTATTTTCAGCCGTGCAATAGATGAGTACCTGATTTTATTGATATTGATTTTAGGAAATTACGATTATGGGAAAACGAATTATGTGGAAATCAATATTTTAGCGGTAGAAATTTAATAAAAAAACTATAGATAATTACGGGGGGCGGTTAAATACACTATTAACAAAGAAAATTTAAACGGAAAAGGCCACTTTTCAGCCGAGTTATAGATGAATACGTGTTTTTATTGATGAATTCACGTAAATAAGAGACTGAAAATATGAAAATTATATATATAATGTTAGGAATTAACCAAGAAAACTGTATAGGATTACGGTGGGCAGTTAGTTACACTATTTTAATAGAAAATTTAAAAGGAAAAGACCACTTTTCAGCCGAGTTATAGATGAATACGTGTTTTTATTGATGAATTCACGTAAATAAGAGACTGAAAATATGAAAATTAAATATATAACGTTATAAATATATAACGTTACGAATTTAATGAGAAAACTATAAGGAAATAAGAAGAGCAATGAACTACACAATTTAAAGACGATTTGAACGAAAAATACCAATTTTTAGAAAAGTTATTAGCGAATTTATAGTTGAATTTATGTGATTGTATTGATTGACCACTATACCTCGGTTTAGGTAAATAGTGTTTTTTTCCGGTTCTGTATGTTTTATAAAGAGAATAAGAGTGCACATGGGTTTTTTTACACTAGAAGGACCTAATAAAAGCAAAAAGAGTGGAAGAAGTGAAGATTTGAAAAATTTTAAAAATTTTAGGAAATTACGATTATGGGAAAACGAATTATGTGGAAATCAATATTTTAGCGGTAGAAATTTATTATTAAAACTATAGATAAATAAGGGGTGCGGTTAAATACATTATTAACAAAGAAAATTTAAACGGAAAAGGCCACTTTTCAGCCGAGTTATAGATGAATACGTGTTTTTATTGATGAATTCACGTAAATAAGAGACTGAAAATATGAAAATTATATATATAATGTTAGGAATT
The DNA here is from genome assembly GCA_036936625.1 of Parnassius smintheus behrii. Lineage (NCBI taxonomy): Eukaryota > Metazoa > Arthropoda > Insecta > Lepidoptera > Papilionidae > Parnassius > Parnassius smintheus. The sequence goes on from JAUPFT010000027.1 coordinate 34,752,879, forward strand.
AACCAAGAAAACTGTATAGGATTACGGTGGGCAGTTAGTTACACTATTTTAATAGAAAATTTAAAAGGAAAAGACCACTTTTCAGCCGAGTTATAGATGAATACGTGTTTTTATTGATGAATTCACGTAAAAAAGAGACTGAAAATATGAAAATTATATATATATAACGTCAAGATTTAACCAAGAAAACTGTAGAAGATTACGGAGGGCAGTTAGTTACACTATTTAAATAGAAAATTGAAAAGGAAAAGACCACTTTTCAGCCGAATTATAGATGAATACGTGTTTTTATTGATGAATTCACGTAAATAAGAGACTGAAAATATGAAAATTATATATAATATAACGTTAGGAATTAACCAAGAAAACTATATAGGATTACGGGGGGCAATTAGTTACACTATTGAAATAGAAAATTAAAAAGGGAAAGGCCTATTTTCAGCCGTGCAATAGATGAGTACCTGATTTTATTGATATTGATTTTAGGAAATTACGATTATGGGAAAACGAATTATGTGGAAATCAATATTTTAGCGGTAGAAATTTAATAAAAAAAACTATAGATAATTACGGGGGGCGGTTAAATACACTATTAACAAAGAAAATTTAAACGGAAAAGGCCACTTTTCAGCCGAGTTATAGATGAATACGTGTTTTTATTGATGAATTCACGTAAATAAGAGACTGAAAATATGAAAATTATATATATAATGTTAGGAATTAACCAAGAAAACTGTATAGGATTACGGTGGGCAGTTAGTTACACTATTTTAATAGAAAATTTAAAAGGAAAAGACCACTTTGCAGCCGAGTTATAGATGAATACGTGTTTTTATTGATGAATTCACGTAAATAAGAGACTGAAAATATGAAAATTAAATATATAACGTTATAAATATATAACGTTACGAATTTAATGAGAAAACTATAAGGAAATAAGAAGAGCAATGAACTACACAATTTAAAGACGATTTGAACGAAAAATACCAATTTTTAGAAAAGTTATTAGCGAATTTATAGTTGAATTTATGTGATTGTATTGATTGACCACTATACCTCGGTTTAGGTAAATAGTGTTTTTTTCCGGTTCTGTATGTTTTATAAAGAGAATAAGAGTGCACATGGGTTTTTTTACACTAGAAGGACCTAATAAAAGCAAAAAGAGTGGAAGAAGTGAAGATTTGAAAAATTTTAAAAATTTTAGGAAATTACGATTATGGGAAAACGAATTATGTGGAAATCAATATTTTAGCGGTAGAAATTTATTATTAAAACTATAGATAAATAAGGGGTGCGGTTAAATACATTATTAACAAAGAAAATTTAAACGGAAAAGGCCACTTTTCAGCCGAGTTATAGATGAATACGTGTTTTTATTGATGAATTCACGTAAATAAGAGACTGAAAATATGAAAATTATATATATAACGTTAGAAATTAATCAAGAAAACTGTATAGTATTACGATGGGGGGGGGGCGGTTAGTTACACAATTTAAATAGAAAATTTAAAAGGAAAAGGCCAATTTTCAGCCGAGTTATAGATGAATACGTGTTTTTATTGATGAATTCACGTAAATAAGAGACTGAAAATATGAAAATTATATATATAACGTTAGAAATTAATCAAGAAAACTGTATAGTATTACGAGGGGGGGGGGGGGGGGGCGGCTAGTTACACTATTTAAATAGAAAATTTAAAAGGAAAAGACCATTTTTCAGCCGAGTTATAGATGAATACGTGTTTTTTTTTATTGATGAATTCACGTAAGTAAGAGACTGAAAATATGAAAATTAAATATATAACGTTACGAATTTAATAAGAAAACTATAAGGAAATGAGAAGAGCAATGAACTACACAATTTAAAGACGATTTGAACGAAAAATACCAATTTTTAGAAAAGTTATTTGCGAATTTATAGTTGAATTTATGTGATTGTATTGATTGACCACTATACCTCGGTTTAGGTTAATAGTGTTTTCTTCCAGTACTGTATGTTTTATAAAGAGAATAAGATGGCAGGTGGGTTTTTTTTATACTAGAAGGACCTAATAAAAGCAAAAAGAGCGAAATAAATGAAGATTTGAAAAATTTTAAAAATTTTAGGAAATTACGGTTATGGGAAAACGAATTATGTGGAAATCAATATTTTAGCGGTAGAAATTTATTATTAAAACTATAGATAAATAAGGGGTGCGGTTAAATACAGTATTAACAAAGAAAATTTAAACGGAAAAGGCTACTTTTCAGCCGAGTTATAGATGAATACGTGTTTTTATTGATGAATTCACGTAAATAAGAGACTGAAAATATGAAAATTATATATATAACGTTAGAAATTAATCTAGAAAACTGTATAGTATTACGGGGGGGGGGGCGGTTAGTTACACTATTTAAATAGAAAATTTAAAAGGAAATGGCCAATTTTCAGCCGAGTTATAGATGAATACGTGTTTTTATTGATGAATTCACGTAAATATGAGACTGAAAATATGAAAATTATAATATAACGTTAGGAACTTACCAAGAAAACTATATAGTATTACGGGGGGCAAGTATTTACACTATATAAATAGAAAATTTAAAAGGAAAAGGCCAATTTTCAGCCGTGCTATAGATGAAAACGTGTTTTTATTGATGAATTTAAGTAAGAAATAGACTGAAAATATGAAAATTAAATATATAACGTTACGAATTTACTGAGAAAACTATAAGGAAATGTGGGGAGCAATTAACTACGAAATTCAAAGAAGATTTGAACGAAATATACCAATTTTTAGAAAAGTTATTAGCGAATTTATAGTTGAATTTATGTGATTGTATTGATTGATCACTATACCTCGGTTTAGGTAAATAGTGATTTTGTTCAGTTCTGTATGTTTTATAAAGCAAACAAGAGTGCAGATGGTAGTTTCTACACTAGACGGACCAAATAAAAGCAAAAAGAGCGAAAGAAATGTAGATTTGAGAAATTTTAAAAATTTTAGGAAATTACGATTATGGGAAAACGAATTATGTGGAAATCAATATTTTAGCGGTAGAAATATAATATAAAAACTATAGATAAATACGGGGGGCGGTTAAATACACTATTAGCAAAGAAAATTTAAACGGAAAATGCCACTTTTCAGCCGAGTTATAGATGAATACGTGTTTTTATTGATGAATTCACGTAAATAAGAGACTGAAAATATGAAAATTAAATATAAAGCGTTAGGAATTAACCAAGATAACTGTAGGTATAGGATTACGGGGGGCAGTTATTTGCACTATTCAAATAGAAAATTTAAAAGTAAAAGGCCACTTTTCAGCCGAGTTATAGATGAATACGTGTTTTTATTGATGAATTCACGTAAAAGAGAGACTGAAAATATGAAAATTATATATATAACGTCAGGAATTAACCAAGAAAACTGTAGAGGATTAAGGAGGGCAGTTAGTAACACTATTTAAATAGAAAACTTAAAAGGAAAAGACCACTTTTCAGCCGAGTTATAGATGAATACGTGTTTTTATTGATGAATTCACGTAAATAAGAGACTGAAAATATGAAAATTATATATAATATAACGTTAGGAATTAACCAAGAAAACTATATAGGATTACGGGGGGCAATTAGTTACACTATTAAAATAGAAAATTAAAAAGGAAAAGGCCTATATTCAGCCGTGCAATAGATGAATACGTGATTTTATTGATATTGATTTTAGGAAATTACGATTGTGGGAAAACGAATTATGTGGAAATCAATAATTTAGCGGTAGAAATTTAATATAAAAACTATAGATAATTACGGCCAGCGGTTAAATACACTATTAACAAAGAAAATTTAAACGGAAAAGGCCACTTTTCAGCCGAGTTATAGATGAATACCTGTTTTCATTGATGAATTCACGTAAATAAGAGAATGAAAATATGAAAATTATATATATAATGTTTGGAATTAACCAAGAAAACTGTATAGGATTACGGCGGGCAGTTAGTTACACTATTTAAATAGAAAATTTAAAAGGAAAAGACCATTTTTCAGCCGACTTATAGATGAATACGTGTTTTTATTGATGAATTCACGTAAGTAAGAGACTGAAAATATGAAAATTAAATATATAACGTTACGAATTTAATGAGAAAACTAAAAGGAAATGAGAAGAGCAATGAACTACACAATTTAAAGATGATTTGAACGAAAAATACCAATTTTTAGAAAAGTTATTAGCGAACTTATAGTTGAATTTATGTGATTGTATTGATTGACCACTATACCTCGGTTTAGGTAAATAGTGTTTTTTTCCAGTACTGTATGTTTTACAAAGAGAATAAGAATGCAGATGGGTTTTTTTTACAATAGAAGGACCTAATAAAAGCAAAAAGAGCGAAAGAAATGAAGATTTGAAAAATTTTAAAACTTTTAGGAAATTACGATCATGGGAAAACGAATTATGTGGAAATCAATATTTTAGCGGTAGAAATTTATTATAAAAACTATAGATAAATACGGGGGGCGGTTAAATACACTATTAACAAAGAAAATTTAAACGGAAAAGGCCACTTTTCAGCCGAGTTATAGATGAATACGAGTTTTTATTGATGAATTCACGTAAATAAGAGACTGAAAATATGAAAATTAAATATATAACGTTACGAATTTACTGAGAAAACTATAAGGAAATTTTGGGAGCAATTAACTATTAAAAGAGAAGAGCTTGAAGCTAAGTTAATTGCTCCCAAAATTTCCTTATAGTTTTCTCAGTAAATTCGTAACGTTATATATTTAATTTTCATATTTCCAATCTATTTCTTACTTAAATTCATCAATAAAAACACGTTTTCATCTATAGCACGGCTGAAAATTGGCCTTTTTCTTTTAAATTTTCTATTTATATAGTGTAAATACTTGCCCCCCGTAATCCTGTATAGTTTTCTTGGTAAGTTCCTAACGTTATATTATAATTTTCATATTTTCAGTCTCTTATTTACGTGAATTCATCAATAAAAACACGTATTCATCTATAAATCGGCTGAAAATTGCCCTTTTCCTTTTAAATTTTCTATTTAAATAGTGTAACTAACCGCCCCTTCCGTAATACTATACAGTTTTCTTGATTAATTTCTAACGTTATATATATAATTTTCATATTTTCAGTCTCTTATTTACGTGAATTCATCAATAAAAACTCGTATTCATCTATAACTCGGCTGAAAAGTGGCCTTTTCCGTTTAAATTTTCTTTGTTAATAGTGTATTTAACCGCCCCCCGTATTTATCTATAGTTTTTATAATAAATTTCTACCGCTAAAATATTGATTTCCACATAATTCGTTTTCCCATAATCGTAATTTCCTAAAAGTTTTAAAATTTTTCAAATCTTCATTTCTTTCGCTCTTTTTGCTTTTATTAGGTCCTTCTATTGTAAAAACAACTCATTTGCACTCTTATTCTCTTTATAAAACATACAGTACTGGAAAAAACACTATTTACCTAAACCGAGGTATAGTGGTCAATCAATACAATCACATAAATTCAACTATAAATTCGCTAATAACTTTTCTAAAAATTGGTATTTTTCGTTCAAATCGTCTATAAATTGTGTAGTTCATTGCTCTTCTCATTTCCTTTTAGTTTTCTCATTAAATTCGTAACGTTATATATTTAATTTTCATATTTTCAGTCTCTTACTTACGTGAATTCATCAATAAAAACACGTATTCATCTATAAGTCGGCTGAAAAATGGTCTTTTCCTTTTAAATTTTCTATTTAAATAGTGTAACTAACTGCCCACCGTAATCCTATACAGTTTTCTTGGTTAATTCCAAACATTATATATATAATTTTCATATTTTCATTCTCTTATTTACGTGAATTCATCAATGAAAACAGGTATTCATCTATAACTCGGCTGAAAAGTGGCCTTTTCCGTTTAAATTTTCTTTGTTAATAGTGTATTTAACCGCTCTCCGTAATTATCTATAGTTTTTATATTAAATTTCTACCGCTAAATTATTGATTTCCACATAATTCGTTTTCCCATAATCGTAATTTCCTAAAATCAATATCAATAAAATCACGTATTCATCTATTGCACGGCTGAATATAGGCCTTTTCCTTTTTAATTTTCTATTTAAATAGTGTAACTAATTGCCCCCCGTAATCCTATATAGTTTTCTTGGTAAGTTCCTAACGTTATATTATAATTTTCATATTTTCAGTCTCTTATTTACGTGAATTCATCAATAAAAACACGTATTCATCTATAACTCGGCTGAAAAGTGGTCTTTTCCTTTTTAATTTTCTATTTAAATAGTGTAACTAACTGCCCACCGTAATCCTATACAGTTTTCTTGGTTAATTCCTAACATTATATATATAATTTTCATATATTCAGTCTCTTATTTACGTGTATTCATCAATAAAAACAGGTATTCATCTATAACTCGGCTGAAAAGTGGCCTTTTCCGTTTAAATGTTTTTTGTTAATAGTGTATTTAACCGCCCCCCGTAATTATCTATGATTTTTATGTTAAATTTCTACCGCTAAAATATTGATTTCCACAAAATTCGTTTTCCCATAATCGTAATTTCGTAAAATTTTTAAAATTTCTCAAATCTTCATTTCTTTCGCTCTTTTTGCTTTTATTAGGTCCGTCTAGTGTAGAAACTACCATCTGCACTCTTGTTTGCTTTATAAAACATACAGAACTGAACAAAATCACTATTTACCTAAACCGAGGTATAGTGATCAATCAATACAATCACATAAATTCAACTATAAATTCGCTAATGACTTTTCTAAAAATTGGTATATTTCGTTCAAATCTTCTTTGAATTTCGTAGTTAATTGCTTCCCACATTTCCTTATAGTTTTCTCAGTAAATTCGTAACGTTATATATTTAATTTTCATATTTTCAGTCTATTTCTTACTTAAATTCATCAATAAAAACACGTATTCGTCTATAGCACGGCTGAAAATTGGCCTTTTCCATTTAAATTTTCTATTTTTATAGTGTACCCAATTGCCCCTCGTAATACTATATAGTTTTCTTGGTAAGTTCCTAACGTTATATTATATATAATTTTCATACTTTCAGTCTCTTATTTACGTGAATTCATCAATAAAAACACGTATTCATCTATAACTCGGCTGAAAAGTGGCCTTTTCCGTTTAAATTTTCTTTGTTAATAGTGTATTTAACCGCCCCCCCCGTAATTATCTATAGTTTTTATATTAAATTTCTACCGCTAAAATATTGATTTCCACATAATTCGTTTTCTTGGTTAATTCCTAACGTTATATTATATATAATTTTCATATTTTCAGTCTCTTATTTACGTGAATTCATCAATAAAACACGTATTCATCTATAACTCGGCTGAAAAGTGGCCTTTTCCTTTTAAATTTTCTATTTACTAGTGCAACTAACTTCCCTCCGTAATCCTATACAGATTTCTTGGTTAATTCCTAACGTTTTATATATAATTTTCATATTTTCAGTCTCTTATTTACGTGAATTCATCAATAAAAACACGTAGTCATCTATAACTCGGCTGAAAAGTGGCCTGTTCCGTTTAAATTTTCTTTGTGAATAGTGTATTTAACCGCCCCCCGTAATTATCTATAGTTTTTATATTAAATTTCTACCGCTATAATATTGATTTCCACATAATTCGTTTTCCCATAATCGTAATTTCCTAAAAGTTTTAAAATTTTTCAAATCTTCATTTCTTTCGCTCTTTTTGCTTTTATTAGGTCCTTCTATTGTAAAAACAACTCATCTGCACTCTTATTCTCTTTATAAAACATACAGTACTGGAAAAAAACACTATTTACCTAAACCGAGGTATAGTGGTCAATCAATACAATCACATAAATTCAACTATAAATTCGCTAATAACTTTTCTAAAAATTGGTATTTTTCGTTCAAATCGTCTATAAATTGTGTAGTTCATTGCTCTTCTCATTTCCTTTTAGTTTTCTCATTAAATTCGTAACGTTATATATTTAATTTTCATATTTTCAGTCTCTTACTTACGTGAATTCATCAATAAAAACACGTATTCATCTATAAGTCGGCTGAAAAATGGTCTTTTCCTTTTAAATTTTCCATTTAAATAGTGTAACTAACTGCCCACCGTAATCCTATACAGTTTTCTTGGTTAATTCCAAACATTATATATATAATTTTCATATTTTCATTCTCTTATTTACGTGAATTCATCAATGAAAACAGGTATTCATCTATAACTCGGCTGAAAAGTGGCCTTTTCCGTTTAAATTTTCTTTGTTAATAGTGTATTTAACCGCTCTCCGTAATTATCTATAGTTTTTATATTAAATTTCTACCGCTAAATTATTGATTTCCACATAATTCGTTTTCCCATAATCGTAATTTCCTAAAATCAATATCAATAAAATCACGTATTCATCTATTGCACGGCTGAATATAGGCCTTTTCCTTTTTAATTTTCTATTTAAATAGTGTAACTAATTGCCCCCCGTAATCCTATATAGTTTTCTTGGTAAGTTCCTAACGTTATATTATAATTTTCATATTTTCAGTCTCTTATTTACGTGAATTCATCAATAAAAACACGTATTCATCTATAACTCGGCTGAAAAGTGGTCTTTTCCTTTTTAATTTTCTATTTAAATAGTGTAACTAACTGCCCACCGTAATCCTATACAGTTTTCTTGGTTAATTCCTAACATTATATATATAATTTTCATATATTCAGTCTCTTATTTACGTGTATTCATCAATAAAAACAGGTATTCATCTATAACTCGGGTGAAAAGTGGCCTTTTCCGTTTAAATTTTCTATTTAAATAGTGTAACTAACCGCCCCTTCCGTAATACTATACAGTTTTCTTGATTAATTTCTAACGTTATATATATAATTTTCATATTTTCAGTCTCTTATTTACGTGTATTCATCAATAAAAACACGTATTCATCTATAACTCGGCTGAAAATTGCCCTTTTCCTTTTAAATTTTCTATTTAAATAGTGTAACTAACCGCCCCTTCCGTAATACTATACAGTTTTCTTGATTAATTTCTAACGTTATATATATAATTTTCATATTTTCAGTCTCTTATTTACGTGGATTCATCAATAAAAACTCGTATTCATCTATAACTCGGCTGAAAAGTGGCCTTTTCCGTTTAAATTTTCTTTGTGAATAGTGTATTTAACCGCCCCCCGTAATTATCTATAGTTTTTATATTAAATTTCTACCGCTATAATATTGATTTCCACATAATTCGTTTTCCCATAATCGTAATTTCCTAAAAGTTTTAAAATTTTTCAAATCTTCATTTCTTTCGCTCTTTTTGCTTTTATTAGGTCCTTCTATTGTAAAAACAACTCATCTGCACTCTTATTCTCTTTATAAAACATACAGTACTGGAAAAAAACACTATTTACCTAAACCGAGGTATAGTGGTCAATCAATACAATAATAATGAATTCATCAATGAAAACAGGTATTCATCTATAACTCGGCTGAAAAGTGGCCTTTTCCGTTTAAATTTTCTTTGTTAATAGTGTATTTAACCGCTCTCCGTAATTATCTATAGTTTTTATATTAAATTTCTACCGCTAAATTATTGATTTCCACATAATTCGTTTTCCCATAATCGTAATTTCCTAAAATCAATATCAATAAAATCACGTATTCATCTATTGCACGGCTGAATATAGGCCTTTTCCTTTTTAATTTTCTATTTAAATAGTGTAACTAATTGCCCCCCGTAATCCTATATAGTTTTCTTGGTAAGTTCCTAACGTTATATTATAATTTTCATATTTTCAGTCTCTTATTTACGTGAATTCATCAATAAAAACACGTATTCATCTATAACTCGGCTGAAAAGTGGTCTTTTCCTTTTTAATTTTCTATTTAAATAGTGTAACTAACTGCCCACCGTAATCCTATACAGTTTTCTTGGTTAATTCCTAACATTATATATATATAATTTTCATATATTCAGTCTCTTATTTACGTGTATTCATCAATAAAAACAGGTATTCATCTATAACTCGGCTGAAAAGTTGCCTTTTCCGTTTAAATGTTTTTTGTTAATAGTGTATTTAACCGCCCCCCGTAATTATCTATGATTTTTATGTTAAATTTCTACCGCTAAAATATTGATTTCCACAAAATTCGTTTTCCCATAATCGTAATTTCCTAAAATTTTTAAAATTTCTCAAATCTTCATTTCTTTCGCTCTTTTTGCTTTTATTAGGTCCGTCTAGTGTAGAAACTACCATCTGCACTCTTGTTTGCTTTATAAAACATACAGAACTGAACAAAATCACTATTTACCTAAACCGAGGTATAGTGATCAATCAATACAATCACATAAATTCAACTATAAATTCGCTAATGACTTTTCTAAAAATTGGTATATTTCGTTCAAATCTTCTTTGAATTTCGAAGTTAATTGCTTCCCACATTTCCTTATAGTTTTCTCAGTAAATTCGTAACGTTATATATTTAATTTTCATATTTTCAGTCTATTTCTTACTTAAATTCATCAATAAAAACACGTATTCGTCTATAGCACGGCTGAAAATTGGCCTTTTCCATTTAAATTTTCTATTTTTATAGTGTACCCAATTGCCCCTCGTAATACTATATAGTTTTCTTGGTAAGTTCCTAACGTTATATTATATATAATTTTCATACTTTCAGTCTCTTATTTACGTGAATTCATCAATAAAAACACGTATTCATCTGTAACTCGGCTGAAAAGTGGCCTTTTCCGTTTAAATTTTCTTTGTTAATAGTGTATTTAACCGCCCCCCCCCCCGTAATTATCTATAGTTTTTATATTAAATTTCTACCGCTAAAATATTGATTTCCACATAATTCGTTTTCTTGGTTAATTCCTAACGTTATATTATATATAATTTTCATATTTTCAGTCTCTTATTTACGTGAATTCATCAATAAAAACACGTATTCATCTATAACTCGGCTGAAAAGTGGCCTTTTCCTTTTAAATTTTCTATTTTACTAGTGCAACTAACTGCCCACCGTAATCCTATACAGTTTTCTTGGTTAATTCCTAACGTTTTATATATAATTTTCATATTTTCAGTCTCTTATTTACGTGAATTCATCAATAAAAACACGTAGTCATTTATAACTCGGCTGAAAAGTGGCCTTTTCCGTTTAAATTTTCTTTGTGAATAGTGTATTTAACCGCCCCCCGTAATTATCTATAGTTTTTATATTAAATTTCTACCGCTATAATATTGATTTCCACATAATTCGTTTTCCCATAATCGTAATTTCCTAAAATTTTTAAAATTTTTCAAATCTTCATTTCTTTCGCTCTTTTTGCTTTTATTAGGTCCTTCTAGTGTAAAAAAACCCATCTGCACTCTTATTCTCTTTATAAAACATACAGAACTGGAAAAAAACACTATTTACCTAAACCGATGTATAGTGGTCAATCAATACAATCACATAAATTCAACTATAAATTCGCTAATAACTTTTCTAAAAATTGGTAATTTTCGTTCAAATCGTCTTTAAATTGTGTAGTTCATTGCTCTTCTTATTTCGTTATAGTTTTCTCATTAAATTCGTATCGTTATATATTTAATTTTCATATTTTCAGTCTCTTATTTACGTGAATTCATCAATAAAAACACGTATTCATCTATAACTCGGCTGAAAATGGTCTTTTCCTTTTAAGTTTTCTATTTAAATAGTGTAACTAACTGCCCACCGTAATTCTATACAGTTTTCTTTGTTAATTCCTAACATTATGTATATAATTTTCATATTTTCAGTCTCTTATTTACGTGAATTCATCAATAAAAACACGTATTTATCTATAACTCGGCTGAAAAGTGGCCTTTTCCGTTTAAATTTTCTTTGTTCATAGTGTATTTAACCGCCCCCCGTAATTATCTATAGTTTTTATATTAAATTTCTACCGCTATAATATTGATTTCCACATAATTCGTTTTCCCATAATCGTAATTTCCTAAAAGTTTTAAAATTTTTCAAATCTTCATTTCTTTCGCTCTTTTTGCTTTTATTAGGTCCTTCTATTGTAAAAACAACTCATCTGCACTCTTATTCTCTTTATAAAACATACAGTACTGGAAAAAAACACTATTTACCTAAACCGAGGTATAGTGTTCAATCAATACAATCACATAAATTCAACTATAAATTCGCTAATAACTTTTCTAAAAATTGGTATTTTTCGTTCAAATCGTCTATAAATTGTGTAGTTCATTGCTCTTCTCATTTCCTTTTATTTTTCTCATTAAATTCGTAACGTTATATATTTAATTTTCATATTTTCAGTCTCTTACTTACGTGAATTCATCAATAAAAACACGTATTCATCTATAAGTCGGCTGAAAAATGGTCTTTTCCTTTTAAATTTTCTATTTAAATAGTGTAACTAACTGCCCACCGTAATCCTATACAGTTTTCTTGGTTAATTCCAAACATTATATATATAATTTTCATATTTTCATTCTCTTATTTACGTGAATTCATCAATGAAAACAGGTATTCATCTATAACTCGGCTGAAAAGTGGCCTTTTCCGTTTAAATTTTCTTTGTTAATAGTGTATTTAACCGCTCTCCGTAATTATCTATAGTTTTTATATTAAATTTCTACCGCTAAATTATTGATTTCCACATAATTCGTTTTCCCATAATCGTAATTTCCTAAAATCAATATCAATAAAATCACGTATTCCGTTTAAATGTTTTTTGTTAATAGTGTATTTAACCGCCCCCCGTAATTATCTATGATTTTTATGTTAAATTTCTACCGCTAAAATATTGATTTCCACAAAATTCGTTTTCCCATAATCGTAATTTCCTAAAATTTTTAAAATTTCTTAAATCTTCATTTCTTTCGCTCTTTTTGCTTTTATTAGGTCCGTCTAGTGTAGAAACTACCATCTGCACTCTTGTTTGCTTTATAAAACATACAGAACTGAACAAAATCACTATTTACCTAAACCGAGGTATAGTGATCAATCAATACAATCACATAAATTCAACTATAAATTCGCTAATGACTTTTCTAAAAATTGGTATATTTCGTTCAAATCTTCTTTGAATTTCGTAGTTAATTGCTTCCCACATTTCCTTATAGTTTTCTCAGTAAATTCGTAACGTTATATATTTAATTTTCATATTTTCAGTCTATTTCTTACTTAAATTCATCAATAAAAACACGTATTCGTCTATAGCACGGCTGAAAATTGGCCTTTTCCATTTAAATTTTCTATTTTTATAGTGTACCCAATTGCCCCTCGTAATACTATATAGTTTTCTTGGTAAGTTCCTAACGTTATATTATATATAATTTTCATACTTTCAGTCTCTTATTTACGTGAATTCATCAATAAAAACACGTATTCATCTATAACTCGGCTGAAAAGTGGCCTTTTCCGTTTAAATTTTCTTTGTTAATAGTGTATTTAACCGCCCCCCCCGTAATTATCTATAGTTTTTATATTAAATTTCTACCGCTAAAATATTGATTTCCACATAATTCGTTTTCTTGGTTAATTCCTAACGTTATATTATATATAATTTTCATATTTTCAGTCTCTTATTTACGTGAATTCATCAATAAAACACGTATTCATCTATAACTCGGCTGAAAAGTGGCCTTTTCCTTTTAAATTTTCTATTTTACTAGTGCAACTAACTTCCCTCCGTAATCCTATACAGATTTCTTGGTTAATTCCTAACGTTTTATATATAATTTTCATATTTTCAGTCTCTTATTTACGTGAATTCATCAATAAAAACACGTAGTCATCTATAACTCGGCTGAAAAGTGGCCTGTTCCGTTTAAATTTTCTTTGTGAATAGTGTATTTAACCGCCCCCCGTAATTATCTATAGTTTTTATATTAAATTTCTACCGCTATAATATTGATTTCCACATAATTCGTTTTCCCATAATCGTAATTTCCTAAAAGTTAGAAAATTTTTCAAATCTTCATTTCTTTCGCTCTTTTTGCTTTTATTAGGTCCTTCTATTGTAAAAACAACTCATCTGCACTCTTATTCTCTTTATAAAACATACAGTACTGGAAAAAAACACTATTTACCTAAACCGAGGTATAGTGGTCAATCAATACAATCACATAAATTCAACTATAAATTCGCTAATAACTTTTCTAAAAATTGGTATTTTTCGTTCAAATCGTCTATAAATTGTGTAGTTCATTGCTCTTCTCATTTCCTTTTAGTTTTCTCATTAAATTCGTAACGTTATATATTTAATTTTCATATTTTCAGTCTCTTACTTACGTGAATTCATCAATAAAAACACGTATTCATCTATAAGTCGGCTGAAAAATGGTCTTTTCCTTTTAAATTTTCCATTTAAATAGTGTAACTAACTGCCCACCGTAATCCTATACAGTTTTCTTGGTTAATTCCAAACATTATATATATAATTTTCATATTTTCATTCTCTTATTTACGTGAATTCATCAATGAAAACAGGTATTCATCTATAACTCGGCTGAAAAGTGGCCTTTTCCGTTTAAATTTTCTTTGTTAATAGTGTATTTAACCGCTCTCCGTAATTATCTATAGTTTTTATATTAAATTTCTACCGCTAAATTATTGATTTCCACATAATTCGTTTTCCCATAATCGTAATTTCCTAAAATCAATATCAATAAAATCACGTATTCATCTATTGCACGGCTGAATATAGGCCTTTTCCTTTTTAATTTTCTATTTAAATAGTGTAACTAATTGCCCCCCGTAATCCTATATAGTTTTCTTGGTAAGTTCCTAACGTTATATTATAATTTTCATATTTTCAGTCTCTTATTTACGTGAATTCATCAATAAAAACACGTATTCATCTATAACTCGGCTGAAAAGTGGTCTTTTCCTTTTTAATTTTCTATTTAAATAGTGTAACTAACTGCCCACCGTAATCCTATACAGTTTTCTTGGTTAATTCCTAACATTATATATATAATTTTCATATATTCAGTCTCTTATTTACGTGTATTCATCAATAAAAACAGGTATTCATCTATAACTCGGGTGAAAAGTGGCCTTTTCCGTTTAAATTTTCTATTTAAATAGTGTAACTAACCGCCCCTTCCGTAATACTATACAGTTTTCTTGATTAATTTCTAACGTTATATATATAATTTTCATATTTTCAGTCTCTTATTTACGTGTATTCATCAATAAAAACACGTATTCATCTATAACTCGGCTGAAAATTGCCCTTTTCCTTTTAAATTTTCTATTTAAATAGTGTAACTAACCGCCCCTTCCGTAATACTATACAGTTTTCTTGATTAATTTCTAACGTTATATATATAATTTTCATATTTTCAGTCTCTTATTTACGTGAATTCATCAATAAAAACTCGTATTCATCTATAACTCGGCTGAAAAGTGGCCTTTTCCGTTTAAATTTTCTTTGTGAATAGTGTATTTAACCGCCCCCCGTAATTATCTATAGTTTTTATATTAAATTTCTACCGCTAAATTATTGATTTCCACATAATTCGTTTTCCCATAATCGTAATTTCCTAAAATCAATATCAATAAAATCACGTATTCATCTATTGCACGGCTGAATATAGGCCTTTTCCTTTTTAATTTTCTATTTAAATAGTGTAACTAATTGCCCCCCGTAATCCTATATAGTTTTCTTGGTAAGTTCCTAACGTTATATTATAATTTTCATATTTTCAGTCTCTTATTTACGTGAATTCATCAATAAAAACACGTATTCATCTATAACTCGGCTGAAAAGTGGTCTTTTCCTTTTTAATTTTCTATTTAAATAGTGTAACTAACTGCCCACCGTAATCCTATACAGTTTTCTTGGTTAATTCCTAACATTATATATATAATTTTCATATATTCAGTCTCTTATTTACGTGAATTCATCAATAAAAACACGTATTCATCTATAACTCGGCTGAAAAGTGGTCTTTTCCTTTTTAATTTTCTATTTAAATAGTGTAACTAACTGCCCACCGTAATCCTATACAGTTTTCTTGGTTAATTCCTAACATTATATATATAATTTTCATATATTCAGTCTCTTATTTACGTGTATTCATCAATAAAAACACGTATTCATCTATAACTCGGCTGAAAATTGCCCTTTTCCTTTTAAATTTTCTATTTAAATAGTGTAACTAACCGCCCCTTCCGTAATACTATACAGTTTTCTTGATTAATTTCTAACGTTATATATATAATTTTCATATTTTCAGTCTCTTATTTACGTGAATTCATCAATAAAAACTCGTATTCATCTATAACTCGGCTGAAAAGTGGCCTTTTCCGTTTAAATTTTCTTTGTGAATAGTGTATTTAACCGCCCCCCGTAATTATCTATAGTTTTTATATTAAATTTCTACCGCTATAATATTGATTTCCACATAATTCGTTTTCCCATAATCGTAATTTCCTAAAAGTTTTAAAATTTTTCAAATCTTCATTTCTTTCGCTCTTTTTGCTTTTATTAGGTCCTTCTATTGTAAAAACAACTCATCTGCACTCTTATTCTCTTTATAAAACATACAGTACTGGAAAAAAACACTATTTACCTAAACGGAGGTATAGTGGTCAATCAATACAATCACATAAATTCAACTATAAATTCGCTAATAACTTTTCTAAAAATTGGTATTTTTCGTTAAAATCGTCTATAAATTGTGTAGTTCATTGCTCTTCTCATTTCCTTTTAGTTTTCTCATTAAATTCGTAACGTTATATATTTAATTTTCATATTTTCAGTCTCTTACTTACGTGAATTCATCAATAAAAACACGTATTCATCTATAAGTCGGCTGAAAAATGGTCTTTTCCTTTTAAATTTTTTATTTAAATAGTGTAACTAACTGCCCACCGTAATCCTATACAGTTTTCTTGGTTAATTCCAAACATTATATATATAATTTTCATATTTTCATTCTCTTATTTACGTGAATTCATCAATGAAAACAGGTATTCATCTATAACTCGGCTGAAAAGTGGCCTTTTCCGTTTAAATTTTCTTTGTTAATAGTGTATTTAACCGCTCTCCGTAATTATCTATAGTTTTTATATTAAATTTCTACCGCTAAATTATTGATTTCCACATAATTCGTTTTCCCATAATCGTAATTTCCTAAAATCAATATCAATAAAATCACGTATTCATCTGTTGCACGGCTGAATATAGGCCTTTTCCTTTTTAATTTTCTATTTAAATAGTGTAACTAATTGCCCCCCGTAATCCTATATAGTTTTCTTGGTAAGTTCCTAACGTTATATTATAATTTTCATATTTTCAGTCTCTTATTTACGTGAATTCATCAATAAAAACACGTATTCATCTATAACTCGGCTGAAAAGTGGTCTTTTCCTTTTTAATTTTCTATTTAAATAGTGTAACTAACTGCCCACCGTAATCCTATACAGTTTTCTTGGTTAATTCCTAACATTATATATATATAATTTTCATATATTCAGTCTCTTATTTACGTGTATTCATCAATAAAAACAGGTATTCATCTATAACTCGGCTGAAAAGTTGCCTTTTCCGTTTAAATGTTTTTTGTTAATAGTGTATTTAACCGCCCCCCGTAATTATCTATGATTTTTATGTTAAATTTCTACCGCTAAAATATTGATTTCCACAAAATTCGTTTTCCCATAATCGTAATTTCCTAAAATTTTTAAAATTTCTCAAATCTTCATTTCTTTCGCTCTTTTTGCTTTTATTAGGTCCGTCTAGTGTAGAAACTACCATCTGCACTCTTGTTTGCTTTATAAAACATACAGAACTGAACAAAATCACTATTTACCTAAACCGAGGTACAGTGATCAATCAATACAATCACATAAATTCAACTATAAATTCGCTAATGACTTTTCTAAAAATTGGTATATTTCGTTCAAATCTTCTTTGAATTTCGAAGTTAATTGCTTCCCACATTTCCTTATAGTTTTCTCAGTAAATTCGTAACGTTATATATTTAATTTTCATATTTTCAGTCTATTTCTTACTTAAATTCATCAATAAAAACACGTATTCGTCTATAGCACGGCTGAAAATTGGCCTTTTCCATTTAAATTTTCTATTTTCATAGTGTACCCAATTGCCCCTCGTAATACTATATAGTTTTCTTGGTAAGTTCCTAACGTTATATTATATATAATTTTCATACTTTCAGTCTCTTATTTACGTGAATTCATCAATAAAAACACGTATTCATCTATAACTCGGCTGAAAAGTGGCCTTTTCCGTTTAAATTTTCTTTGTTAATAGTGTATTTAACCGCCCCCCCCCCGTAATTATCTATAGTTTTTATATTAAATTTCTACCGCTAAAATATTGATTTCCACATAATTCGTTTTCTTGGTTAATTCCTAACGTTATATTATATATAATTTTCATATTTTCAGTCTCTTATTTACGTGAATTCATCAATAAAAACACGTATTCATCTATAACTCGGCTGAAAAGTGGCCTTTTCCTTTTAAATTTTCTATTTTACTAGTGCAACTAACTGCCCACCGTAATCCTATACAGTTTTCTTGGTTAATTCCTAACGTTTTATATATAATTTTCATATTTTCAGTCTCTTATTTACGTGAATTCATCAATAAAAACACGTAGTCATCTATAACTCGGCTGAAAAGTGGCCTTTTCCGTTTAAATTTTCTTTGTGAATAGTGTATTTAACCGCCCCCCGTAATTATCTATAGTTTTTATATTAAATTTCTACCGCTATAATATTGATTTCCACATAATTCGTTTTCCCATAATCGTAATTTCCTAAAATTTTTAAAATTTTTCAAATCTTCATTTCTTTCGCTCTTTTTGCTTTTATTAGGTCCTTCTAGTGTAAAAAAACCCATCTGCACTCTTATTCTCTTTATAAAACATACAGAACTGGAAAAAAACACTATTTACCTAAACCGATGTATAGTGGTCAATCAATACAATCACATAAATTCAACTATAAATTCGCTAATAACTTTTCTAAAAATTGGTAATTTTCGTTCAAATCATCTTTAAATTGTGTAGTTCATTGCTCTTCTTATTTCGTTATAGTTTTCTCATTAAATTCGTATCGTTATATATTTAATTTTCATATTTTCAGTCTCTTATTTACGTGAATTCATCAATAAAAACACGTATTCATCTATAACTCGGCTGAAAATGGTCTTTTCCTTTTAAGTTTTCTATTTAAATAGTGTAACTAACTGCCCACCGTAATTCTATACAGTTTTCTTTGTTAATTCCTAACATTATGTATATAATTTTCATATTTTCAGTCTCTTATTTACGTGAATTCATCAATAAAAACACGTATTTATCTATAACTCGGCTGAAAAGTGGCCTTTTCCGTTTAAATTTTCTTTGTTCATAGTGTATTTAACCGCCCCCCGTAATTATCTATAGTTTTTATATTAAATTTCTACCGCTATAATATTGATTTCCACATAATTCGTTTTCCCATAATCGTAATTTCCTAAAAGTTTTAAAATTTTTCAAATCTTCATTTCTTTCGCTCTTTTTGCTTTTATTAGGTCCTTCTATTGTAAAAACAACTCATCTGCACTCTTATTCTCTTTATAAAACATACAGTACTGGAAAAAAACACTATTTACCTAAACCGAGGTATAGTGGTCAATCAATACAATCACATAAATTCAACTATAAATTCGCTAATAACTTTTCTAAAAATTGGTATTTTTCGTTCAAATCGTCTATAAATTGTGTAGTTCATTGCTCTTCTCATTTCCTTTTATTTTTCTCATTAAATTCGTAACGTTATATATTTAATTTTCATATTTTCAGTCTCTTACTTACGTGAATTCATCAATAAAAACACGTATTCATCTATAAGTCGGCTGAAAAATGGTCTTTTCCTTTTAAATTTTCTATTTAAATAGTGTAACTAACTGCCCACCGTAATCCTATACAGTTTTCTTGGTTAATTCCAAACATTATATATATAATTTTCATATTTTCATTCTCTTATTTACGTGAATTCATCAATGAAAACAGGTATTCATCTATAACTCGGCTGAAAAGTGGCCTTTTCCGTTTAAATTTTCTTTGTTAATAGTGTATTTAACCGCTCTCCGTAATTATCTATAGTTTTTATATTAAATTTCTTTCGCTAAATTATTGATTTCCACATAATTCGTTTTCCCATAATCGTAATTTCCTAAAATCAATATCAATAAAATCACGTATTCATCTATTGCACGGCTGAATATAGGCCTTTTCCTTTTTAATTTTCTATTTAAATAGTGTAACTAATTGCCCCCCGTAATCCTATATAATTTTCTTGGTAAGTTCCTAACGTTATATTATAATTTTCATATTTTCAGTCTCTTATTTACGTGAATTCATCAATAAAAACACGTATTCATCTATAACTCGGCTGAAAAGTGGTCTTTTCCTTTTTAATTTTCTATTTAAATAGTGTAACTAACTGCCCACCGTAATCCTATACAGTTTTCTTGGTTAATTCCTAACATTATATATATATAATTTTCATATATTCAGTCTCTTATTTACGTGTATTCATCAATAAAAACAGGTATTCATCTATAACTCGGCTGAAAAGTGGCCTTTTCCGTTTAAATTTTCTATTTAAATAGTGTAACTAACCGCCCCTTCCGTAATACTATACAGTTTTCTTGATTAATTTCTAACGTTATATATATAATTTTCATATTTTCAGTCTCTTATTTACGTGTATTCATCAATAAAACACGTATTCATCTATAACTCGGCTGAAAATTGCCCTTTTCCTTTTAAATTTTCTATTTAAATAGTGTAACTAACCGCCCCTTCCGTAATACTATACAGTTTTCTTGATTAATTTCTAACGTTATATATATAATTTTCATATTTTCAGTCTCTTATTTACGTGAATTCATCAATAAAAACTCGTATTCATCTATAACTCGGCTGAAAAGTGGCCTTTTCCGTTTAAATTTTCTTTGTGAATAGTGTATTTAACCGCCCCCCGTAATTATCTATAGTTTTTATATTAAATTTCTACCGCTATAATATTGATTTCCACATAATTCGTTTTCCCATAATCGTAATTTCCTAAAAGTTTTAAAATTTTTCAAATCTTCATTTCTTTCGCTCTTTTTGCTTTTATTAGGTCCTTCTATTGTAAAAACAACTCATCTGCACTCTTATTCTCTTTATAAAACATACAGTACTGGAAAAAAACGCTATTTACCTAAACCGAGGTATAGTGGTCAATCAATACAATCACATAAATTCAACTATAAATTCGCTAATAACTTTTCTAAAAATTGGTATTTTTCGTTCAAATCGTCTATAAATTGTGAAGTTCATTGCTCTTCTCATTTCCTTTTAGTTTTCTCATTAAATTCGTAACGTTATATATTTAATTTTCATATTTTCAGTCTCTTACTTACGTGAATTCATCAATAAAAACACGTATTCATCTATAAGTCGGCTGAAAAATGGTCTTTTCCTTTTAAATTTTCTATTTAAATAGTGTAACTAACTGCCCACCGTAATCCTATACAGTTTTCTTGGTTAATTCCAAACATTATATATATAATTTTCATATTTTCATTCTCTTATTTACGTGAATTCATCAATGAAAACAGGTATTCATCTATAACTCGGCTGAAAAGTGGCCTTTTCCGTTTAAATTTTCTTTGTTAATAGTGTATTTAACCGCTCTCCGTAATTATCTATAGTTTTTATATTAAATTTCTACCGCTAAATTATTGATTTCCACATAATTCGTTTTCCCATAATCGTAATTTCCTAAAATCAATATCAATAAAATCACGTATTCATCTATTGCACGGCTGAATATAGGCCTTTTCCTTTTTAATTTTCTATTTAAATAGTGTAACTAATTGCCCCCCGTAATCCTATATAGTTTTCTTGGTAAGTTCCTAACGTTATATTATAATTTTCATATTTTCAGTCTCTTATTTACGTGAATTCATCAATAAAAACACGTATTCATCTATAACTCGGCTGAAAAGTGGTCTTTTCCTTTTTAATTTTCTATTTAAATAGTGTAACTAACTGCCCACCGTAATCCTATACAGTTTTCTTGGTTAGTTCCTAACATTATATATATAATTTTCATATATTCAGTCTCTTATTTACGTGTATTCATCAATAAAAACAGGTATTCATCTATAACTCGGCTGAAAAGTGGCCTTTTCCGTTTAAATGTTTTTTGTTAATAGTGTATTTAACCGCCCCCCGTAATTATCTATGATTTTTATGTTAAATTTCTACCGCTAAAATATTGATTTCCACAAAATTCGTTTTCCCATAATCGTAATTTCCTAAAATTTTTAAAATTTCTCAAATCTTCATTTCTTTCGCTCTTTTTGCTTTTATTAGGTCCGTCTAGTGTAGAAACTACCATCTGCACTCTTGTTTGCTTTATAAAACATACAGAACTGAACAAAATCACTATTTACCTAAACCGAGGTATAGTGATCAATCAATACAATCACATAAATTCAACTATAAATTCGCTAATGACTTTTCTAAAAATTGGTATATTTCGTTCAAATCTTCTTTGAATTTCGTAGTTAATTGCTTCCCACATTTCCTTATAGTTTTCTCAGTAAATTCGTAACGTTATATATTTAATTTTCACATTTTCAGTCTATTTCTTACTTAAATTCATCAATAAAAACACGTATTCGTCTATAGCACGGCTGAAAATTGGCCTTTTCCATTTAAATTTTCTATTTTTATAGTGTACCCAATTGCCCCTCGTAATACTATATAGTTTTCTTGGTAAGTTCCTAACGTTATATTATATATAATTTTCATACTTTCAGTCTCTTATTTACGTGAATTCATCAATAAAAACACGTATTCATCTATAACTCGGCTGAAAAGTGGCCTTTTCCGTTTAAATTTTCTTTGTTAATAGTGTATTTAACCGCCCCCCCCGGAATTATCTATAGTTTTTATATTAAATTTCTACCGCTAAAATATTGATTTCCACATAATTCGTTTTCTTGGTTAATTCCTAACGTTATATTATATATAATTTTCATATTTTCAGTCTCTTATTTACGTGAATTCATCAATAAAAACACGTATTCATCTATAACTCGGCTGAAAAGTGGCCTTTTCCTTTTAAATTTTCTATTTTACTAGTGCAACTAACTTCCCTCCGTAATCCTATACAGATTTCTTGGTTAATTCCTAACGTTTTATATATAATTTTCATATTTTCAGTCTCTTATTTACGTGAATTCATCAATAAAAACACGTATTCATCTATAACTCGGCTGAAAAGTGGCCTTTTCCGTTTAAATTTTCTTTGTGAATAGTGTATTTAACCGCCCCCCGTAATTATCTATAGTTTTTATATTAAATTTCTACCGCTATAATATTGATTTCCACATAATTCGTTTTCCCATAATCGTAATTTCCTAAAATTTTTAAAATTTTTCAAATCTTCATTTCTTTCGCTCTTTTTGCTTTTATTAGGTCCTTCTAGTGTAAAAAAACCCATCTGCACTCTTATTCTCTTTATAAAACATACAGAACTGGAAAAAAACACTATTTACCTAAACCGATGTATAGTGGTCAATCAATACAATCACATAAATTCAACTATAAATTCGCTAATAACTTTTCTAAAAATTGGTAATTTTCGTTCAAATCGTCTTTAAATTGTGTAGTTCATTGCTCTTCTTATTTCGTTATAGTTTTCTCATTAAATTCGTATCGTTATATATTTAATTTTCATATTTTCAGTCTCTTATTTACGTGAATTCATCAATAAAAACACGTATTCATCTATAACTCGGCTGAAAATGGTCTTTTCCTTTTAAGTTTTCTATTTAAATAGTGTAACTAACTGCCCACCGTAATTCTATACAGTTTTCTTTGTTAATTCCTAACATTATGTATATAATTTTCATATTTTCAGTCTCTTATTTACGTGAATTCATCAATAAAAACACGTATTTATCTATAACTCGGCTGAAAAGTGGCCTTTTCCGTTTAAATTTTCTTTGCTAATAGTGTATTTAACCGCCCCCCGTAATTATCTATAGTTTTTATATTGAATTTCTACCGCTAAAATATTGATTTCCACATAATTCGTTTTCCCATAATCGTAATTTCCTAAAATCAATATCAATAAAATCACGTATTCATCTATTGCAAGGCTGGAAATAGGCCTTTTCCTTTTTAATTTTCTATTTAAATAGTGTAACTAACTGCCCTCCGTAATCCTCTACTATTTACTTGGTTAATTCCTGACGTTATATATATAATTTTTTATATTTTCAGTCTCTTATTTACGTGAATTCATCAATAAAAACACGTATTCATCTATAACTCGGCTGAAAAGTGGTCTTTTCCTTTTAAATTTTCTATTTGAATAGTGTATTTAACCGCCCCCCGTAATTATCTATAGTTTTTATATTAAATTTCTACCGCTAAAATATTGATTTCCACATAATTCGTTTTCCCATAATCGTAATTTCCTAAAATTTTTAAAATTTCTCAAATCTTCATTTCTTTCGCTCTTTTTGCTTTTATTAGGTCCGTCTAGTGTAAAAACTACCATCTGCACTCTTGTTTGCTTTATAAAACATACAGAACTGAACAAAATCACTATTTACCTAAACCGATGTTTTTTTTTTTTTGCGGATGGAAAATCATCTAATGACCCCTTTCGCTCTGGGTGGAGCGTAAGGGAGTGTCAGACTTTTACTGACTAAAAACCATCCGTGTTCCTTCAGTACCCTTACGTTCCGGAGCCGCGGTATCTCTTTCGAACAGCCCGCAGCCCCGGCAGGCGTCGGCCCTTGTGGGCCCCTTTACGCTGCTGACAGCTCTTTGAGGCGCGCGTGGAACAAAACGCGCCGTCGACACGGCCTGTCGTCATTAGACGGACTGACGACGAGCTACCCATTGCTCGCCGACCACAGGCCCGCGCCTACGGTGACCGGGGGCCACGTCGCAGCCCCCGACGCCCGGGGCGTCTCCCGTGGCGGCCGGGGAGGAAAGCTGCTGCTCTCTCCTTCTCCCGCTCCGCCACCTCCTTCGCTAGCATCACTGCTTCGCAGAAGGTGGTGACGGCATCCCATTCCGTCTCGCTCCGGACCATGGCTTCGACCAGGGCCGGACGCGAGAGGTCGCCGCCGCCTATCGCCGCTACGAGGACACGGCGGTGCTCCGCCCAAGCAGGGTACACCTCCACGGTGTGTTCCACCGTGTCCTCCGGTCCATCCGCGCAATGGGAGCACCCGGGCGTTTCCTCCCGCTCGATTCGTAGCAGGAACCTCCCAAACACACCGTGTCCGGTGAGGACCTGCGTCAGGCGGAAGGTGAGGATGCCGTGGCGTCTCTCAAGCCACTCCTCAAAGAGGGGTCTTATCGCCGCTATAGTGGCGTGCCCAGCACGGGGTTGCGACAGTCGCTGTCTCCATGTCGCCATGAGATCGTGCCGGAAGTCTGTCCGCTGCGCGACAACTTGCCGCGGCAGCGGAGTTTCCCCACGGCATAGTGCCTCCGCACGCCATTCGTGCAGGCGCGCGAGGACTATCGCCTCCAGATCCCATGGCGGCAATCCGGCAAGGAGGCTCGCCGCCTCGCGGGAGATCGTGCGGTAGCCGCGAACCATTTTCACGGCTATCACCCTTTGGGGCGCGTTCAGGTGGTGGACGGCAAACCACGCGCCCACACCGGGGCCCCGTAAAGGGCCATGGATCGCACGATCCCCGCGTAGAGCCTCCGGCAGGAGGCGTTTGTCCCTCCCAGATTCGGCAGGAGCCGCCTGAAGGCAGCCCCGGTCCGTTCCAGTTTGGGAGCCAAACGTCGGAAGTGCTCAACGAAGTTCCATCGGCCGTCGAGGACGAGTCCTAGGTACTTCAGCGTCGACTCGACGTCGATGGATACCCCTCCTACCATCACTGAGGATCCCGGTGGTGGCCTGTTCCGAGGACCATGGAAGTGCATGGCCTCGGACTTGTGCAGAGCCACCTCGAGACCCAGTTGCCGAATCCTCTCAACGACTATCGCAACCCCGCGTGTCATATTTTCCGCCACCGCCTCGTACGACCCCCCTTGTGCCAGTACCAGCGTGTCGTCAGCGTAGCAAACTACGCTGACGCCGGTAGGGAGGTCGGCGCGCAGCACCCAGTCGTAAACGATGTTCCACAGAGGTGGCCCCAGAACCGAACCCTGTGGGACACCGCACGACATCTCTCGCCGGTTCCACTCACCGTTGCGACCGGGGTAGATGACGGCCCTGTCCGTCAGGTAGTCCCCGACTATACGACGGAGATAGGTCGGCACCCGGTGATACCGGAGTGCCTCCCTAATGCAGCTCCAGGGCATGGAGTTGAAGGCGCTGGCGATGTCGAGAGACACCGCCAAGACAACCCCCCCTCTGACCACTGCATCCCCCGTCGTTAGGGCTCTCACGCGCATGATGGCGTCCACCGTAGAGCGCCTCTTGCGGAAACCAAACTGGTGTTCCGCAAGATCCGGCCCCGTCCCCGCAAGGTGCTCGGCGAGGCGGTTTGCAATGACTCTTTCAAAGAGCTTGCCCACCTCGTCGAGCAGCACCACGGGCCGGCATGCGGACGGAGAGTCCGCAGGGCACCCCGGCTTCCGAATGAGGACCAGCTTCCCCGTCTTCCAACGAAGCGGGAATTGGCCTCTCTCCAAGCATGCGCTTAGGAGCCCCTCCAGTCGGGGCCCGAGAGCCTCCGAGGCCAGGACCCAGGCTTTGCCAGGCAAGCCATCGGGTCCTGGGGCGGTATTCCTGGCCTTGAGCCTACGTACCGCCACTCTCAGGTCTACCCCGGTCCCTTCCGGGATGTCGTCGTTGTCGTCCTGGTGGTCCGCTTCCGGCACCGCAGGTGGCGGAGCCATAGGCGGGGGCGGATCTTCCCGTCGCGCAGGGAACAGAGCGCTCACCACGTCCTCCACGAGCTGGGGCCGGAGACATTTCGTCAGCGGGGGGGCCCAGGTGCGGAGTTTATCCCGCACCATCTTGTAAGGGCACCCCCACGGATCTCTGTTGAGAGTCTCCAGCATCTCTTCACGGGCCCGATCCCGGGCCCACAGGACAGCCTCCCGGAGGGCGTTCTTTACCGCTCTGTATCCCTCGTACAGCTCCGCCTCAATGGCTGCCGCATTCGGTGGACGAATGCGGAGCCTGCGATGCCTGGTGTACAGGTGCCGCGCGGCGACACACGTCTCGCGCAGAGACGTCAGCTCACGCGACCACCAATACACCTGACTCCGGGCGCTTCCTGGCCGGACGCGGGGCATTGCCACGTCACATATCTCGGACATGGCCTCCTGGAACCACCCTGCCTCATCATTGACGTCGGCAGGCCTGTCCGGTGATGACACCCAGGCCTGCACGATCGAGGCTTCCAGGAGGAGCTCCCGGTCCAGCTGCTTCAGCGCCCAACGCGGACCACTCGGGGCCTGTTGGACTGGCGCGCTCGAGGGCTGGGTGGAGACATCAAACCGGATGTACCGGTGGTCGGAGTAGGTCTCCACCCCCTCCATGACACGCCAGTCAATGGCACGCGGCGACAAAGCGGGGCTAGCGAACGAGATGTCCACCACCGACTCGCCCCGCATCCGCACACACGTGGGGACAGAACCCCGATTTAGGACGACCAGGCCTGTCTATAGAGCCCAGTCTTCCACCATCCTACCCCGCACATCTGTACGACGAGAACCCCAAGCCAAGTTCTTGGCATTGAAGTCCCCGAGGACAAGTACGGGGAGGGGATAACTTCCGACGACGACTGCTCTCAGCTCTGTAAGAGAGTTGTGGAGCTCGGCGAGAGATCGGTTCGGGGAGAAGTACACCCCCACAACGACGAACTCCCCGGACCGTGCTGCTACGCACCCCTGACCCCTCCTGACACCTTCAAGGGTCGGGGTACCGGCGGCGGCCGAAGAGGTGATGGCCACTGAGCCGTTAAGGTCCGCCACCCAGTCCTCCCTAGGCCAGACAAAATACGGCTCAGCGACCACAGCGATGTTAATCGACCACTGTGCCATGCTCTGGAGCAACAGATCCTGAGCGCAGGCGCAGTGGTTGATATTCGCCTGGAGGAAGCTTAATGGGGCCGTTATAGGCATTCCATTTCAGCTTCCTCCACGGGGGGCCCCTCTGCGGGCGTCAGTGTCGCGGCGGCGGCGGCGGCGACAGTGACAGCGGTGGCGGTGGCAGTTGCGGCTGCGGCGGAGGCCACAGAGGCGGTGGCGGCTTTGGCCCCTACCCTACCCGCGGCCTTGGCCTAGGCGGGTGGCACGCAGGCCTTGCTTCCGGTCCGGTGATCGGCTGGCTTGCCGGTCGCCGCACATGCATCACAGTGCGGCGTGGCGCAGCAGGTCGCCGATATGTGTCCGGGCTGACAGCAGCGGAAGCAAAGGCCACTGCGGTCAACCTCCGAGGCGCATCTCACTGATACGTGGTGCCCCACGAGACAGCGATAGCACCTCAGAGGTCTGGGCTCCAGCAGCTTAACCTGCGCTGAGACCCAGCCCACCAGAAGCCTTCGGCCCTCCACTATGGTTTTGGCCGCCGTAACAGGGCAGCGCACCGTGGCGGCATGCATACCCTGTTGGTCCGGGCGTATGGCGCCTGACCTGACCTGGTCAGTAGTGCACCCCCCGGACCTGGCGACGGCGGCCACCAACTCTTCCTACAATACCGAGTCGTCCAGACCCATGATGCGCAGGTCTGCGCATCTGACGGGCCTTGACACTCGGGCCTCGTCCGCGTCCAGAGACGCTCTGAGCTTCGCAGCCAGAGCGTCCGCGGTCGCGCCACTGGATTCCCCGGGGACCTCCAGCATACGGGCCCCCGTCTGGGTGACTTTGAGCCGGAGGCCCCCAGTGATCCCGAGCTCCCCGAGGTCCACCGCCTCCTTCGCCTTCGCGAGCAGATCGCGGTAGGTAACGCCCTTCTTTTCCGCGTCCGGCTGTAGTGTAATCACTACAGCTGCGGTCTTCGGGGCGCGGAGCCTAGCCGCGATCTTGCGCGCCCTAAACCGGCGCTGCCGCTCCTGCTCTTTGGCCTTTTTGGCTGCCTTCTTCCCCTTCTTTTTATCCCCGACCACCTGCCAACCGGCTTCAGCCGCGGGAGGTGTAGGGATCTGGGGGGGCGGTGACGGCGGCGGCAGCTGGCTTGCCGCTGGCGCTGGCACATTCGCCGCAGGCACTGGGGCTGGTGCAGCCACCATCTGTGCTGCCGCCTTGCCCTTTTTCGCCTTCGTCTTGCCTCCCTTTCCCGTCGCCGGCTTAGCCGGAGCCGGTTCAGCCGGTACCGGTTTTGCTGGAGCCGGCTTTTCAGGGGGGGGAGGAGCAACTGCAGCCCCGCCCGAGGGCTAGCTGGACGGCCCCGGCCTGGATGCGGTAGCCGTGGCCGCCGCGTACGTTGCCGGCCTCGCCGCCGTCTTGTTTGCCCCTAGGGGGGGGGCGCAGGACGATGCCCTCCAGCACGGAAAACCGGTGCTGGAAGGCAGCCAGCTCCTGCCGGACCAGGTTCAGAACCTGGTTCTCCACCGGCACGGGCTGGCTTGGGCGCTGCGTCTGGGGCGCCGCGTGAGAGGCAGGCTCACGTAGACTGGCCAGGTCTGCGCGGAGCTGCTCGTTCTCCTTCTGGAGAGTCTCCATGGCAGACGTCAGGCGGGCCACGTCCGCCCGCAGCTTCGCCACCTCGTCCGCATTAGGCCGGCCCCAACAAAGTTGGCCTCCGCAGCCGCCATGATGGAGGCGGAGGCCCCGGGAATGGCCTTAAACTTTGAGGTGGACTTTTGCTTGTAGGCCACGACCTTGATCGCGGCCTCCACCTCCTTTACGAATCTGGCCTTACGCTCCACCTCGGAGCCGCCAGTCGCACTCGTCTCTTCGCCTGACACCCGAGCCGTATCGCCCGGGTGGCGCCCCTCCTCGGCAAGCTTTGCCGCTCGTTCGGCCATCTGATTATCAGAGAGCCCCCTCCCCTTGCCTCTCAGCCGGCCCCGCCTGTTGGTGGGGATTTTCCGGGCCGAAACCTCCTCTTCACCGGATGACGGCCCCTGGTCGCCATCCAGCCTGGACCGCTTGCGGAAGAACTTACTGGTCTCCGCGGTCCCAGGCCCCACGCGTCGGGAGCTCTCTGAGCCTCCCACGCTGCTCGATGCGGCGTCGGACTCAGTCCCCGCATCGTTTCTCCTCTCCTCTACGTTGCCGTTGCCGGCGGTTTTAGTTTTGTTTTTTGTTTTTGTTTTTGGTGTTTCCATTTCTGTACCCACGAGTATGGGGGAATTAGAGGTCCACCTTGGCAGAGACCCCTGTACCAAGGTAAGCAGATTTAGAGGATTTATTACTCGCCAGGGGGTCTGCAGGTACCCTGGCGAGGACCGCACTTGCGGCTGATTTGTTCATAGAACCCCGTCAGCCATCCATCCCCTCGCGGTGCGTCGCCGCTTGGGATTCGGGGTAACTTTTTATAGAGGTTTTCTCCCTCGCAGTCCGGGCGATTAAGCCAAGACCCTCGGTCCTTATCAAAGCCGCGAGACATGATCCACGATACTTCGACTGGGATTACGAGACCGGCGGTGACAGCAAAGGATCCTTCACTGTCTGCCCGGAGACAGGGTAAGTGCACACCGAGCCCGCCCTCGCTCCTCTGCTATGCCCTCTGCTGATCAGAGGGTCACGCAGAGGAACGCACTGTTGGTCCGGCATGGACCCCCCCATGTCAGAATAATTAGCCGCGGCAGCAACATTCCCCGAGGAATAAGAATTTCTTCTCATTTCTCGAGGAAGATTACCGCCGCGCCCAGGGTGCACCGGCCCAGTTGCTGCTCTTCCATCCAGACGTATCGAGAGGGACCCGCAACTACCAGGCACACGTGGAGGACTTCTGACTTCGCACCCCAAACCAAGGTATAGTGATCAATCAATACAATCACATAAATTCAACTATAAATTCGCTAATAACTTTTATAAAAATTGGTATATTTCGTTCAAATCTTCTTTGAATTTCGTAGTTAATTGCTCCCCACATTTCCTTATAGTTTTCTCAGTAAATTCGTAACGTTATATATTTAATTTTCATATTTTCAGTCTATTTCTTACTTAAATTCATCAATAAAAACACGTTTTCATCTATAGCACGGCTGAAAATTGGCCTTTTCCTTATAAATTTTCTATTTATATAGTGTAAATATTTGCCCTTCGTAATCTTATATAGTGTTCTTGGTAAGTTCCTAACGTTATATTATAATTTTCATATTTTCAGTCTCTTATTTACGTGAATTCATCAATAAAAACACGTATTCATCTATAACTCGCCTGAAAAGTGGCCTTTTCCGTTTAAATTTTCTTTGTGAATAGTGTATTTAACCGCCCCCCGTAATTATCTATAGTTTTTATATTAAATTTCTACCGCTAAAATATTGATTTCCACATAATTCGTTTTCCCATAATCGTAATTTCCTAAAATTTTTAAAATTTTTCAAATCTTCATTTCTTTCGCTCTTTTTGCTTTTATTAGGTCCTTCTAGTGTAAAAAAAACCCATCTGCACTCTTATTCTCTTTATAAAACATACATAACTGGAAAAAAACACTATTTACCTAAACCGAGGTATAGTGCTCAAACAATACAATCACATAAATTCAACTATAAATTCGCTAATAACTTTTCTAAAATTTGGTATTTTTCGTTCAAATCGTCTTTAAATTGTGTAGTTCATTGCTCTTCTTATTTCCTTATAGTATTCTCATTAAATTCGTAACGTTATATATTTAATTTTCATATTTTCAGTCTCTTATTTACGTGAATTCATCAATAAAAACACGTATTCGTATATAACTCGGCTGAAAAGTGGTCTTTTCCTTTTAAATTTTCTATTTAAATAGTGTAACTAACTGCCCACCGTAATCATATACAGTTTTCTTGGTTAATTCCTAACATTATATATATATAATTTTCATATTTTCAGTCTCTTATTTACGTGAATTCATCAATAAAAACACGTATTCATCTATAACTCGGCTGAAAAGTGGCCTTTTCCGTTTAAATTTTCTTTGTTCATAGTGTATTTAACCGCCCCCCGTAATTATCTATAGTTTTTATATTAAATTTCTACCGCTAAAATATTGATTTCCACATAATTCGTTTTCCATAATCGTAATTTCCTAAAATCAATATCAATAAAATCACGTATTCATCTATTGCACGGCTGAAAATAGGCCTTTTCCCTTTTAATTTTCTATTTAAATAGTATAACTAATTGCCCCCCGTAATCCTACATAGTTTTCTTGGTTAATTCCTAACGTTATATTATATATAATTTTCATATTTTCAGTCTCTTATTTACGTGAATTCATCAATAAAAACACGTATTCATCTATAACTCGGCTGAAAAGTGGTCTTTTCTTTTCAATTTTCTATTTAAATAGTGTAACTAACTGCCCTCCGTAATCTTCTACAGTTTTCTTGGTTAATTCTTGACGTTATATATATAATTTTCATATGTACAGTCTCTTTTTTACGTGAATTCATCAATAAAAACACGTATTCATCTATAACTCGGCTGAAAAGTGGCCTTTTACTTTTAAATTTTCTATTCAAATAGTGCAAATAACTGCCCCCCGTTATCCTATACAGTTTTCTTGGTTAATTCCTAACGTTTTATACTTAATTTTCATATTTTCAGTCACTTATTTACGTGAATTCATCAATAAAAACACGTATTCATCTATAACTCGGCTGAAAAGTGGCCTTTTCCGTTTAAATTTTCTTTGTGAATAGTGTATTTAACCGCCCCCCGTATTAATTTATAGTTTTTATATTAAATTTCTACCGCTAAAATATTGATTTCCACATAATTCGTTTTCCCATAATCGTAATTTCCTAAAATTTTTAAAATTTCTCAAATCTTCATTTCTTTCGCTCCTTTTGCTTTTATTAGGTCCGTCTAGTGTAGAAACTACCATCTGTACTCTTATTTGCTTTATAAAACATACAGAACTGAACAAAATCACTATTTACCTAAACCGAGGTATAGTGATCAATCAATACAATCACATAAATTCAATTATAAATTCGCTAATAACTTTTCTAAAAACTAGTATATTTCGTTCAAATCTTCTTTGAATTTCGTAGTTAATTGCTCCCCACATATCCTTATAGTTTCCTCAGTAAATTCGTAACGTTATATATTTAATTTTCATATTTTCTGTCTATTTGTTACTTAAATTCATCAATAAAAACACGTATTCATCTATAGCACGGCTGAAAATTGGCCTTTTCCATTTAAATTTTCTATTTATATAGTGTAACTAATTGCTCCTCGTAATACTATATAGTTTTCTTGGTAAGTTCCTAAGGTTATATTATAATTTTCTTATTTTCAGTCTCTTATTTACGTGAATTCATCAATAAAAACACGTATTCATCTATAACTCGGTTGAAAAGTGGCCTTATTCGTTTAAATTTTCTTTGTTAATAGTGTATTTAACCGCCCCCTGTAATTATCTATAGTTTTTATATTAAATTTCTACCGCTAAAATATTGATTTCCACATAATTCGTTTTCCTATAATCGTAATTCCTAAAATTTTTAAAATTTTTCAAATATTCGTTTCTTTCGCTCTTTTTGCTTTTATTAGGTCCTTCTAGTGTAAAAAAAACCCATCTGCACTCTTATTCTCTTTATAAAACATACAGAACTGAAAAAAAACTATTTACATAAACCGAGGTATAGTGGTCAATCAATACAATCACATAAATTCAACTATAAATTCGCTAATAACTTTTCTAAAAATTGGTAATTTTCGTTCAAATCGTCTTTAAATTGTGTAGTTCATTGCTCTTCTTATTTTCTTATAGTTTTCTCATTAAACTCGTAACGTTATATATTTATAACCTTATATATTTAATTTTCATATTTTCAGTCTCTTATTTACGTGAATTCATCAATAAAAACACGTATTTATCTATAACTCGTCTGAAAAGTGGTCTTTTCCTTTTAAATTTTCTATTAAAATAGTGTAACTAACTGCCCACCGTAATCCTATACAGTTTTCTTGGTTGATTCCTAACATTATATATATATAATTTTCATATTTTCAGTCTCTTATTTACGTGAATTCATCAATAAAAACACGTATTCATCTATAACTCGGCTGAAAAGTGGCCTTTTCCGTTTAAATTTTCTTTGTTAATAGTGTATTTAACCGCCCCCCGTAATTATCTATAGTTTTTATATTAAATTTCTACCGCTAAAATATTGATTTCCACATAATTCGTTTTCCCATAATCGTAATTTTCTAAAATCAATATCAATAAAATCACGTACTCATCTATTGCACGGCTGAAAATAGGCCTTTTCCTTTTTAATTTTCTATTTAAATAGTGTAACTAATTGCCCCCCGTAATCTTATATAGTTTTCTTGGTTAATTCCTAACGTTATATTATATATAATTTTCATATTTTCAGTCTCTTATTTACGTGAATTCATCAATAAAAACACGTATTCATCTATAACTCGGCTGAAAAGTGGTCTTTTCCTTTTCAATTTTCTATTTAAATAGTGTAACTAACTGCCCTCCGTAATCTTCTACAGTTTTCTTGGTTAATCCTTGACGTTATATATATAATTTTCATATTTTCAGTCTCTTTTTTACGTGAATTCATCAATAAAAACACGTATTCATCTATAACTGGGCTGAAAAGTGGCCTTTTACTTTTAAATTTTCTATTCAAATAGTGCAAATAACTGCCCCCCGTAATCCTATACAGTTTTCTTGGTTAATTCCTAACGTTTTATATTTAATTTTCATATTTTCAGTCTCTTATTTACGTAAATTCATCAAAAAAACACGTATTCATCTATAACTCGGCTGAAAAGTGGCCTATTCCGTTTAAATTTTCTTTGTTAATAGTGTATTTAACCGCCCTGGGATTTATCTATAGTTTTTATATTATATTTCTACCGCTAAAATATTGATTTCCACATAATTCTTTTTCCCATAATCGTAATTTAATAAAATTTTTAAAATTTCTCAAATCTTCATTTCTTTCGCTCTTTTTGCTTTTGTTAGGTCCATCTGGTGTAAAAACTACCATCTGCACTCTTATTTGCTTTATAAAACATACAGAACTGAACAAAATCACTATTTACCTAAACCGAGGTATAGTGATCAATCAATACAATCACATAAATTCAACTATAAATTCGCTAATAACTTTTCTAAAAATTGGTATATTTCGTTCTAATCTTCTTTGAATTTCGTAGTTAATTGCTCCCCACATTTCCTTATAGTTTTCTCAGTAAATTCGTAACGTTATATATTTAATTTTCATATTTTCAGTCCATTTCTTAATTAAATTCATCAATAAAAACACGTATTCATCTATAGCACGGCTGAAAATTGGCCTTTTCCATTTAAATTTTCTATTTATATAGTGTAACTAATTGCCCCCCGTAATAATATATAGTTTTCTTGGTAAGTTCCTAACGTTATATTATAATTTTCATATTTTCAGTCTCTTATTTACGTGAATTCATCAATAAAAACACGTATTCATCTATAACTCGGCTGAAAAGTGGTCTTTTCCTTTTAAATTTTCTATTTAAATAGTGTAACTAACTGCTCACCGTAATCCTATTCAGTTTTCTTGGTTAATTCCTAACATTATATAAATAATTTTCATATATTCAGTCTCTTATTTACGTGAATTCATCAATAAAAACAGGTATTCATCTATAACTCGGCTGAAAAGTGGCCTTTTCCGTTTAAATGTTTTTTGTTAATAGTGTATTTAACCGCCCCCCGTAATTATCTATAGTTTTTATGTTAAATTTCTACCGCTAAAATATTGATTTCCACATAATTCGTTTTCCCATAATCGTAATTTCCTAAAATTTTTAAAATTTCTCAAATCTTCATTTCTTTCGCTCTTTTTGCTTTTATTAGGTCCGTCTAGTGTAGAAACTACCATCTGCACTCTTGTTTGCTTTATAAAACATACAGAACTGAACAAAATCACTATTTACCTAAACCGAGGTATAGTGATCAATCAATACAATCACATAAATTCAACTATAAATTCGCTAATGACTTTTCTAAAAATTGGTATATTTCGTTCAAATCTTCTTTGAATTTCGTAGTTAATTGCTCCCCACATTTCCTTATAGTTTCCTCAGTAAATTCGTAACGTTATATATTTAATTTTCATATTTTCAGTCTATTTCTTACTTAAATTCATCAATAAAAACACGTATTCATCTATAGCACGGCTGAAAATTGGCCTTTTCCATTTAAATTTTCTATTTTTATAGTGTACCTAATTGCCCCTCGTAATACTATATAGTTTTCTTGGTAAGTTCCTAACGTTATATTATATATAATTTTCATACTTTCAGTCTCTTATTTACGTGAATACATCAATAAAAACACGTATTCATCTATAACTCGGCTGAAAAGTGGCCTTTTCCGTTTAAATTTTCTTTGTTAATAGTGTATTTAACCGTTCCCCGTATTTATCTATAGTTTTTATATTATATTTCTACCGCTAAAATATTGATTTCCACATAATTCTTTTTCCCATAATCGTAATTTCCTAAAATTTTTAAAATTTCTCCAATCTTCATTTCTTTCGCTCTTTTTGCTTTTATTAGGTACGTTTAGTGTAGAAACTACCATCTGCAATCTTGTTTGCTTTATAAAACATACAGAACTGAACAAAATCACTATTTACCTAAACCGAGGTATAGTGATTAATCAATACAATCACATAAATTCAACTATAAATTCGCTAATAACTTTTCTAAAAATTGGTATATTTCGTTCAAATCTTCTTTGAATTTCGTTGTTAATTGCTCCCAACATTTCCTTATAGTTTTCTCAGTAAATTCGTAACGTTATATATTTAATTTTCATATTTTCAGTCTATTTCTTACTTAAATTCATCAATAAAAACACGTATTCATCTATAACTCGGCTGAAAAGTGGTCTTTTCCTTTTAAATTTTCTATTTAAATAGTGCAACTAACTGCCTCCTGTAATCCTATACAGTTTTCTTGTTTAATTCCTAACGTAATATATATAATTTTCATATTTTCAGTCTTATTTACGTAAATTCATCAATAAAAACACGTATTCATCTATAACTCGGCTGAAAAGTGGCCTTTTCCGTTTAAATTTTCTTTGTTAATAGTGTATTTAACCGCCCCTCCGTATTAATCTATAGTTTTTATAATAAATTTCTACCACTAAAATATTGATTTCCACATAATTCGTTTTCCCATAATCGTAATTTCCTAAAATTTTTAATATTATTCAAATCTTCATTTCTTTCGCTCTTTTGGCTTTTATTATGTTCATCTAGTGTAGAAACTACTATCTGCACTCTTAATTGCTTTATAAAACATACAGAACTGGAAAAAAATCACTATTTACCTAAACCGAGGTATAGTGGTCAATCAATACAATCACTTAATTCAACTATAAATTCGCTAATAACTTTTCTAAAATTTGGTATATTTCGTTCAAATCTTCTTTGAATTGCGTAGTTAATTGCACCCCACATTTTTTTATAGTTTTCTCAGTAAATTCGTAACGTTATATATTTAATTTTCATATTATCAGTCTATTTCTAACTTAAATTCATCAATAAAAATAAGTATTCATCTATAGCACGGCTGAAAATTGGCCTTTTCCTTTTAAATTTTCTATTTATATAATGTCAATAATTACCCCACGTAATCCTATATAGTTTTCTTGGTAAGTTCCTAACGATATATTATAATTTTCATATTTTCATTCTCTTATTTACGTGAATTCATCAATAAAAACACGTATTCATCTATAACTCGGCTGAAAAGTGGCCTTTTACTTTTAAATTTTCTATTAAAATAGTGTAAATAACCGCCCTCCGTAATACTATACAGTTTTCTTGATTAATTTCTAACGTTATATACATAATTTTCATATTTTCAGTCTCTTATTTACGTGAATTCATCAATAAAAACACGTATTCATCTATAACTCGGCTGAAAATTGGCCTTTTACTTTTATATTTTCTATTTAAATAGTGCAAATAACTGCCTCCCGTAATCCTATACAGTTTTCTTGGTTAATTCCTAACGTTTTATATATAAATTTCATATTTTCAGTCTCCTATTTACGTGAATTCATCAATAAAAACACGTTTTCATCTATAACTCGGCTGAAAAGTGGCCTTTTCCGTTTAAATTTTCTTTGTTAATAGTGTATTTAACCGTTACCCGTATTTATCTATAGTTTTTATATTAAATTTCCTCCGCTAAAATATTGATTTCCACATAATTCCTTTTCCCATAATCGTAATTTCCTAAAATTTTTAAAATTTCTTAAATCTTCATTTATTTCGCTCTTTTTGCTTTTATTAGGTCCGTCTAGTGTAGAAACTACCATCTGCACTCTTATTTGCTTTATAAAACATACAGAACTGGAAAAAATCACTATTTACGTAAACGGAGGTATAGTGATCAATCAATACAATCACATAAATTCAACTATAAATTCGCTAATAACTTTTCTAAAAATTGGTATATTTCGTTCAAATCTTCTTTTAATTGCGTAATTAATTGCTCCCTACATTTCCTTATAGTTTTCTCAGTAAATTCGTAACGTTATATATTTAATTTTCATATTTTCAGTCTATTTCTTACTTAAATTCATCAATAAAAACAAGTATTCATCTATAACTCGGCTGAAAAGTGTTCTTTTCCTTTTAAATTTTCTATTTAAATAGTGCAACTAACCGCCTCCTGTAATCCTATACAGCTTTCTTGTTTAATTCCTAACGTAATATATATAATTTTCATATTTTCAGTCTCTTATTTACGTGAATTAATCAATAAAAACACGTATTCATCTATAACTCGGCTGAAAAGTGGCCTTTTCCGTTTAAATTTTCTTTGTTAATAGTGTATTTAACCGCCCCCCCCCCCCGTAATTATCTATAGTTTTTATATTAAATTTCTACCGCTAAAATATTGATTTCCGCATAATTCGTTTTCTTGGTTAATTCCTAACGTTATATTATATATAATTTTCATGTTTTCAGTCTCTTATTTACGTGAATTCATCAATAAAAACACGTATTCATCTATAACTCGGCTGAAAAGTGGCCTTTTCCTTTTAAATTTTCTATTTTACTAGTGAAACTAACTGCTCCCCGTAATCCTATACAGATTTCTTAGTTAATTCCTAATGTTTTATATATAATTTTCATATTTTCAGTCTCTTACGTGAATTCATCAATAAAAACACGTTTTCATCTATAACTCGGCTGAAAAGTGGTCTTTTTCTTTTAAATTTTCTATTAAAATAGTGTAACTAACTGCCCACCGTAATCCTATACAGTGTTCTTGGTTAATTCCTAACATTATATATATAATTGTCATATTTTCAGTCTCTTATTTACGTGAATTCATCAATAAAAACACGTATTCATCTATAACTCGGCTGAAAAGTGGCCTTTTCCTTTTAAATTTTCTATTTTACTAGTGCAACTAACTGCCCCCCGTAATCCTATACAGATTTCTTGGTTAATTCCTAACGTTTTATATATAATTTTCATATTTTCAGTCTCTTATTTACGTGAATTCATCAATAAAAACACGTATTCATCTATAACTCGGCTGAAAAGTGGCCTTTTCCGTTAAAATTTTCTTTGTGAATAGTGTATTTAACCGCCCCTCGTAATTATCTATAGTTTTTATATTAAATTTCTACCGCTAAAATATTGATTTCCACATAATTCGTTTTCCCATAATCGTAATTTCCTAAAATTTTTAAAATTTTTCAAATCTTCATTTCTTTCGCTCTTTTTGCTTTTATTAGGTCCTTCTAGAGTTAAAAAAACCCATCTGCACTCTTATTCTCCTTATAAAACATACAGAACTGGAAAAAAACACTATTCACCTAAACCGAGGTATAGTGGTCAATCAATACAATAACATAAATTCAACTATAAATTCGCTAATAACTTTTCTAAAAATTGGTATTTTTCGTTCAAATCGTCTTTAAATTGTGTAGTTCATTGCTCTTCTTATTTCCTTATAGTTTTCTCATTAAATTCGTAACGTTATATATTTAATTTTTATATTTTCAGTCTCTTATTTACGTGAATTCATCAATAAAAACACGTATTCATCTATAACCCGGCTGAAAATTGGCCTTTTCCATTTAAATTTTCTATTTAAATAATGTAACTAACTGCCCACCGTAATCCTATCCAGTTTTCTTTGTTAATTCCTAACATTATATATATAATTTTCATATTTTCATTCTCTTTTTTACGTGAATTCATCAATAAAAACACGTATTCATCTATAACTGGGCTGAAAAGTGGCCCTTTACTTTTAAATTTTCTGTTCAAATAGTGCAAATAACTGCCCCCCGTAATCCTATACAGTTTTCTTGGTTAATTCCTAACGTTTTGTATTTAATTTTCATATTTTCAGTCTCTTATTTACGTGAATTCATCAAAAAAACACGTATTCATCTATAACTCGGCTGAAAAGTGGCCTATTTCGTTTAAATTTTCTTTGTTAATAGTGTATTTAACCGCCCCCGGATTTATCTATAGTTTTTATATTATATTTCTACCGCTAAAATATTGATTTCCACATAATTCTTTTCCCATAATCGTAATTTAATAAAATTTTTAAAATTTCTCAAATCTTCATTTCTTTCGCTCTTTTTGCTTTTATTAGGTCCGTCTAGTGTATAAACTACCATCTGCATTCTTATTTGCTTTATAAAACATACAGTACTGAACAAAATCACTATTTACCTAAACCGAGGTATAGTGATCAATCAATACAATCACATAAATTCAATTATAAATTCGCTAATAACTTTTCTAAAAACTGGTATATTTCGTTCAAATCTTTGAATTTCGTAGTTAATTGCTCCCCACATTTCCTTATAGTTTCCTCAGTAAATTCGTAACGTTATATATTTAATTTTCATATTTTCAGTCTATTTCTTACTTAAATTCATCAATAAAAACACGTATTCATCTATAGCACGGCTGAAAATTGGCCTTTTCCATTTAAATTTTCTATTTATATAGTGTAATTAATTGCCCCTCGTAATACTATATAGTTTTCTTGGTAAGTTCCTAACGTTATATTATAATTTTCTTATTTTCAGTCTCTTATTTACGTGAATTCATCAATAAAAACACGTATTCATCTATAACTCGGTTGAAAAGTGGCCTTATTCGTTTAAATTTTCTTTGTTAATAGTGTATTTGACCGCCCCCCGTAATTATCTATAGTTTTTATATTAAATTTCTACCGCTAAAATATTGATTTCCACATAATTCGTTTTCCTATAATCGTAATTCCTAAAATTTTTCAAATATTCGTTTCTTTCGCTCTTTTTGCTTTTATTAGGTCCTTCTAGTGTAAAAAAAACCCATCTGCACTCTTATTCTCTTTATAAAACATACAGAACTGAAAAAAAACTATTTACCTAAACCGAGGTATAGTGGTCAATCAATACAATCACATAAATTCAACTATAAATTCGCTAATAACTTTTCTAAAAATTGGTAATTTTCGTTCAAATCGTCTTTAAATTGTGTAGTTCATTGCTCTTCCTATTTTCTTATAGTTTTCTCATTAAATTCGTAACGTTATATATTTATAACCTTATATATTTAATTTTCATATTTTCAGTCTCTTATTTACGTGAATTCATCAATAAAAACACGTATTTATCTATAACTCGGCTGAAAAGTGGTCTTTTCCTTTTAAATTTTCTATTAAAATAGTGTAACTAACTGCCCACCGTAATCCTATACAGTTTTCTTGGTTGATTCCTAACATTATATATATATATATAATTTTCATATTTTCAGTCTCTTATTTACGTGAATTCATCAATAAAAACACGTATTCATCTATAACTCGGCTGAAAAGTGGCCTTTTCCGTTTAAATTTTCTTTGTTAATAGTGTATTTAACCGCCCCCCGTAATTATCTATAGTTTTTATATTAAATTTCTACCGCTAAAATATTGATTTCCACATAATTCGTTTTCCCATAATCGTAATTTTCTAAAATCAATATCAATAAAATCACGTACTCATCTATTGCACGGCTGAAAATAGGCCTTTTCCTTTTTGATTTTCTATTTAAATAGTGTAACTAATTGCCCCCCGTAATCCTATATAGTTTTCTTGGTTAATTCCTAACGTTATATTATATATAATTTTCATATTTTCAGTCTCTTATTTACGTGAATTCATCAATAAAAACACGTATTCATCTATAACTCGGCTGAAAAGTGGTCTTTTCCTTTTCAATTTTCTATTTAAATAGTGTAACTAACTGCCCTCCGTAATCTTCTACAGTTTTCTTGGTTAATCCTTGACGTTATATATATAATTTTCATATTTTCAGTCTCTTTTTTACGTGAATTCATCAATAAAAACACGTATTCATCTATAACTGGGCTGAAAAGTGGCCTTTTACTTTTAAATTTTCTATTCAAATAGTGCAAATAACTGCCCCCCGTAATCCTATACAGTTTTCTTGGTTAATTCCTAACGTTTTATATTTAATTTTCATATTTTCAGTCTCTTATTTACGTAAATTCATCAAAAAAACACGTATTCATCTATAACTCGGCTGAAAAGTGGCCTATTCCGTTTAAATTTTCTTTGTTAATAGTGTATTTAACCGCCCTGGGATTTATCTATAGTTTTTATATTATATTTCTACCGCTAAAATATTGATTTCCACATAATTCTTTTTCCCATAATCGTAATTTAATAAAATTTTTAAAATTTCTCAAATCTTCATTTCTTTCGCTCTTTTTGCTTTTGTTAGGTCCATCTGGTGTAAAAACTACCATCTGCACTCTTATTTGCTTTATAAAACGTACAGAACTGAACAAAATCACTATTTACCTAAACCGAGGTATAGTGATCAATCAATACAATCACATAAATTCAACTATAAATTCGCTAATAAC
Organism: Parnassius smintheus behrii; assembly: GCA_036936625.1. Lineage (NCBI taxonomy): Eukaryota > Metazoa > Arthropoda > Insecta > Lepidoptera > Papilionidae > Parnassius > Parnassius smintheus. The sequence goes on from JAUPFT010000027.1 coordinate 34,795,935, forward strand.
TTTTCTAAAAATTGGTATATTTCGTTCTAATCTTCTTTGAATTTCGTAGTTAATTGCTCCCCACATTTCCTTATAGTTTTCTCAGTAAATTCGTAACGTTATATATTTAATTTTCATATTTTCAGTGTATTTCTTAATTAAATTCATCAATAAAAACACGTATTCATCTATAGCACGGCTGAAAATTGGCCTTTTCCATTTAAGTTTTCTATTTATATAGTGTAACTAATTGCCCCCCGTAATACTATATAGTTTTCTTGGTAAGTTCCTAACGTTATATTATAATTTTCATATTTTCAGTCTCTTATTTACGTGAATTCATCAATAAAAACACGTATTCATCTATAACTCGGCTGAAAAGTGGTCTTTTCCTTTTAAATTTTCTATTTAAATAGTGTAACTAACTGCTCACCGTAATCCTATTCAGTTTTCTTGGTTAATTCCTAACATTATATAAATAATTTTCATATATTCAGTCTCTTATTTACGTGAATTCATCAATAAAAACAGGTATTCATCTATAACTCGGCTGAAAAGTGGCCTTTTCCGTTTAAATGTTTTTTGTTAATAGTGTATTTAACCGCCCCCCGTAATTATCTATAGTTTTTATGTTAAATTTCTACCGCTAAAATATTGATTTCCACATAATTCGTTTTCCCATAATCGTAATTTCCTAAAATTTTTAAAATTTCTCAAATCTTCATTTCTTTCGCTCTTTTTGCTTTTATTAGGTCCGTCTAGTGTAGAAACTACCATCTGCACTCTTGTTTGCTTTATAAAACATACAGAACTGAACAAAATCACTATTTACCTAAACCGAGGTATAGTGATCAATCAATACAATCACATAAATTCAACTATAAATTCGCTAATGACTTTTCTAAAAATTGGTATATTTCGTTCAAATCTTCTTTGAATTTCGTAGTTAATTGCTCCCCACATTTCCTTATAGTTTCCTCAGTAAATTCGTAACGTTATATATTTAATTTTCATATTTTCAGTCTATTTCTTACTTAAATTCATCAATAAAAACACGTATTCATCTATAGCACGGCTGAAAATTGGCCTTTTCCATTTAAATTTTCTATTTTTATAGTGTACCTAATTGCCCCTCGTAATACTATATAGTTTTCTTGGTAAGTTCCTAACGTTATATTATATATAATTTTCATACTTTCAGTCTCTTATTTACGTGAATTCATCAATAAAAACACGTATTCATCTATAACTCGGCTGAAAAGTGGCCTTTTCCGTTTAAATTTTCTTTGTTAATAGTGTATTTAACCGTTCCCCGTATTTATCTATAGTTTTTATATTATATTTCTACCGCTAAAATATTGATTTCCACATAATTCTTTTTCCCATAATCGTAATTTCCTAAAATTTTTAAAATTTCTCCAATCTTCATTTCTTTCGCTCTTTTTGCTTTTATTAGGTACGTTTAGTGTAGAAACTACCATCTGTACTCTTGTTTGCTTTATAAAACATACAGAACTGAACAAAATCACTATTTACCTAAACCGAGGTATAGTGATCAATCAATACAATCACATAAATTCAACTATAAATTCGCTAATAACTTTTCTAAAAATTGGTATATTTCGTTCAAATCTTCTTTGAATTTCGTTGTTAATTGCTCCCAACATTTCCTTATAGTTTTCTCAGTAAATTCGTAACGTTATATATTTAATTTTCATATTTGCAGTCTATTTCTTACTTAAATTCATCAATAAAAACACGTATTCATCTATAGCACGGCTGAAATATGGCCTTTTCCATTTAAATTTTCTATTTTTATAGTGTACCTAATTGCCCCTCGTAATACTATATAGTTTTCTTGGTAAGTTCCTAACGTTATATTATATATAATTTTCATACTTTCAGTCTCTTATTTACGTGAATTCATCAATAAAAACACGTATTCATCTATAACTCGGCTGAAAAGTGGCCTTTTCCGTTTAAATTTTCTTTGTTAATAGTGTATTTAACCGTTCCCCGTATTTATCTATAGTTTTTATATCATATTTCTACCGCTAAAATATTGATTTCCACATAATTCTTTTTCCCATAATCGTAATTTCCTAAAATTTTTAAAATTTCTCCAATCTTCATTTCTTTCGCTCTTTTTGCTTTTATTAGGTACGTTTAGTGTAGAAACTACCATCTGCAATCTTGTTTGCTTTATAAAACATACAGAACTGAACAAAATCACTATTTACCTAAACCGAGGTATAGTGATCAATCAATACAATCACATAAATTCAACTATAAATTCGCTAATAACTTTTCTAAAAATTGGTATATTTCGTTCAAATCTTCTTTGAATTTCGTTGTTAATTGCTCCCAACATTTCCTTATAGTTTTCTCAGTAAATTCGTAACGTTATATATTTAATTTTCATATTTTCAGTCTATTTCTTACTTAAATTCATCAATAAAAACACGTATTCATCTATAACTCGGCTGAAAAGTGGTCTTTTCCTTTTAAATTTTCTATTTAAATAGTGCAACTAACTGCCTCCTGTAATCCTATACAGTTTTCTTGTTTAATTCCTAACGTAATATATATAATTTTCATATTTTCAGTCTTATTTACGTAAATTCATCAATAAAAACACGTATTCATCTATAACTCGGCTGAAAAGTGGCCTTTTCCGTTTAAATTTTCTTTGTTAATAGTGTATTTAACCGCCCCTCCGTATTAATCTATAGTTTTTATAATAAATTTCTACCACTAAAATATTGATTTCCACATAATTCGTTTTCCCATAATCGTAATTTCCTAAAATTTTTAATATTATTCAAATCTTCATTTCTTTCGCTCTTTTGGCTTTTATTATGTTCATCTAGTGTAGAAACTACTATCTGCACTCTTAATTGCTTTATAAAACATACAGAACTGGAAAAAAATCACTATTTACCTAAACCGAGGTATAGTGGTCAATCAATACAATCACTTAATTCAACTATAAATTCGCTAATAACTTTTCTAAAATTTGGTATATTTCGTTCAAATCTTCTTTGAATTGCGTAGTTAATTGCTCCCCACATTTTTTTTATAGTTTTCTCAGTAAATTCGTAACGTTATATATTTAATTTTCATATTATCAGTCTATTTCTAACTTAAATTCATCAATAAAAACACGTATTCATCTATAGCACGGCTGAAAATTGGCCTTTTCCATTTAAATTTTCTATTTTTATAGTGTACCTAATTGCCCCTCGTAACACTATATAGTTTTCTTGGTAAGTTCCTAACGTTATATTATATATAATTTTCATACTTTCAGTCTCTTATTTACGTGAATTCATCAATAAAAACACGTATTCATCTATAACTCGGCTGAAAAGTGGCCTTTTCCGTTTAAATTTTCTTTGTTAATAGTGTATTTAACCGTTCCCCGTATTTATCTATAGTTTTTATATCATATTTCTACCGCTAAAATATTGATTTCCACATAATTCTTTTTCCCATAATCGTAATTTCCTAAAATTTTTAAAATTTCTCCAATCTTCATTTCTTTCGCTCTTTTTGCTTTTATTAGGTACGTTTAGTGTAGAAACTACCATCTGCAATCTTGTTTGCTTTATAAAACATACAGAATTGAACAAAATCACTATTTACCTAAACCGAGGTATAGTGATCAATCAATACAATCACATAAATTCAACTATAAATTCGCTAATAACTTTTCTAAAAATTGGTATATTTCGTTCAAATCTTCTTTGAATTTCGTTGTTAATTGCTCCCAACATTTCCTTATAGTTTTCTCAGTAAATTCGTAACGTTATATATTTAATTTTCATATTTGCAGTCTATTTCTTACTTAAATTCATCAATAAAAACACGTATTCATCTATAGCACGGCTGAAAATTGGCCTTTTCCATTTAAATTTTCTATTTTTATAGTGTACCTAATTGCCCCTCGTAATACTATATAGTTTTCTTGGTAAGTTCCTAACGTTATATTATATATAATTTTCATACTTTCAGTCTCTTATTTACGTGAATTCATCAATAAAAACACGTATTCATCTATAACTCGGCTGAAAAGTGGCCTTTTCCGTTTAAATTTTCTTTGTTAATAGTGTATTTAACCGTTCCCCGTATTTATCTATAGTTTTTATATCATATTTCTACCGCTAAAATATTGATTTCCACATAATTCTTTTTCCCATAATCGTAATTTCCTAAAATTTTTAAAATTTCTCCAATCTTCATTTCTTTCGCTCTTTTTGCTTTTATTAGGTACGTTTAGTGTAGAAACTACCAACTGCAATCTTGTTTGCTTTATAAAACATACAGAACTGAACAAAATCACTATTTACCTAAACCGAGGTATAGTGATCAATCAATACAATCACATAAATTCAACTATAAATTCGCTAATAACTTTTCTAAAAATTGGTATATTTCGTTCAAATCTTCTTTGAATTTCGTTGTTAATTGCTCCCAACATTTCCTTATAGTTTTCTCAGTAAATTCGTAACGTTATATATTTAATTTTCATATTTTCAGTCTATTTCTTACTTAAATTCATCAATAAAAACACGTATTCATCTATAACTCGGCTGAAAAGTGGTCTTTTCCTTTTAAATTTTCTATTTAAATAGTGCAACTAACTGCCTCCTGTAATCCTATACAGTTTTCTTGTTTAATTCCTAACGTAATATATATAATTTTCATATTTTCAGTCTTATTTACGTAAATTCATCAATAAAAACACGTATTCATCTATAACTCGGCTGAAAAGTGGCCTTTTCCGTTTAAATTTTCTTTGTTAATAGTGTATTTAACCGCCCCTCCGTATTAATCTATAGTTTTTATAATAAATTTCTACCACTAAAATATTGATTTCCACATAATTCGTTTTCCCATAATCGTAATTTCCTAAAATTTTTAATATTATTCAAATCTTCATTTCTTTCGCTCTTTTGGCTTTTATTATGTTCATCTAGTGTAGAAACTACTATCTGCACTCTTAATTGCTTTATAAAACATACAGAACTGGAAAAAAATCACTATTTACCTAAACCGAGGTATAGTGGTCAATCAATACAATCACTTAATTCAACTATAAATTCGCTAATAACTTTTCTAAAATTTGGTATATTTCGTTCAAATCTTCTTTGAATTGCGTAGTTAATTGCTCCCCACATTTTTTTTATAGTTTTCTCAGCAAATTCGTAACGTTATATATTTAATTTTCATATTATCAGTCTATTTCTAACTTAAATTCATCAATAAAAATAAGTATTCATCTATAGCACGGCTGAAAATTGGCCTTTTCCTTTTAAATTTTCTATTTATATAATGTCAATAATTACCCCCCGTAATACTATATAGTTTTCTTGGTAAGTTCCTAACGATATATTATAATTTTCATATTTTCATTCTCTTATTTACGTGAATTCATCAATAAAAACACGTATTCATCTATAACTCGGCTGAAAAGTGGCCTTTTACTTTTAAATTTTCTATTAAAATAGTGTAAATAACCGCCCTCCGTAATACTATACAGTTTTCTTGATTAATTTCTAACGTTATATACATAATTTTCATATTTTCAATCTCTTATTTACGTGAATTCATCAATAAAAACACGTATTCATCTATAACTCGGCTGAAAAGTGGCCTTTTACTTTTATATTTTCTATTTAAATAGTGCAAATAACTGCCCCCCGTAATCCTATACAGTTTTCTTGGTTAATTCCTAACGTTTTATATATAAATTTCATATTTTCAGTCTCCTATTTACGTGAATTCATCAATAAAAACACGTATTCATCTATAACTCGGCTGAAAAGTGGCCTTTTCCGTTTAAATTTTCTTTGTTAATAGTGTATTTAACCGTTACCCGTATTTATCTATAGTTTTTATATTAAATTTCCTCCGCTAAAATATTGATTTCCACATAATTCCTTTTCCCATAATCGTAATTTCCTAAAATTTTTAAAATTTCTTAAATCTTCATTTCTTTCGCTCTTTTTGCTTTTATTAGGTCCGTCTAGTGTAGAAACTACCATCTGCACTCTTATTTGCTTTATAAAACATACAGAACTGGAAAAAATCACTATTTACGTAAACGGAGGTATAGTGATCAATCAATACAATCACATAAATTCAACTATAAATTCGCTAATAACTTTTCTAAAAATTGGTATATTTCGTTCAAATCTTCTTTTAATTGCGTAGTTAATTGCTCCCTACATTTCCTTATAGTTTTCTCAGTAAATTCGTAACGTTATATATTTAATTTTCATATTTTCAGTCTATTTCTTACTTAAATTCATCAGTACAAACAAGTATTCATCTATAACTCGGCTGAAAAGTGTTCTTTTCCTTTTAAATTTTCTATTTAAATAGTGCAACTAACCGCCTCCTGTAATCCTATACAGCTTTCTTGTTTAATTCCTAACGTAATATATATAATTTTCATATTTTCAGTCTCTTATTTACGTGAATTCATCAATAAAAACACGTATTCATCTATAACTCGGCTGAAAAGTGGCCTTTTCCGTTTAAATTTTCTTTGTTAATTGTGTATTTAACGGCCCCCCCCCGTAATTATCTATAGTTTTTATATTAAATTTCTACCGCTAAAATATTGATTTCCGCATAATTCGTTTTCTTGGTTAATTCCTAACGTTATATTATATATAATTTTCATGTTTTCAGTCTCTTATTTACGTGAATTCATCAATAAAAACACGTATTCATCTATAACTCGGCTGAAAAGTGGCCTTTTCCTTTTAAATTTTCTATTTTACTAGTGAAACTAACTGCTCCCCGTAATCCTATACAGATTTCTTAGTTAATTGCTAATGTTTTATATATAATTTTCATATTTTCAGTCTCTTATTTACGTGAATTCATCAATAAAAACACGTATTCATCTATAACTCGGCTGAAAAGTGGTCTTTTCCTTTTAAATTTTCTATTAAAATAGTGTAACTAACTGCCCACCTTAATCCTATACAGTTTTCTTGGTTAATTCCTAACATTATATATATAATTGTCATATTTTCAGTCTCTTATTTACGTGAATTCATCAATAAAAACACGTATTCATCTATAACTCGGCTGAAAAGTGGCCTTTTCCTTTTAAATTTTCTATTTTACTAGTGCAACTAACTGCCCCCCGTAATCCTATACAGATTTCTTGGTTAATTCCTAACGTTTTATATATAATTTTCATATTTTCAGTCTCTTATTTACGTGAATTCATCAATAAAAACACGTATTCATCTATAACTCGGCTGAAAAGTGGCCTTTTCCGTTAAAATTTTCTTTGTGAATAGTGTATTTAACCGCCCCTCGTAATTATCTATAGTTTTTATATTAAATTTCTACCGCTAAAATATTGATTTCCACATAATTCGTTTTCCCATAATCGTAATTTCCTAAAATTTTTAAAATTTTTCAAATCTTCATTTCTTTCGCTCTTTTTGCTTTTATTAGGTCCTTCTAGAGTTAAAAAAACCCATCTGCACTCTTATTCTCCTTATAAAACATACAGAACTGGAAAAAAACACTATTTACCTAAACCGAGGTATAGTGGTCAATCAATACAATAACATAAATTCAACTATAAATTCGCTAATAACTTTTCTAAAAAATGGTATTTTTCGTTCAAATCGTCTTTAAATTGTGTAGTTCATTGCTCTTCTTATTTCCTTATAGTTTTCTCATTAAATTCGTAACGTTATATATTTAATTTTTATATTTTCAGTCTCTTATTTACGTGAATTCATCAATAAAAACACGTATTCATCTATAACCCGGCTGAAAATTGGCCTTTTCCATTTAAATTTTCTATTTAAATAATGTAACTAACTGCCCACCGTAATCCTATACAGTTTTCTTTGTTAATTCCTAACATTATATATATAATTTTCATATTTTCAGTCTCTTTTTTACGTGAATTCATCAATAAAAACACGTATTCATCTATAACTGGGCTGAAAAGTGGCCCTTTACTTTTAAATTTTCTGTTCAAATAGTGCAAATAACTGCCCCCCGTAATCCTATACAGTTTTCTTGGTTAATTCCTAACGTTTTGTATTTAATTTTCATATTTTCAGTCTCTTATTTACGTGAATTCATCAATAAAAACACGTATTCATCTATAACTCGGCTGAAAAGTGGCCTATTCCGTTTAAATTTTCTTTGTTAATAGTGTATTTAACCGCCCCCGGATTTATCTATAGTTTTTATATTATATTTCTACCGCTAAAATATTGATTTCCACATAATTCTTTTCCCATAATCGTAATTTAATAAAATTTTTAAAATTTCTCAAATCTTCATTTCTTTCGCTCTTTTTGCTTTTATTAGGTCCGTCTAGTGTAAAAACTACCATCTGCACTCTTATTTGCTTTATAAAACATACAGTACTGAACAAAATCACTATTTACCTAAACCGAGGTATAGTGATCAATCAATACAATCACATGAATACAACTATAAATTCGCTAATAACTTTTCTAAAAATTGGTATATTTCGTTCAAATCTTCTTTGAATTTCGAAGTTAACTGCTCCCCACATTTCCTTATAGTTTTCTCAGTAAATTCGTAACGTTATATATTTAATTTTCATATTTTCAGTCTATTTCTTAATTAAATTCATCAATAAAAACACGTATTCATCTATAGCACGGCTGAAAATTGGCCTTTTCTATTTAAATTTTCTATTTATATAGTGTAACTAATTGCCCCCCGTAATACTATATAGTTTTCTTGGTTAATTCCTAACGTTTTGTATTTAATTTTCATATTTTCAGTCTCTTATTTACGTGAATTCATCAATAAAAACACGTATTCATCTATAACTCGGCTGAAAAGTGGTCTTTTCCTTTTAAATTTTCTATTTAAGTAGTGTAACTAACTGCCCACCGTAATCCTATACAGTTTTCTTGGTTAATTCCTAACATTATATATATAATTTTCATATATTCAGTCTCTTATTTACGTGAATTCATCAATAAAAACAGGTATTCATCTATAACTCGGCTGAAAAGTGGCCTTTTGCGTTTAAATGTTTTTGTTAAGAGTGTATTTAACCGGCCCACGTAATTATCTATAGTTTTTATGTTAAATTTCTACCGCTAAAATATTGATTTCCACATAATTCGTTTTCCCATAATCGTAATTTCCTAAAATTTTTAAAATTTCTCAAATCTTCATTTCTTTCGCTCTTTTTGCTTTTATTAGGTCCGTCTAGTGTAGAAACTACCATCTGCACTCTTGTTTGCTTTATAAAACATACAGAACTGAACAAAATCACTATTTACCTAAACCGAGGTACAGTGATCAATCAAAACAATCACATAAATTCAACTATAAATTCGCTAATGACTTTTCTAAAAATTGGTATATTTCGTTCAAATCTTCTTTTAATTGCGTAGTTAATTGCTCCCTACATTTCCTTATAGTTTTCTCAGTAAATTCGTAACGTTATATATTTAATTTTCATATTTTCAGTCTATTTCTTACTTAAATTCATCAGTACAAACAAGTATTCATCTATAACTCGGCTGAAAAGTGTTCTTTCCTTTTAAATTTTCTATTTAAATAGTGCAACTAACCGCCTCCTGTAATCCTATACAGCTTTCTTGTTTAATTCCTAACGTAATATATATAATTTTCATATTTTCAGTCTCTTATTTACGTGAATTCATCAATAAAAACACGTATTCATTTATAACTCGGCTGAAAAGTGGCCTTTTCCGTTTAAATTTTCTTTGTTAATTGTGTATTTAACGGCCCCCCCCCGTAATTATCTATAGTTTTTATATTAAATTTCTACCGCTAAAATATTGATTTCCGCATAATTCGTTTTCTTGGTTAATTCCTAACGTTATATTATATATAATTTTCATGTTTTCAGTGTCTTATTTACGTGAATTCATCAATAAAAACACGTATTCATCTATAACTCGGCTGAAAAGTGGCCTTTTCCTTTTAAATTTTCTATTTTACTAGTGAAACTAACTGCTCCCCGTAATCCTATACAGATTTCTTAGTTAATTGCTAATGTTTTATATATAATTTTCATATTTTCAGTCTCTTATTTACGTGAATTCATCAATAAAAACACGTATTCATCTATAACTCGGCTGAAAAGTGGTCTTTTCCTTTTAAATTTTCTATTAAAATAGTGTAACTAACTGCCCACCGTAATCCTATACAGTTTTCTTGGTTAATTCCTAACATTATATATATAATTGTCATATTTTCAGTCTCTTATTTACGTGAATTCATCAATAAAAACACGTATTCATCTATAACTCGGCTGAAAAGTGGCCTTTTCCTTTTAAATTTTCTATTTTACTAGTGCAACTAACTGCCCCCCGTAATCCTATACAGATTTCTTGGTTAATTCCTAACGTTTTATATATAATTTTCATATTTTCAGTCTCTTATTTACGTGAATTCATCAATAAAAACACGTATTCATCTATAACTCGGCTGAAAAGTGGCCTTTTCCGTTAAAATTTTCTTTGTGAATAGTGTATTTAACCGCCCCTCGTTATTATCTATAGTTTTTATATTAAATTTCTACCGCTAAAATATTGATTTCCACATAATTCGTTTTCCCATAATCGTAATTTCCTAAAATTTTTAAAATTTTTCAAATCTTCATTTCTTTCGCTCTTTTTGCTTTTATTAGGTCCTTCTAGAGTTAAAAAAACCCATCTGCACTCTTATTCTCCTTATAAAACATACAGAACTGGAAAAAAACACTATTTACCTAAACCGAGGTATAGTGGTCAATCAATACAATAACATAAATTCAACTATAAATTCGCTAATAACTTTTCTAAAAATTGGTATTTTTCGTTCAAATCGTCTTTAAATTGTGTAGTTCATTGCTCTTCTTATTTCCTTATAGTTTTCTCATTAAATTCGTAACGTTATATATTTAATTTTTATATTTTCAGTCTCTTATTTACGTGAATTCATCAATAAAAACACGTATTCATCTATAACCCGGCTGAAAATTGGCCTTTTCCATTTAAATTTTCTATTTAAATAATGTAACTAACTGCCCACCGTAATCCTATACAGTTTTCTTTGTTAATTCCTAACATTATATATATAATTTTCATATTTTCAGTCTCTTTTTTACGTGAATTCATCAATAAAAACACGTATTCATCTATAACTGGGCTGAAAAGTGGCCCTTTACTTTTAAATTTTCTGTTCAAATAGTGCAAATAACTGCCCCCCGTAATCCTATACAGTTTTCTTGGTTAATTCCTAACGTTTTGTATTTAATTTTCATATTTTCAGTCTCTTATTTACGTGAATTCATCAATAAAAACACGTATTCATCTATAACTCGGCTGAAAAGTGGCCTATTCCGTTTAAATTTTCTTTGTTAATAGTGTATTTAACCGCCCCCGGATTTATCTATAGTTTTTATATTATATTTCTACCGCTAAAATATTGATTTCCACATAATTCTTTTCCCATAATCGTAATTTAATAAAATTTTTAAAATTTCTCAAATCTTCATTTCTTTCGCTCTTTTTGCTTTTATTAGGTCCGTCTAGTGTAAAAACTACCATCTGCACTCTTATTTGCTTTATAAAACATACAGTACTGAACAAAATCACTATTTACCTAAACCGAGGTATAGTGATCAATCAATACAATCACATGAATTCAACTATAAATTCGCTAATAACTTTTCTAAAAATTGGTATATTTCGTTCAAATCTTCTTTGAATTTCGAAGTTAACTGCTCCCCACATTTCCTTATAGTTTTCTCAGTAAATTCGTAACGTTATATATTTAATTTTCATATTTTCAGTCTATTTCTTAATTAAATTCATCAATAAAAACACGTGTTCATCTATAGCACGGCTGAAAATTGGCCTTTTCTATTTAAATTTTCTATTTATATAGTGTAACTAATTGCCCCCCGTAATACTATATAGTTTTCTTGGTTAATTCCTAACGTTTTGTATTTAATTTTCATATTTTCAGTCTCTTATTTACGTGAATTCATCAATAAAAACACGTATTCATCTATAACTCGGCTGAAAAGTGGTCTTTTCCTTTTAAATTTTCTATTTAAGTAGTGTAACTAACTGCCCACCGTAATCCTATACAGTTTTCTTGGTTAATTCCTAACATTATATATATAATTTTCATATATTCAGTCTCTTATTTACGTGAATTCATCAATAAAAACAGGTATTCATCTATAACTCGGCTGAAAAGTGGCCTTTTGCGTTTAAATGTTTTTGTTAAGAGTGTATTTAACCGGCCCACGTAATTATCTATAGTTTTTATGTTAAATTTCTACCGCTAAAATATTGATTTCCACATAATTCGTTTTCCCATAATCGTAATTTCCTAAAATTTTTAAAATTTCTCAAATCTTCATTTCTTTCGCTCTTTTTGCTTTTATTAGGTCCGTCTAGTGTAGAAACTACCATCTGCACTCTTGTTTGCTTTATAAAACATACAGAACTGAACAAAATCACTATTTACCTAAACCGAGGTACAGTGATCAATCAATACAATCACATAAATTCAACTATAAATTCGCTAATGACTTTTCTAAAAATTGGTATATTTCGTTCAAATCTTCTTTGAATTTCGTAGTTAATTGCTTACCACATTTCCTTATAGTTTTCTCAGTAAATTCGTAACGTTATATATTTAATTTTCATATTTTCAGTCTATTTATTACTTAAATTCATCAATAAAAACACGTATTCATCTATAGCACGGCTGAAAATTGGCCTTTTCCATTTAAATTTTCTATTTTTATAGTGTACCTAATTGCCCCTCGTAATACTATATAGTTTTCTTGGTAAGTTCCTAACGTTATATTATATATAATTTTCATACTTTCAGTCTCTTATTTACGTGAATTCATCAATAAAAACACGTATTCATCTATAACTCGGCTGAAAAGTGGCCTTTTACGTTTAAATTTTCTTTGTTAATAGTGTATTTAACCGCCCCCCGTATTTATCTATAGTTTTTATATTATATTTCTACCAATAAAATATCGATTTCCACATAATTCTTTTTCCCATAATCGTAATTTCCTAAAATTTTAAAAATTTCTCAAATCTTCATTTCTTTCGCTCTTTTTGCTTTTATTAGGTACGTCTAGTGTAGAAACTACCATCTGTACTCTTGTTTGCTTTATAAAACATACAGAACTGAACAAAATCACTATTTACCTAAACCGAGGTATAGTAATCAATCAATACAATCACATAAATTCAACTATAAATTCGCTAATAACTTTTCTAAAAATTGGTATATTTCGTTCAAATCTTCTTTGAATTTCGTAGTTAATTGCTCCCCACATTTCCTTATGGTCTTTTCCTTTTAAATTTTCTATTTAAATAGTGCAACTAACTGCCTCCTGTAATCCTATACAGTTTTCTTGTTTAATTCCTAACGTAATATATATAATTTTCATATTTTCAGTCTTATTTACGTAAATTCATCAATAAAAACACGTATTCATCTATAACTCGGCTGAAAAGTGGCCTTTTCCGTTTAAATTTTCTTTGTTAATAGTGTATTTAACCGCCCCTCCGTATTAATCTATAGTTTTTATAATAAATTTCTACCACTAAAATATTGATTTCCACATAATTCGTTTTCCCATAATCGTAATTTCCTAAAATTTTTAATATTATTCAAATCTTCATTTCTTTCGCTCTTTTGGCTTTTATTATGTTCATCTAGTGTAGAAACTACTATCTGCACTCTTAATAGCTTTATAAAACATACAGAACTGGAAAAAAATCACTATTTACCTAAACCGAGGTATAGTGGTCAATCAATACCATCACTTAATTCAACTATAAATTCGCTAATAACTTTTCTAAAAATTGGTATATTTCGTTCAAATCTTCTTTGAATTAAGTAGTTAATTGCTCACCACATATTTTTATAGTTTTCTCAGTAAATTCGTAACGTTATATATTTAACTTTCATATTTTCAGTCTATTTCTAACCTAAATTCATCAATAAAAATAAGTATTCATCTATAGCCCGGCTGAAAATTGGCCTTTTTCCTTTTAAATTTTCTATTTATATAGTGTCAATAATTGCCCCCCGTAATCCTATATAGTTTTATTGGTAAGTTCCTAACGATATATTATAATTTTCATATTTTCATTCTCTTATTTACGTGAATTCATCAATAAAAACACGTATTCATCTATAACTCGGCTGAAAAGTGGCCTTTTACTTTTAAATTTTCTATTTAAATAGTGTAAATAACCGCCCTCCGTAATACTATACAGTTTTCTTGATTAATTTCTAACGTTATATACATAATTTTCATATTTTCAGTCTCTTATTTACGTGAATTCATCAATAAAAACAGGTATTCATCTATAACTCGGCTGAAAAGTGGCCTTTTACTTTTATATTTTCTATTTAAATAGTGCAAATAACTGCCCCCCGTAATCCTATACAGTTTTCTTGGTTAATTCCTAACGTTTTATATATAATTTTCATATTTTCAGTCTCTTATTTACGTGAATTCATCAATAAAAACACGTATTCATCTATAACTCGGCTGAGAAGTGGCCTTTTCTTTTAAAATTTTCTTTGTGAATAGTGTATTTAACCGCCCCTCGTAATTATCTATAGTTTTTATATTAAATTTCTACCGCTAAAATATTGATTTCCACATAATTCGTTTTCCCATAATCGTAATTTCCTAAAATTTTTAAAATTTTTCAAATCTTCATTTCTTTCGCTCTTTTTGCTTTTATTAGGTCCTTCTAGAGTTAAAAAAACCCATCTGCACTCTTATTCTCTTTATAAAACATACAGAACTGGAAAAAAACACTATTTACCTAAACCGAGGTATAGTGGTCAATCAATACAATAACATAAATTCAACTATAAATTCGCTAATAACTTTTCTAAAAATTGGTATTTTTCGTTCAAATCGTCTTTAAATTGTGTAGTTCATTGCTCTTCTTATTTCCTTATAGTTTTCTCATTAAATTCGTAACGTTATATATTTAATTTTTATATTTTCAGTCTCTTATTTACGTGAATTCATCAATAAAAACACGTATTCATCTATAACCCGGCTGAAAATTGGCCTTTTCCATTTAAATTTTCTATTTAAATAATGTAACTAACTGCCCACCGTAATCCTATACAGTTTTCTTTGTTAATTCCTAACATTATATATATAATTTTCATATTTTCAGTCTCTTTTTTACGTGAATTCATCAATAAAAACACGTATTCATCTATAACTGGGCTGAAAAGTGGCCCTTTACTTTTAAATTTTCTGTTCAAATAGTGCAAATAACTGCCCCCCGTAATCCTATACAGTTTTCTTGGTTAATTCCTAACGTTTTATATTTAATTTTCATATTTTCAGTCTCTTATTTACGTGAATTCATCAATAAAAACACGTATTCATCTATAACTCGGCTGAAAAGTGGCCTATTCCGTTTAAATTTTCTTTGTTAATAGTGTATTTAACCGCCCCCGGATTTATCTATAGTTTTTATATTATATTTCTACCGCTAAAATATTGATTTCCACATAATTCTTTTCCCATAATCGTAATTTAATAAAATTTTTAAAATTTCTCAAATCTTCATTTCTTTCGCTCTTTTTGCTTTTATTAGGTCCGTCTAGTGTAAAAACTACCATCTGCACTCTTATTTGCTTTATAAAACATACAGTACTGAACAAAATCACTATTTACCTAAACCGAGGTATAGTGATCAATCAATACAATCACATGAATTCAACTATAAATTCGCTAATAACTTTTCTAAAAATTGGTATATTTCGTTCAAATCTTCTTTGAATTTCGTAGTTAATTGCTCCCCACATTTCCTTATAGTTTTCTCAGTAAATTCGTAACGTTATATATTTAATTTTCATATTTTCAGTCTATTTCTTAATTAAATTCATCAATAAAACACGTATTCATCTATAGCACGGCTGAAAATTGGCCTTTTCCATTTAAATTTTCTATTTATATAGTGTAACTAATTGCCCCCCGTAATACTATATAGTTTTCTTGGTAAGTTCCTAACGTTATATTATAATTTTCATATTTCCAGTCTCTTATTTACGTGAATTCATCAATAAAAACACGTATTCATCTATAACTCGGCTGAAAAGTGGTCTTTTCCTTTAAAATTTTCTATTTAAGTAGTGTAACTAACTGCCCACCGTAATCCTATACAGTTTTCTTGGTTAATTCCTAACATTATATATATAATTTTCATATATTCAGTCTCTTATTTACGTGAATTCATCAATAAAAACAGGTATTCATCTATAACTCGGCTGAAAAGTGGCCTTTTCCGTTTAAATGTTTTTGTTAAGAGTGTATTTAACCGCCCCACGTAATTATCTATAGTTTTTATGTTAAATTTCTACCGCTAAAATATTGATTTCCACATAATTCGTTTTCCCATAATCGTAATTTCCTAAAATTTTTAAAATTTCTCAAATCTTCATTTCTTTCGCTCTTTTTGCTTTTATTAGGTCCGTCTAGTGTAGAAACTACCATCTGCACTCTTGTTTGCTTTATAAAACATACAGAACTGAACAAAATCACTATTTACCTAAACCGAGGTACAGTGATCGATCAATACAATCACAT
Source organism: Parnassius smintheus behrii (assembly GCA_036936625.1). Lineage (NCBI taxonomy): Eukaryota > Metazoa > Arthropoda > Insecta > Lepidoptera > Papilionidae > Parnassius > Parnassius smintheus. The sequence goes on from JAUPFT010000027.1 coordinate 34,812,571, forward strand.
AAATTCAACTATAAATTCGCTAATGACTTTTCTAAAAATTGGTATATTTCGTTCAAATCTTCTTTGAATTTCGTAGTTAATTGCTCACCACATTTCCTTATAGTTTTCTCAGTAAATTCGTAACGTTATATATTTAATTTTCATAATTTCAGTCTATTTCTTACTTAAATTCATTCATAAAAACACGTATTCATCTATAGCACGGCTGAAAATTGGCCTTTTCCTTTTAAATTTTCTATATAAATAGTGTAACTAATTGCCCCCCGTAATCCTATATAGTTTTCTTGGTTAATTCCTAACGTTATATATATAATTTTTATATTTTCAGTCTCTTATTTACGTGAATTCATCAATAAAAACACGTATTCATCTATAACTCGGCTGAAAAGTGGCCTTTTCCGTTTAAATTTTCTTTGTTAATAGTGTATTTAACCGCCCCCCGTATTTATCTATAGTTTTTATATTATATTTCTACCAATAAAATATTGATTTCCACATAATTCTTTTTCCCATAATCGTAATTTCCTAAAATTTTTAAAATTTCTCAAATCTTCATTTCTTTCGCTCTTTTTGCTTTTATTAGGTACGTCTAGTGTAGAGACTACCATCTGTACTCTTGTTTGCTTTATAAAACATACAGAACTGAACAAAATCACTATTTACCTAAACCGAGGTATAGTAATCAATCAATACAATCACATAAATTCAACTATAAATTCGCTAATAACTTTTCTAAAAATTGGTATATTTCGTTCAAATCTTCTTTGAATTTCGTAGTTAATTGCTCCCCACATTTCCTTATGGTCTTTTCCTTTTAAATTTTCTATTTAAATAGTGCAACTAACTGCCTCCTGTAATCCTATACAGTTTTCTTGTTTAATTCCTAACGTAATATATATAATTTTCATATTTTCAGTCTTATTTACGTAAATTCATCAATAAAAACACGTATTCATCTATAACTCGGCTGAAAAGTGGCCTTTTCCGTTTAAATTTTCTTTGTTAATAGTGTATTTAACCGCCCCTCCGTATTAATCTATAGTTTTTATAATAAATTTCTACCACTAAAATATTGATTTCCACATAATTCGTTTTCCCATAATCGTAATTTCCTAAAATTTTTAATATTATTCAAATCTTCATTTCTTTCGCTCTTTTGGCTTTTATTATGTTCATCTAGTGTAGAAACTACTATCTGCACTCTTAATTGCTTTATAAAACATACAGAACTGGAAAAAAATCACTATTTACCTAAACCGAGGTATAGTGGTCAATCAATACAATCACTTAATTCAACTATAAATTCGCTAATAACTTTTCTAAAATTTGGTATATTTCGTTCAAATCTTCTTTGAATTGCGTAGTTAATTGCTCCCCACATTTTTTATAGTTTTCTCAGTAAATTCGTAACGTTATATATTTAATTTTCATATTTTCAGTCTATTTCTAACTTAAATTCATCAATAAAAATAAGTATTCATCTATAGCACGGCTGAAAATTGGCCTTTTCCTTTTAAATTTTCTATTTATATAGTGTCAATAATTGCTCCCCGTAATCCTATATAGTTTTCTTGGTAAGTTCCTAGCGATATATTATAATTTTCATATTTTCAATTTCTTATTTACGTGAATTCATCAATAAAAACACGTATTCATGTATAACTCGGCTGAAAAGTGGCCTTTTACTTTTAAATTTTCTATTTAAATAGTGTAAATAACCGCCCTCCGTAATACTATACAGTTTTCTTGATTAATTTCTAACGTTATATACATAATTTTCTTATTTTCAGTCTCTTATTTACGTGAATTCATCAATAAAAACACGTATTCATCTATAACTCGGCTGAAAAGTGGCCTTTTCCGTTTAAATTTTCTTTGTTAATAGTGTATTTAACCGTTACCCGTATTTATCTATAGTTTTTATATTAAATTTCCTCCGCTAAAATATTGATTTCCACATAATTCCTTTTCCCATAATCGTAATATCCTAAAATTTTTAAAATTTCTTAAATCTTCATTTCTTTCGCTCTTTTTGCTTTTATTAGGTCCGTCTAGTGTAGAAACTACCATCTGCACTCTTATTTGCTTTATAAAACATACAGAACTGGAAAAAATCACTATTTACGTAAACGGAGGTATAGTGATCAATCAATACAATCACATAAATTCAACTATAAATTCGCTAATAACTTTTCTAAAAATTGGTATATTTCGTTCAAATCTTCTTTTAATTGCGTAGTTAATTGCTCCCTACATTTCCTTATAGTTTTCTCAGTAAATTCGTAACGTTATATATTTAATTTTCATATTTTCAGTCTATTTCTTACTTAAATTCATCAGTACAAACAAGTATTCATCTATAACTCGGCTGAAAAGTGTTCTTTTCCTTTTAAATTTTCTATTTAAATAGTGCAACTAACCGCCTCCTGTAATCCTATACAGCTTTCTTGTTTAATTCCTAACGTAATATATATAATTTTCATATTTTCAGTCTCTTATTTACGTGAATTCATCAATAAAAACACGTATTCATCTATAACTCGGCTGAAAAGTGGCCTTTTCCGTTTAAATTTTCTTTGTTAATTGTGTATTTAACGGCCCCCCCCGTAATTATCTATAGTTTTTATATTAAATTTCTACCGCTAAAATATTGATTTCCGCATAATTCGTTTTCTTGGTTAATTCCTAACGTTATATTATATATAATTTTCATGTTTTCAGTCTCTTATTTACGTGAATTCATCAATAAAAACACGTATTCATCTATAACTCGGCTGAAAAGTGGCCTTTTCCTTTTAAATTTTCTATTTTACTAGTGAAACTAACTGCTCCCCGTAATCCTATACAGATTTCTTAGTTAATTGCTAATGTTTTATATATAATTTTCATATTTTCAGTCTCTTATTTACGTGAATTCATCAATAAAAACACGTATTCATCTATAACTCGGCTGAAAAGTGGTCTTTTCCTTTTAAATTTTCTATTAAAATAGTGTAACTAACTGCCCACCGTAATCCTATACAGTTTTCTTGGTTAATTCCTAACATTATATATATAATTGTCATATTTTCAGTCTCTTATTTACGTGAATTCATCAATAAAAACACGTATTCATCTATAACCCGGCTGAAAATTGGCCTTTTCCATTTAAATTTTCTATTTAAATAATGTAACTAACTGCCCACCGTAATCCTATACAGTTTTCTTTGTTAATTCCTAACATTATATATATAATTTTCATATTTTCAGTCTCTTTTTTACGTGAATTCATCAATAAAAACACGTATTCATCTATAACTGGGCTGAAAAGTGGCCCTTTACTTTTAAATTTTCTGTTCAAATAGTGCAAATAACTGCCCCCCGTACTCCTATACAGTTTTCTTGGTTAATTCCTAACGTTTTGTATTTAATTTTCATATTTTCAGTCTCTTATTTACGTGAATTCATCAATAAAAACACGTATTCATCTATAACTCGGCTGAAAAGTGGCCTATTCCGTTTAAATTTTCATTGTTAATAGTGTATTTAACCGCCCCCGGATTTATCTATAGTTTTTATATTATATTTCTACCGCTAAAATATTGATTTCCACATAATTCTTTTCCCATAATCGTAATTTAATAAAATTTTTAAAATTTCTCAAATCTTCATTTCTTTCGCTCTTTTTGCTTTTATTAGGTCCGTCTAGTGTAAAAACTACCATCTGCACTCTTATTTGCTTTATAAAACATACAGTACTGAACAAAATCACTATTTACCTAAACCGAGGTATAGTGATCAATCAATACAATCACATGAATTCAACTATAAATTCGCTAATAACTTTTCTAAAAATTGGTATATTTCGTTCAAATCTTCTTTGAATTTCGAAGTTAACTGCTCCCCACATTTCCTTATAGTTTTCTCAGTAAATTCGTAACGTTATATATTTAATTTTCATATTTTCAGTCTATTTCTTAATTAAATTCATCAATAAAAACACGTATTCATCTATAGCACGGCTGAAAATTGGCCTTTTCTATTTAAATTTTCTATTTATATAGTGTAACTAATTGCCCCCCGTAATACTATATAGTTTTCTTGGTTAATTCCTAACGTTTTGTATTTAATTTTCATATTTTCAGTCTCTTATTTACGTGAATTCATCAATAAAAACACGTATTCATCTATAACTCGGCTGAAAAGTGGTCTTTTCCTTTTAAATTTTCTATTTAAGTAGTGTAACTAACTGCCCACCGTAATCCTATACAGTTTTCTTGGTTAATTCCTAACATTATATATATAATTTTCATATATTCAGTCTCTTATTTACGTGAATTCATCAATAAAAACAGGTATTCATCTATAACTCGGCTGAAAAGTGGCCTTTTGCGTTTAAATGTTTTTGTTAAGAGTGTATTTAACCGGCCCACGTAATTATCTATAGTATTTATGTTAAATTTCTACCGCTAAAATATTGATTTCCACATAATTCGTTTTCCCATAATCGTAATTTCCTAAAATTTTTAAAATTTCTCAAATCTTCATTTCTTTCGCTCTTTTTGCTTTTATTAGGTCCGTCTAGTGTAGAAACTACCATCTGCACTCTTGTTTGCTTTATAAAACATACAGAACTGAACAAAATCACTATTTACCTAAACCGAGGTACAGTGATCAATCAATACAATCACATAAATTCAACTATAAATTCGCTAATGACTTTTCTAAAAATTGGTATATTTCGTTCAAATCTTCTTTGAATTTCGTAGTTAATTGCTTACCACATCTCCTTATAGTTTTCTCAGTAAATTCGTAACGTTATATATTTAATTTTCATATTTTCAGTCTATTTATTACTTAAATTCATCAATAAAAACACGTATTCATCTATAGCACGGCTGAAAATTGGCCTTTTCCATTTAAATTTTCTATTTTTATAGTGTACCTAATTGCCCCTCGTAATACTATATAGTTTTCTTGGTAAGTTCCTAACGTTATATTATATATAATTTTCATACTTTCAGTCTCTTATTTACGTGAATTCATCAATAAAAACACGTATTCATCTATAACTCGGCTGAAAAGTGGCCTTTTACGTTTAAATTTTCTTTGTTAATAGTGTATTTAACCGCCCCCCGTATTTATCTATAGTTTTTATATTATATTTCTACCAATAAAATATCGATTTCCACATAATTCTTTTTCCCATAATCGTAATTTCCTAAAATTTTAAAAATTTCTCAAATCTTCATTTCTTTCGCTCTTTTTGCTTTTATTAGGTACGTCTAGTGTAGAAACTACCATCTGTACTCTTGTTTGCTTTATAAAACATACAGAACTGAACAAAATCACTATTTACCTAAACCGAGGTATAGTAATCAATCAATACAATCACATAAATTCAACTATAAATTCGCTAATAACTTTTCTAAAAATTGGTATATTTCGTTCAAATCTTCTTTGAATTTCGTAGTTAATTGCTCCCCACATTTCCTTATGGTCTTTTCCTTTTAAATTTTCTATTTAAATAGTGCAACTAACTGCCTCCTGTAATCCTATACAGTTTTCTTGTTTAATTCCTAACGTAATATATATAATTTTCATATTTTCAGTCTTATTTACGTAAATTCATCAATAAAAACACGTATTCATCTATAACTCGGCTGAAAAGTGGCCTTTTCCGTTTAAATTTTCTTTGTTAATAGTGTATTTAACCGCCCCTCCGTATTAATCTATAGTTTTTATAATAAATTTCTACCACTAAAATATTGATTTCCACATAATTCGTTTTCCCATAATCGTAATTTCCTAAAATTTTTAATATTATTCAAATCTTCATTTCTTTCGCTCTTTTGGCTTTTATTATGTTCATCTAGTGTAGAAACTACTATCTGCACTCTTAATTGCTTTATAAAACATACAGAACTGGAAAAAAATCACTATTTACCTAAACCGAGGTATAGTGGTCAATCAATACAATCACTTAATTCAACTATAAATTCGCTAATAACTTTTCTAAAAATTGGTATATTTCGTTCAAATCTTCTTTGAATTGCGTAGTTAATTGCTCCCCACATTTTTTATAGTTTTCTCAGTAAATTCGTAACGTTATATATTTAATTTTCATATTTTCAGTCTATTTCTAACTTAAATTCATCAATAAAAATAAGTATTCATCTATAGCACGGCTGAAAATTGGCCTTTTCCTTTTAAATTTTCTATTTATATAGTGTCAATAATTGCTCCCCGTAATCCTATATAGTTTTCTTGGTAAGTTCCTAGCGATATATTATAATTTTCATATTTTCAATTTCTTATTTACGTGAATTCATCAATAAAAACACGTATTCATATATAAGTCTGCGTGCGAGACGATTCGTAATGACTCTCGAAAACAGCACGTAGACGCGGCTCAGAAGGGAAATCGGTCTGTAGTTCTTTAAGAGAGCGTTGTCGCCTTTCTTAAAGAACAAGACCACCGCACTTCTGCTCCACGCCTCTGGAGTAGTGCCACCATGGAGGACGGAATTGAAGAGCTTCTGAAGGACTACAAGTACCGGTGTTCCACCCGCTTTCAGAAGCTCCGCTGTAATTCCATCCTCGCCTGGGGCCCTGCCGTTTTTAAGGTGCTGGAGAGCCATTCTAATCTCGCTTAGACTGACGTCCGGGATATCATCGGAATAGTGTCGGATAAGACTTGCTCTTGGATCGTTACTCACACTTGCGTGTGGCTCCAACGATGATGTGTACAGCCGCCCATAGAACCTCTCAATCTCACTCAAAATCTCAGGTGTCCCAGAAACGATGTTGCCACACTCAGTCTTCAGCTTTGACAGTTGGCTCTTTCGGGCAGACAGATCTCTGGCAAAGACTTTGGAGCCCTGATATATATATATATATATATATATATATATATATATATATATATATATATATATATATATATATATATATGTATATATAACGTAAGGAATTAACCATGAAAACTGTATAGGATTACGGGGGGCAGTTAGTTACACTATTAGAATAGCAAATTTAAACGGAAAAGGCCACTCTTCAGCCCATTTATAGATGAATACGTGTTTTTATTGATGAATTTTTGTAAGAAATAGACTGAAAATATGAAAATTAAATATATAACGTTACGAATTTACTGGGAAAACTATAAGGAAATGTGGGGAGCCATTAACTGCACAAATTAAAGAAGATTTGAACGGAATTTAACAATTTTAAGAAAAGTTATTAGTGAATTTATAGTTGAATTTATGTGATTGTATTGATTGACCACTATACCTAGGTTTAGGTAAATAGTGATTTTTTCCAGTTCTGTATGTTTTATAAAGCAAATAAGAGTGCAGTTGGGTTTTTTCTACACTAGAAGGACCTAATAAAAGCAAAAAGAGCGAAAGAAATGAAGATTAGAAAAATTTTAAAAATTTTAGGAAATTACGATTATGGGAAAACGAATTATGTGGAAATCAATATTTTAGCGGTAGAAATTTAATAAAAAAACTATAGATAAATACGGGGGACGGTTAAATACACTATTAACAAAGAAAATTTAAACGGAAAAGGCCACCTTTCAGCCGAGTTATAGATTAATACCTGTTTTTATTGATGAATTCACGTAAATAAGAGACTGAAAATATGAAAATTATATATATAACGTCAAGAATTAACCAAGAAAACTATATAGGATTAAGGGAGGCAATTAGATACACTATTTAATTGAAAATTAAAAAGAAAAAGGCCTATTTTCAGCCGTGCAATAGATGAATACGTGATTTTATTGATATTGATTTTAGGAAATTACGATTATGGGAAAACGAATTATGTGGAAATCAATATTTTAGCGGTAGAAATTTAATATAAAAACTATAGATAATTACGGGGGGCGGTTTAATACACTATTAACAAAGAAAATTTAAACGGAAAAGGCCACTTTTCAGCCGAGTTATAGATGAATACGTGTTTTTATTGATGAACTCACGTAAATAAGAGACTGAAAATATGAAAATTAAATATTTTTTGTTAGGAATTAACCAAGAAAACTGTATAGGATTACGGAGGGCAGTTAGTTACACTATTTTAATAGAAAATTTAAAAGGAAAAGACCACCTTTCAGCCGAGTTATAGATGAATACGTGTTTTTATTGATGAATTCACGTAGATAAGAGACTGAAAATATGAAAATTATATATAATATAACGTTAGGAATTAACCAAGAAAACTATATAGGATTACGGGGGGTAATTAGATACACTATTTAAATAGAAAATTAAAAAGAAAAAGGCCTATTTTCAGCCGTGCAATAGATGAATACGTGATTTTATTGATATTGATTTTCGGAAATTACGATTATGGGAAAACGAATTATGTGGAAATCAATATTTTAGCGGTAGAAATTTAATATAAAAACTATAGATAATTACGCGGGGCGGTTTAATACACTATTAACAAAGAAAATTTAACGGAAAAGGCCACTTTTCAGCCGAGTTATAGATGAATACGTGTTTTTATTGATGAATTCACGTAAATAAGATACTGAAAATTATATATATTAATGTTAGAAATTAACCAAGAAAACTGTATAGTATTACGGGGGGCGGTTAAGTACACTATTTAAATAGAAAATTTAAAAAGAAAAGACCACTTTTCAGCCGATTTATAGATGAATACGTGTTTTTATTGATGAATTCACGTAATTAAGAGACTGAAAACACGAAAATTAAATACATAACGTTACGAATTTAATGAGAAAACTATAGGAAAATAAGAAGAGCAATGAAGTACACAATTAAAAGACGATTTGAACGAAAAATACCAATTTTTAGATATGTTATTAGCGAATTTATAGTTGAATTTATGTGATTGTATTGATTGACCACTATACCTCGGTTTAGGTAAATAGTGTTTTTTTCCAGTTCTGTATGTTTTATGAAGAGAATAAGAGTGCAGATGGGTTTTTTTTACACTAGAAGGACCTAATAAAAGCAAAAAGAGCGAAAGAAATGAAGATTTGAAAAAAACTATAGATAAATACGGGGAGCAGTTAAATACACTATTAACAAAGAAAATTTAAACGGAAAAGGCCACTTTTCAGCCGAGTTATAGATGAATACGTGTTTTTATTGATGAATTCACGTAAATAGGATACTGAAAATATGAAATTTATATATAAAACGTTAGGAATTAACCAAGAAAACTGTATAGGATTACGGGGGGCAGTTATTTGCACTATTTAAATAGAAAATTTAAAAGTAAAAGGCCACTTTTCAGCCGAGTTATAGATGAATACGTGTTTTTATTGATGAATTCACGTAAATAAGAGACTGAAAATATGAAAATTATGTATATAACGTTAGAAATTAATGAAGAAAACTGTATAGTATTACGGAGGGCGGTTAGTTACACTATTTAAATAGAAAATTTAAAAGGAAAAGGCCACTTTTCAGCCGAGTTATAGATGAATACGTGTTTTTATTGATAAATTCACGTAAATAAGAGAATGAAAATATGAAAATTATAATATAACGTTAGGAACTTACCAAGAAAACTATATAGGATTACGGGGGGCAATAATTTACACTATATAAATAGAAAATTTAAAAGGAAAAGGCCAATTTTCAGCCGTGCTATAGATGAATACTTATTTTTATTGATGAATTTAAGTTAGAAATAGACTGAAAATATGAAAATTAAATATATAACGTTACGAATTTACTAAGAAAACTATAAGGAAATGTGGGGAGCAATTAACTACGCAATTTAAAAAAGATTTAACCAAGAAAACTATATAGGATTACGGGGGGTTATTAGGTACACTATTTAAATAGAAAATTAAAAAAGAAAAGGCCTATTTTCAGCCGTGCAATAAATGAATACGTGATTTTATTGATATTGATTTTAGGAAATTACGATTATAGGAAAACGAATTAGGTGGAAATCAATATTTTTGCGGTTGAAATTTAATATAAAAACTATAGATAAATACGGGGGGCGGTTAAATACACTATTAACAAAGAAAATTTAAACGGAAAAGGCCACTTTTCAGCCGAGTTATAGATGAATACGTGTTTTTATTGATGAATTCACGTAAATAAGACTCTGAAAATATGAAAATTATATATATAATGTTAGGAATTAACCAAGAAAACTGTATAGGATAACGGCAGGCGGTTAGTTACACTATTTAAATAGAAAATTTAAAAGGAAAATACCACTTTTCAGCCGAGTTATAGATGAATACGTGTTTTTATTGATGAATTCACGTATATAAGAGACTGAAAAAATGAAAATTAAATATATAACGTTAAGAATTTACTGAGAAAACTATAAGGAAATGTAGGGAGTAATTAACTACGCAATTTAAAGGAGATTTGAACGAAATATACCAATTTTTAGAAAAGTTATTAGCGAATTTATAGTTGAATTTATGTGATTGTATTGATTGACCATTATACCTCGGTTTAGGTAAATAGTGTTTTTTTCCCAGTTCTGTATGTTTTATAAAGAGAATAAGAGTGCAGATGGGTTTTTTTTACACTAGAAGGACCTAATAAAAGCAAAAGGAGCGAAAGAAATGAAGATTTGAAAAATTTTAAAAATTTTAGGAAATTACGATTATGGGAAAACGAATTATGTGGAAATCAATATTTTAGCGGTAGAAATTTATTATAAAAACTATAGATAAATACGGAGCGCGGTTAAATACACTATTAACAAAGAAAATTTAAACAGAAAAGGCCACCTTTCAGCCGAGTTACAGATGAATACGTGTTTTTATTGATGAATTCACGTAAATAAGAGACTGAAAATATGAAAATTATAATAAAACGTTAGGAACTTACCAAGAAAACTATATAGAATTACGGGGGGCAATTATTTACACTATATAAATAGAAAATTTAAAAGGAAAAGGCCAATTTTCAGCCGTGCTATAGATGAATACTTATTTTTATTGATGAATTTAAGTAAGAAATAGAATGAAAATATGAAAATTAAATATATAACGTTACGAATTTACTGATAAAACTATAAGAAAATGTGGAGAGCAATTAACTACGCAATTTAAAGAAGATTTGAACGAAATATACCAATTTTTAGAAAAGTTATTAGCGAATTTATAGTTGAATTAAGTGATTGTATTGATTTACCACTATACCTCGGTTTAGGTAAATAGTGATTTTTTCCAGTTCTGTATGTTTTAAAAAGCAAATAAGAAAGCAGATAGTAGTTTCTACACTAGATGAACATAATAAAAGCCAAAAGAGCGAAAGAAATGAAGATTTGAAAAATTTTAAAAATTTTAGGAAATTACGATTATGGGAAAACGACTTATGTGGAAATCAATATTTTAGTGGTAGAAATTTATTATAAAATCTATAGTTTAATACGGAGAAGCGGTTAAATACACTATTAACAAAGAAAATTTAAACGGAAAAGGCCACTTTTCATCCGAGTTATAGATGAATACCTGTTTTTATTGATGAATTCACGTAAATAAGACTGAAAATATGAAAATTATATATATTACGTAAGGAATTAAACAATAAAACTGTGTAAGATTACAGGGGGCAGTTAGTTGCACTATTAAAATAGAAAATTTTAAAGGAAAAGGCAACTTATCAGCCGAATTATTGAAGAATACTTGTTTTTATTGATGAATTTAAGTAAGAAATAGAATGAAAATATGAAAATTAAATATATAACGTTACGAATTTACTGAGAAAACTATAAGGAAATGTGGGGAGTATTTAACTACGCAATTTAAAAAGATTTAAACGAAATATACCAATTTTTAGAAAAGTTATTAGCGAATTCATAGTTGAATTTATGTGATTGTATTGATTGACCACTATACCTCGGTTTAGGTAAATAGTGTTTTTTTCCAGTTCTGTATGTTTTATAAAGCAAATAAGAATGCAGATGGGTTTTTTTACACTAGAAGGACTTAATAAAAGCAAAAAGAGCGAAAGAAATGAAGATTTGAAAATTTTTAAAAATTTTAGGAAATTACGATTATGGGAAAACGAATTATGTGGAAATCAATATTTTAGCGGTAGAAATTTATTATAAAAACTATAGATGAGTACGGGGGGCGGTTAAATACACTATTAACAAATAAATTTAAACGGAAAAGGCCACTTTTCAGCCGAGTTATAGATGAATACGTGTTTTTATTGATGAATTCACGTAAATAAGAGACTGAAAATATGAAACTTATATATAGTATAACGTTAGGAATTAACCAAGAAAACTATATAGGATTACGGGGGGCAATTAGTTACACTATTTAAATAGAAAATTAAAAAGGAAATGGCCTATTTTCAGCCGTGCAATAGATGAATACGTGATTTTATTGATATTGATTTTAGGAAATTACGATTATGGGAAAACGAATTATGTGGATATCAATTCTTTAGCGGTAGAAATTTAATATAAAAACTATAGATAATTACGGGGGGCGGTTAAATACACTATAAACAAAGAAAATTTAAACGGAAAAGGCCACTTTTCAGCCGAGTTATAGATGAATACGTGTTTTTATTGATGAATTCACGTAAATAAGAGACTGAAAATATGAAAATTATAAATAATATAACGTTAGGAATTAACCAAGAAAACTGTATAGGATTACGGTGGGCAGTAAGTTACACTATTTAAATAGAAAATGTAAAAGAAAAGACCACTTTTCAGCCGAGTTATAGATGAATACGTGTTTTTATTGATGAATTCACGTAAATAAGAGATTGAAAATATGAAAATTATGTATATAACGTTAGAAATTAATCAAGAAAACTGTATAGTATTACGGAGGGCGGTTAGGTACACTATTTTAAGAGAAAATTTAAAAGGAAAAGACCACTTTTCAGCCGAGTTATAGATGAATACGTGTTTTTATTGATGAATTCACGTAAATAAGAGACTGAAAATATGAAAATTATACATAATATAACGTTAGGAATTAACCAAGAAAACTGTATAGGATTACGGTGGGCAGTAAGTTACACTATTTAAATAGAAAATTTAAAAGGAAAAGACCACTTTTCAGCCGAGTTATAGATGAATACGTGTTTTTATTGATGAATTCACGTAAATAAGAGACTGAAAATATGAAAATTATGTATATAACGTTAGAAATTAATCAAGAAAACTGAAAAGTATTACGAAGGGCGGTTAGTTACACTATTTTAATAGAAAATTTAAAAGGAAAAGACCACTTTTCAGCCGAGTTATAGATGAATACGTGTTTTTAATGATGAATTCACGTAAATAAGAGAATGAAAATATGAAAATTATAATATAACGTTAGGAACTAACAAAGAAAACTATATAGGATTACGGGGGGCAATTATTTACACTATATAAATAGAAAATTTAAAAGGAAAAGGCCAATTTTCAGCCGTGCTATAGATGAATACTTATTTTTATTGATGAATTTAAGTTAGAAATAGATTGAAAATATGAAAATTAAATATATAACGTTACGAATTTACTGAGAAAACTATAAGAAAATGTGGGGAGCAATTAACTACGCAATTCAAAGAAGATTTGAACGAAATATACCAATTTTTAGAAAAGTTATTAGCGAATTTATAGTTGAATTAAGTGATTGTATTGATTGACCACTATACCTCGGTTTAGGTAAATAGTGTTTTTTTCCAGTTCTGTACGTTTTATAAAGAGAATAAGAGTGCAGTTGGGTTTTTTTTTACACTAGAAGGACCTAATAAAAGCAAAAAGAGCGAAAGAAATGAAGATTTGAAAAATTTTAAAAATTTTAGGAAATTACGATTATGGGAAAAAGAATTATGTGGAAATCAATATTTTAGTGGTAGAAATTTATTATAAAAACTATAGATTAATACGGAGGGGCGGTTAAATACACTATTAAAAACGAAAATTTTAACGGAAAGGGCCACTTTTCAGCCGAGTTATAGATGAATACGTGTTTTTATTGATGAATTCACGTAAATAAGAAACTGAAAATATGAAAATTATATATATTACGTTAGGAATTAAACAAGAAAACTGTATAGGATTACAGGGGGCAGTTAGTTGCACTATTTAAATAGAAAATTTAAAAGGAAAAGGCCACTTTTCAGCCGAGTTATAGAAGAATACTTGTTTTTATTGATGAATTTAAGTAAGAAATAGATTGAAAATATGAAAATTAAATATATAACGTTACGAATTTACTGAGAATACTATAAGGAAATGTGGGGAGCAATTAACTACGCAATTTAAAGAAGATTTGAACGAAATATACCAATTTTTAGAAAAGTTATTAGCGAATTTAAAGTTGATTTTATGTGATTGTATTGATTGATCACTATACCTCAGTTTAGGTAAATAGTGATTTTGTTCAGTTTTGTATGTTTTATAAAGCAAATTAGAGTGCAGATGGTAGTTTGTACACTAGACGGACCTAATAAAAGCAAAAAGGGCGAAAGAAATGAAGATTTGAGAAATTTTAAAAATTTTAGGAAATTACGATTATGGGAAAACGAATTATGTGGAAATCAATATTTTAGCGGAGGAAATTTAATATAAAAACTAAAGATAAATACGCGGAGCGGTTAAATACACTATTAACAAAGAAAATTTAAACCGAAAAGGCCACTTTTCAGCCGAGTTATAGATGAATACGTGTTTTTATTAATGAATTCACGTAAATAGGAGACTGAAAATATGAAATTTATATATAAAACGTTAGGAATTAACCAAGAAAACTGTATAGGATTACGGGGGGGAGTTATTTGCACAATTTAAATAGAAAATATAAAAGGAAAAGACCACTTTTCAGCCGAGTTATAGATGAATACGTGTTTTTATTGACGAATTCAAGTAAATAAGAGACTGAAAATATGAAAATTATGTATAAAACGTTAGAAAGTAATCAAGAAAACTGTATAGTATTACGGAGGGCGGTTAGTTACACTATTTAAATAGAAAATTTAAAATAAAAGGCCACTTTTCAGCCGAGTTATAGATGAATACGTGTTTTTATTGATGAATTCACGTAAATAAGAGAATGAAAATATGAAAATTATAATATAACGTTAGGAACTTACCAAGAAAACTATATAGGATTACGGGGGGCAATTATTTACACTATATAAATAGAACATTTAAAAGGAAAAGGCCAATTTTCAGCCGTGCTATAATAGAATACTTATTTTTATTGATGAATTTAAGTAAGAAATAGACTGAAAATATGAAAATTAAATATATAACGTTACGAATTTACTGAGAAAACTATAAGGAAATGTAGGGAGCAATTAACTACGCAATTAAAAGAAGATTTGAACGAAATATACCAATTTTTAGAAAAGTTATTAGCGAATTTATAGTTGAATTTATGTGATTGTATTGATTGATCACTATACCTCGGTTTAGGTAAATAGTGATTTTTTCCAGTTCTGTATGTTTTATAAAGCAAATAAGAGTGCAGATGAGTTTTTTTTTACACTGGAAGGACTTAATAAAAGCAAAAAGAGCGAAAGAAATGAAGATTTGAAAAATTTTAAAAATTTTAGGAAATTACGATTATGGGAAAACGAATTATGTGGAAATCAATATTTTAGCGGTGGAAATTTAATATAAAAACTATAGATAAATACATGGAGCGGTTAAATACACTATTAACAAAGAAAATTTAAACGGAAAAGGCCACTTTTCAGCCGAGTTATAGATGAATACGTGTTTTTATTGATGAATTCACGTAAATAAGAGACTGAATATATGAAAATTACGTATATAACGTTAGAAATTAATCAAGAAAACTGTATAGTATTACGGAGGGCGGTTAGTTACACTATTTAAATAGAAAATTTAAAAGGTAAAGGCCACTTTTCAGCCGAGTTATAGATGAATACGTGTTTTTATTGATGAATTCACGTAAATAAGAGAATTAAAATATGAAAATTATAATATAACGTTAGGAACTTACCAAGAAAACTATATAGGATTACGGGGGGCAATTATTTACACTACATAAATAGAAAATTTAAAAGGAAAAGGCCAATTTTCAGCCGTGCTATAGATGAATACTTATTTTTATTGATGAATTTAAGTTAGAAATAGACTGAAAATATGAAAATTAAATATATAACGTTACGAATTTACTGAGAAAACTATAAGAAAATGTGGGGAGCAATTAACTACGCAATTCAAAGAAGATTTGAACGAAATATACCAATTTTTAGAAAAGTTATTATCGAATTTATAGTTGAATTAAGTGATTGTATTGATTGACCACTATACCTCGGTTTAGGTAAATAGCGATTTTTTCCAGTTCTGTATGTTTTATAAAGCAATAAAGAGTGCAGATAGTAGTTTCTACACTAGATGAACATAATAAAAGCCAAAAGAGCGAAAGAAATGAAGATTTGAATAATATTAAAAATTTTAGGAAATTACGATTATGGGAAAACGAATTATGTGGAAATCAATATTTTAGTGGTAGAAATTTATTATAAAAACTATAGATTAATACGGAGGGGCGGTTAAATACACTATTAAAAACGAAAATTTTAACGGAAAGGGCCACTTTTCAGCAGAGTTATAGATGAATACGTGTTTTTATTGATGAATTCACGTAAATAAGAAACTGAAAATATGAAAATTATATATATTACGTTAGGAATTAAACAAGAAAACTGTATAGGATTACAGGGGGCAGTTAGTTGCACTATTTAAATAGAAAATTTAAAAGGAAAAGGCCACTTTTCAGCCGAGTTATAGAAGAATACTTGTTTTTATTGACGAATTTAAGTAAGAAATAGATTGAAAATATGAAAATTAAATATATAACGTTACGAATTTACTGAGAATACTATAAGGAAATGTGGGGAGCAATTAACTACGCAATTTAAAGAAGATTTGAACGAAATATACCAATTTTTAGAAAAGTTATTAGCGAATTTATAGTTGATTTTATGTGACTGTATTGATTGATCACTATACCTCACTTTAGGTAAATAGTGATTTTGTTCAGTTTTGTATGTTTTATAAAGCAAATAAGAGTGCAGATGGTAGTTTGTACACTAGACGGACCTAATAAAAGCAAAAAGGGCGAAAGAAATGAAGATTTGAGAAATTTTAAAAATTTTAGGAAATTACGATTATGGGAAAACGAATTATGTGGAAATCAATATTTTATATATATATATATATATATATATATATATATATATATATATATATATATATATATATATATATATATATATATATAATTTTCATATTTTCAGTCTCTTATTTACGTGAATTCATCAATAAAAACACTAACTTACTTTTTCTTTTAAATTTTCTATTTAAATAGTGTAACTAACCGCCCTCCGTAATACTATACAGTTTTCTTGATTAATTTCTAACGTTATATACATAATTTTCATATTATCAGTCTCTTATTTACGTGAATTCGTCAATAAAAACACGTATTCATCTATAACTCGGCTGAAAAGTGGTCTTTTCCTTTTATATTTTCTATTTAAATAGTGCAAATAACTGCCCCCCGTAATCCTATACAGTTTTCTTGGTTAATTCCTAACGTTTTATATATAAATTTCATATTTTCAGTCTCCTATTTACGTGAATTCATCAATAAAAACAGGTATTCATCTATAACTCGGCTGAAAGGTGGCCTTTTCCGTTTAAATTTTCTTTGTTAATAGTGTATTTAACCGCCCCCCGTATTTATCTGTAGATTTTATAATAAATTTCAACCGCTAAAATATTGATTTCCACATAATTCGTTTTCCCATAATCGTAATTTCCTAAAATTTTTAAAATTTTTCTAATCTTCATTTCTTTCGCTCTTTTTGCTTTTATTAGGTCCTTCTAGTGTAAAAAAAACCCAACTGCACTCTTATTTGCTTTATAAAACATACAGAACTGGAAAAAATCACTATTTACATAAACCTAGGTATAGTTGTCAATCAATACAATCACATAAATTCAACTATAAATTCGCTAATAACTTTTCTTAAAATTGTTAAATTCCGTTCAAATTTTCTTTAAATTGTGTAGTTAATTGCTCCCCACATTTTCTTATAGTTTTCTCAGTAAATTCGTAACGTTATATATTTAATTTTCATATTTTCAGTCTATTTCTTACAAAAATTCATCAATAAAAACACGTATTCATCTATAAATGGGATGAAGAGTGGCCTTTTCCGTTTAAATTTTCTATTTTAATAGTGTAACTAACTGCCCCCCGTAATCCTATACAGTTTTCATGGTTAATTCCTTACGTTTTATATATATATATATATATATATATATATATATATATATATATATATATATATTGAAAATATGAAAATTATGTATATAACGTTAGAAATTAATCAAGAAAACTGTATAGTGTTACGGAAGGCGGTTAAGTACACTATTTAAATAGAAAATTTAAAAGAAAAAGGCCACTTTTCAGCCGAGTTATAGATGAATACGTGTTTTTATTGATGAATTCACGTAAATAAGAGATTGAAAATATGAAAATTATAATAAAACGTTAGGAATTTACCAAGAAAACTATATGGAATTACGGGGGGCAATTATTTACACTATATAAATAGAAAATTTAAAAGGAAAAGGCCTATTTTCAGCCGTGCAATAGATGAATACCTGTTTTTATTGATTCATTTAAGTAAGAAATAGACTGAAAATATGAAAATTAAATATATAACGTAACGAATTTACTGAGAAAACTATAAGGAAATGTGGGGAGCAATTAACTACACAATTTAAAGAAGATTTGAACAAAATATACCAATTTTTAGAAAAGTTATTAGCGAATTCATAGTTGAATTTATGTGGTTGTATTGAATGACCACTACTCCTCGGTTTAGGTAAATATTGATTTTTTCCAGTTCTGTATGTTTTATAAAGCAAAAAAGAGTACAGATGGGTTTTCTACACTAGAAGGACCTAATAAAAGCAAAAAGAGCGTAAGAAATGAAGATTTGAAAAATTTTAAAAATTTTAGGAAATTACGATTATGGGAAAACGAATTATGTGGAAATCAATATTTTAGTGGTAGAAATTTATTATAAAAACTATAGATTAATACGGAGGGGCGGTTAAATACATTACTAAAAAAGAAAATTTAAACGGAAAAGGCCACTTTTCAGCCGAGTTATAGATGAATACGTGTTTTTATTGATGAATTTACGTAAATAAGACTGAAAATATGAAAATTATATATATTACGTTAGGAATTAAACAAGAAAATTGTATAGGATTACAGGGGGCAGTTAGTTGCACTATTTAAATTGAAAATTTAAAAGGAAAAGGCCACTTTTCAGCCGAGTTATAGAAGAATACTTGTTTTTATTGATGAATTTAAGTAAGAAATAGACTGAAAATATGAAAATTAAATATATAACGTTACGAATTTACTGAGAATACTATAAGGAAATGTGGGGAGCAATAAACTACGCAATTTAAAGAAGATTTGAACGAAATATACCAATTTTTAGAAAAGTTATTAGCGAATTTATAGGAATTAACCAAGAAAACTGTATTTAAATATGGAGGGCAGTTAGTTACACTATTTAAATTAAAAATTTAAAAGGAAAAGGCCACTTTTAAGCCGAGTTATAGATGAATACGTGTTTTTATTGATAAATTCACGTAAATAAGAGACTGAAAATATGAAAATTATATATAATATAACGTTAGGAATTAACCAAGAAAACTGTATAGGATTACGGTGGGCAGTTAGTTACACTATTTAAATATAAAATTTAAAAGCAAAAGGCCACTTTTCAGCTGAGTTATAGATGAATACGTGTTTTTATTGATGAATTCACGTAAATAAGAGACTGAAAATATGAAAATTATAATATAACGTTAGGAACTTACCAAAAAAACTATATAGGATTACGGGGGGCAATTATTTACACTATATAAATAGAAAATTTAAAAGGAAAAGGCCAATTTTCAGCCGTGCTGTAGATGAATACTTATTTTTATTGATGAATTTAAGTAAGAAATAGACTGAAAATATGAAAATTAAATATATAACGTTACGAATTTACTGAGAAAACTAAAAGAAAATGTGAGGAGAAATTAACTACGCAATTTAAAGAAGATTTGAACGAAATATACCAGTTTTTAGAAAAGTTATTAGCGAATTTATAGTTGAATTAAGTGATTGTATTGATTGACCACTATACCTCGGTTTAGGTAGATAGTGATTTTTTCCAGTTCTGTATGTTTTATAAAGCAATAAAGAGTGCAGATAGTAGTTTCTACACTAGATGAACATAATAAAAGCCAAAAGAGCGAAAGAAATGAAGATTTGAATAATATTAAAAATTTTAGGAAATTACGATTATGGGAAAACGAATTATGTGGAAATCAATATTTTAGTGGTAGAAATTTATTATAAAAACTATAGATTAATACGGAGGGGCGGTTAAATACACTACTAACAAAGAAAATTTAAACGGAAAAGGCCACTTTTCAGCCGAGTTATAGATGAATACGTGTTTTTATTGATGAATTTACGTAAATAAGACTGAAAATATGAAAATTATATATATTACGTTAGGAATTAAACAAGAAAACTGTATAGGATTACAGGGGGCAGTTAGTTGCACTATTTAAATTGAAAATTTAAAAGGTAAAGGCCACTTTTCAGCCGAGTTATAGAAGAATACTTGTTTTTATTGATGAATTTAAGTAAGAAATAGACTGAAAATATGAAAATTAAATATATAACGTTACGAATTTACTGAGAATACTATAAGGAAATGTGGGGAGCAATTAACTACGCAATTTAAAGAAGATTTGAACGAAATATACCAATTTTTAGAAAAGTTATTGGCGAATTTATAGGAATTAACCAAGAAAACTGTATTTAATTATGGAGGGCAGTTAGTTACACTATTTAAATAGAAAATTTAAAAGGAAAAGACCACTTTTCAGCCGAGTCATAGATGAATACGTGTTTTTATTGATGAATTCACGTAAAAAAGAGACTGAAAATGTGAAAATTATATATAATATAACGTTAGGAATTAACCAAGAAAACTATATAGGATTACGGGGGGTAGTTAGATACACTATTTAAATAGAAAATTAAAAAGAAAAAGGCCTATTTTCAGCCGTGCAATAGATGAATACGTGATTTTATTGATATTGATTTTAGGAAATTACGATTATGGGAAAACGAATTATGTGGAAATCAATATTTTAGCGGTAGAAATTTAATATAAAAACTATAGATAATTACGAAGGGCGGTTTAATACACTATTAACAAAGAAAATTTAAATGGAAAAGGCCACTTTTCAGCCGAGTTATAGATGAATACGTATTTTTATTGATGAATTCACGTAAATAAGAGACTGAAAATACGAAAATTATATATTTAATGTTAGGAATTAACCAAGAAAACTGTATAGGATTACGGTGGGCAGTTAGTTACACTATTTAAATAGAAAATTTTAAAGGAAAAGGCCACTTTTCAGCCGAGTTGTAGATGAATTCCTGTTTTTATTGATGAATTAACGTAAATAAGAGACTGAAAATATGAAAATTATATATAATATAACGTTAGGAATTAACCAAGAAAACTATATAGGATTACGGGGGGCAATTAGATACACTATTTAAATAGAAAATTAAAAAGAAAAAGGCCTATTTTCAGCCGTGCAATAGATGAATACGTGATTTTATTGATATTGATTTTAGGAAATTACGATTATGGGAAAACGAATTATGTGGAAATCAATATTTTAGCGGTAGAAATTTAATATAAAAACTATAGATAATTACGGGGGGTGGTTTAATACACTATTAACAAAGAAAATTTAAACGGAAAAGGCCACTTTTTAGCCGAGTTATAGATGAATACGTGTTTCTATTGATGAATTCACGTAAATAAGGGACTGAAAATATGAAAATTATGTATACAACGTTAGAAATTTATCAAGAAAACTGTATAGTATTACGGAGGGCGGTTAGTTACACTATTTAAATAGAAAATTTAAAAGGAAAAGGCCACTTTTCAGCCGAGTTATAGATGAATACGTGTTTTTATTGATGAATTCACGTAAATAAGAGACTGAAAATATGAAAATTATGTATATAACGTTAGAAATTAATTAAGAAAACTGTATAGTATTACGGAGGGCGGTTAGTTACACCATTTAAATAGAAAATTTAAAAGGAAAAGGCCACTTTTAAGCCGAGTTATAGATGAATACGTGTTTTTATTGATGAATTCACGTAAATAAGAGAATGAAAATATGAAAATTATAATATAACGTTAGGAAATTACCAAGAAAACAATATAGGATTACGGGGGGCAATAATTTACACTATATAAATAGAAAATTTAAAATGAAAAGGCCAATTTTCAGCCGTGCTATAGATGAATACTTATTTTTATTAATGAATTTAAGTAAGAAATAGAATGAAAATATGAAAATTAAATATATAACATTACGAATTTACTGAGAAAACTATACGAAAATGTGGGGAGCAATTAACTTCGCAATTTAAAGAAGATTTGAACGAAATATACCAATTTTTAGAAAAGTTATTAGCGAATTTATAGTTGAATTAAGTAATTGTATTGATTGACCACTATACCTCGGTTTAGGTAAATAGTCATTTTTTCCAGTTCTGTATGTTTTATAAAGCAATAAAGAGTGCAGATAGTAGTTTCTACACTAGATGAACATAATAAAAGCCAAAAGAGCGAAAGAAATGAAGATTTGAATAATATTAAAAATTTTAGGAAATTACGATTATGGGAAAACGAATTATGTGGAAATCAATATTTTATATATATATATATATATATATATATATATATATATATATATATATATATATATATATATATATATATATATATATATAATTTTCATATTTTCAGTCTCTTATTTACGTGAATTCATCAATAAAAACACTAACTTACTTTTTCTTTTAAATTTTCTATTTAAATAGTGTAACTAACCGCCCTCCGTAATACTATACAGTTTTCTTGATTAATTTCTAACGTTATATACATAATTTTCATATTATCAGTCTCTTATTTACGTGAATTCGTCAATAAAAACACGTATTCATCTATAACTCGGCTGAAAAGTGGTCTTTTCCTTTTATATTTTCTATTTAAATAGTGCAAATAACTGCCCCCCGTAATCCTATACAGTTTTCTTGGTTAATTCCTAACGTTTTATATATAAATTTCATATTTTCAGTCTCCTATTTACGTGAATTCATCAATAAAAACAGGTATTCATCTATAACTCGGCTGAAAGGTGGCCTTTTCCGTTTAAATTTTCTTTGTTAATAGTGTATTTAACCGCCCCCCGTATTTATCTGTAGATTTTATAATAAATTTCAACCGCTAAAATATTGATTTCCACATAATTCGTTTTCCCATAATCGTAATTTCCTAAAATTTTTAAAATTTTTCTAATCTTCATTTCTTTCGCTCTTTTTGCTTTAATTAGGTCCTTCTAGTGTAAAAAAAACCCAACTGCACTCTTATTTGCTTTATAAAACATACAGAACTGGAAAAAATCACTATTTACATAAACCTAGGTATAGTTGTCAATCAATACAATCACATAAATTCAACTATAAATTCGCTAATAACTTTTCTTAAAATTGTTAAATTCCGTTCAAATTTTCTTTAAATTGTGTAGTTAATTGCTCCCCACATTTTCTTATAGTTTTCTCAGTAAATTCGTAACGTTATATATTTAATTTTCATATTTTCAGTCTATTTCTTACAAAAATTCATCAATAAAAACACGTATTCATCTATAAATGGGATGAAGAGTGGCCTTTTCCGTTTAAATTTTCTATTTTAATAGTGTAACTAACTGCCCCCCGTAATCCTATACAGTTTTCATGGTTAATTCCTTACGTTTTATATATATATATATATATATATATATATATATATATATATATATATATATTGAAAATATGAAAATTATGTATATAACGTTAGAAATTAATCAAGAAAACTGTATAGTGTTACGGAAGGCGGTTAAGTACACTATTTAAATAGAAAATTTAAAAGAAAAAGGCCACTTTTCAGCCGAGTTATAGATGAATACGTGTTTTTATTGATGAATTCACGTAAATAAGAGACTGAAAATATGAAAATTATAATAAAACGTTAGGAATTTACCAAGAAAACTATATGGAATTACGGGGGGCAATTATTTACACTATATAAATAGAAAATTTAAAAGGAAAAGGCCTATTTTCAGCCGTGCAATAGATGAATACCTGTTTTTATTGATTCATTTAAGTAAGAAATAGACTGAAAATATGAAAATTAAATATATAACGTAACGAATTTACTGAGAAAACTATAAGGAAATGTGGGGAGCAATTAACTACACAATTTAAAGAAGATTTGAACAAAATATACCAATTTTTAGAAAAGTTATTAGCGAATTCATAGTTGAATTTATGTGGTTGTATTGAATGACCACTACTCCTCGGTTTAGGTAAATATTGATTTTTTCCAGTTCTGTATGTTTTATAAAGCAAAAAAGAGTACAGATGGGTTTTCTACACTAGAAGGACCTAATAAAAGCAAAAAGAGCGTAAGAAATGAAGATTTGAAAAATTTTAAAAATTTTAGGAAATTACGATTATGGGAAAACGAATTATGTGGAAATCAATATTTTAGTGGTAGAAATTTATTATAAAAACTATAGATTAATACGGAGGGGCGGTTAAATACACTACTAAAAAAGAAAATTTAAACGGAAAAGGCCACTTTTCAGCCGAGTTATAGATGAATACGTGTTTTTATTGATGAATTTACGTAAATAAGACTGAAAATATGAAAATTATATATATTACGTTAGGAATTAAACAAGAAAACTGTATAGGATTACAGGGGGCAGTTAGTTGCACTATTTAAATTGAAAATTTAAAAGGAAAAGGCCACTTTTCAGCCGAGTTATAGAAGAATACTTGTTTTTATTGATGAATTTAAGTAAGAAATAGACTGAAAATATGAAAATTAAATATATAACGTTACGAATTTACTGAGAATACTATAAGGAAATGTGGAGAGCAATAAACTACGCAATTTAAAGAAGATTTGAACGAAATATACCAATTTTTAGAAAAGTTATTAGCGAATTTATAGGAATTAACCAAGAAAACTGTATTTAAATATGGAGGGCAGTTAGTTACACTATTTAAATTAAAAATTTAAAAGGAAAAGGCCACTTTTAAGCCGAGTTATAGATGAATACGTGTTTTTATTGATAAATTCACGTAAATAAGAGACTGAAAATATGAAAATTATATATAATATAACGTTAGGAATTAACCAAGAAAACTGTATAGGATTACGGTGGGCAGTTAGTTACACTATTTAAATATAAAATTTAAAAGCAAAAGGCCACTTTTCAGCTGAGTTATAGATGAATACGTGTTTTTATTGATGAATTCACGTAAATAAGAGACTGAAAATATGAAAATTATAATATAACGTTAGGAACTTACCAAGAAAACTATATAGGATTACGGGGGGCAATTATTTACACTATATAAATAGAAAATTTAAAAGGAAAAGGCCAATTTTCAGCCGTGCTGTAGATGAATACTTATTTTTATTGATGAATTTAAGTAAGAAATAGACTGAAAATATGAAAATTAAATATATAACGTTACGAATTTACTGAGAAAACTAAAAGAAAATGTGAGGAGAAATTAACTACGCAATTTAAAGAAGATTTGAACGAAATATACCAGTTTTTAGAAAAGTTATTAGCGAATTTATAGTTGAATTAAGTGATTGTATTGATTGACCACTATACCTCGGTTTAGGTAGATAGTGATTTTTTCCAGTTCTGTATGTTTTATAAAGCAATAAAGAGTGCAGATAGTAGTTTCTACACTAGATGAACATAATAAAAGCCAAAAGAGCGAAAGAAATGAAGATTTGAATAATATTAAAAATTTTAGGAAATTACGATTATGGGAAAACGAATTATGTGGAAATCAATATTTTAGTGGTAGAAATTTATTATAAAAACTATAGATTAATACGGAGGGGCGGTTAAATACACTACTAACAAAGAAAATTTAAACGGAAAAGGCCACTTTTCAGCCGAGTTATAGATGAATACGTGTTTTTATTGATGAATTTACGTAAATAAGACTGAAAATATGAAAATTATATATATTACGTTAGGAATTAAACAAGAAAACTGTATAGGATTACAGGGGGCAGTTAGTTGCACTATTTAAATTGAAAATTTAAAAGGTAAAGGCCACTTTTCAGCCGAGTTATAGAAGAATACTTGTTTTTATTGATGAATTTAAGTAAGAAATAGACTGAAAATATGAAAATTAAATATATAACGTTACGAATTTACTGAGAATACTATAAGGAAATGTGGGGAGCAATTAACTACGCAATTTAAAGAAGATTTGAACGAAATATACCAATTTTTAGAAAAGTTATTGGCGAATTTATAGGAATTAACCAAGAAAACTGTATTTAATTATGGAGGGCAGTTAGTTACACTATTTAAATAGAAAATTTAAAAGGAAAAGACCACTTTTCAGCCGAGTCATAGATGAATACGTGTTTTTATTGATGAATTCACGTAAAAAAGAGACTGAAAATGTGAAAATTATATATAATATAACGTTAGGAATTAACCAAGAAAACTATATAGGATTACGGGGGGTAGTTAGATACACTATTTAAATAGAAAATTAAAAAGAAAAAGGCCTATTTTGATATTGATTTTAGGAAATTACGATTATGGGAAAACGAATTATGTGGAAATCAATATTTTAGCGGTAGAAATTTAATATAAAAACTATAGATAATTACGAAGGGCGGTTTAATACACTATTAACAAAGAAAATTTAAACGGAAAAGGCCACTTTTCAGCCGAGTTATAGATGAATACGTATTTTTATTGATGAATTCACGTAAATAAGAGACTGAAAATACGAAAATTATATATTTAATGTTAGGAATTAACCAAGAAAACTGTATAGGATTACGGTGGGCAGTTAGTTACACTATTTAAATAGAAAATTTTAAAGGAAAAGGCCACTTTTCAGCCGAGTTGTAGATGAATTCCTGTTTTTATTGATGAATTAACGTAAATAAGAGACTGAAAATATGAAAATTATATATAATATAACGTTAGGAATTAACCAAGAAAACTATATAGGATTACGGGGGGCAATTAGATACACTATTTAAATAGAAAATTAAAAAGAAAAAGGCCTATTTTCAGCCGTGCAATAGATGAATACGTGATTTTATTGATATTGATTTTAGGAAATTACGATTATGGGAAAACGAATTATGTGGAAATCAATATTTTAGCGGTAGAAATTTAATATAAAAACTATAGATAATTACGGGGGGTGGTTTAATACACTATTAACAAAGAAAATTTAAACGGAAAAGGCCACTTTTTAGCCGAGTTATAGATGAATACGTGTTTCTATTGATGAATTCACGTAAATAAGGGACTGAAAATATGAAAATTATGTATACAACGTTAGAAATTTATCAAGAAAACTGTATAGTATTACGGAGGGCGGTTAGTTACACTATTTAAATAGAAAATTTAAAAGGAAAAGGCCACTTTTCAGCCGAGTTATAGATGAATACGTGTTTTTATTGATGAATTCACGTAAATAAGAGACTGAAAATATGAAAATTATGTATATAACGTTAGAAATTAATTAAGAAAACTGTATAGTATTACGGAGGGCGGTTAGTTACACCATTTAAATAGAAAATTTAAAAGGAAAAGGCCACTTTTAAGCCGAGTTATAGATGAATACGTGTTTTTATTGATGAATTCACGTAAATAAGAGAATGAAAATATGAAAATTATAATATAACGTTAGGAACTTACCAAGAAAACAATATAGGATTACGGGGGGCAATAATTTACACTATATAAATAGAAAATTTAAAATGAAAAGGCCAATTTTCAGCCGTGCTATAGATGAATACTTATTTTTATTAATGAATTTAAGTAAGAAATAGAATGAAAATATGAAAATTAAATATATAACATTACGAATTTACTGAGAAAACTATACGAAAATGTGGGGAGCAATTAACTTCGCAATTTAAAGAAGATTTGAACGAAATATACCAATTTTTAGAAAAGTTATTAGCGAATTTATAGTTGAATTAAGTAATTGTATTGATTGACCACTATACCTCGGTTTAGGTAAATAGTCATTTTTTCCAGTTCTGTATGTTTTATAAAGCAATAAAGAGTGCAGATAGTAGTTTCTACACTAGATGAACATAATAAAAGCCAAAAGAGCGAAAGAAATGAAGATTTGAATAATATTAAAAATTTTAGGAAATTACGATTATGGGAAAACGAATTATGTGGAAATCAATATTTTAGTGGTAGAAATTTATTATAAAAACTAAAGATTAATACGGAGGGGCGGTTAAGTACACTATTAACAAAGAGAATTTAAACGGAAAAGGCCACTTTTCAGCCGAGTTATAGATGAATACGTGTTTTTATTGATGAATTTACGTAAATAAGACTGAAAATATGAAAATTATATATATTACGTTAGGAATTAAACAAGAAAACTGTATAGGATTACAGGGGGCAGTTAGTTGCACTATTTAAATTGAAAATTTAAAAGGTAAAGGCCACTTTTCAGCCGAGTTATAGAAGAATACTTGTTTTTATTGATGAATTTAAGTAAGAAATAGACTGAAAATATGAAAATTAAATATATAACGTTACGAATTTACTGAGAATACTATAAGGAAATGTGGGGAGCAATTAACTACGCAATTTAAAGAAGATTTGAACGAAATATACCAATTTTTAGAAAAGTTATTGGCGAATTTATAGGAATTAACCAAGAAAACTGTATTTAATTATGGAGGGCAGTTAGTTACACTATTTAAATAGAAAATTTAAAAGGAAAAGACCACTTTTTAGCCGAGTCATAGATGAATACGTGTTTTTATTGATGAATTCACGTAAAAAAGAGACTGAAAATGTGAAAATTATATATAATATAACGTTAGGAATTAACCAAGAAAACTATATAGGATTACGGGGGGTAGTTAGATACACTATTTAAATAGAAAATTAAAAAGAAAAAGGCCTATTTTCAGCCGTGCAATAGATGAATACGTGATTTTATTGATATTGATTTTAGGAAATTACGATTATGGGAAAACGAATTATGTGGAAATCAATATTTTAGCGGTAGAAATTTAATATAAAAACTATAGATAATTACGAAGGGCGGTTTAATACACTATTAACAAAGAAAATTTAAACGGAAAAGGCCACTTTTCAGCCGAGTTATAGATGAATACGTATTTTTATTGATGAATTCACGTAAATAAGAGACTGAAAATACGAAAATTATATATTTAATGTTAGGAATTAACCAAGAAAACTGTATAGGATTACGGTGGGCAGTTAGTTACACTATTTAAATAGAAAATTTTAAAGGAAAAGGCCACTTTTCAGCCGAGTTGTAGATGAATTCCTGTTTTTATTGATGAATTAACGTAAATAAGAGACTGAAAATATGAAAATTATATATAATATAACGTTAGGAATTAACCAAGAAAACTATATAGGATTACGGGGGGCAATTAGATACACTATTTAAATAGAAAATTAAAAAGAAAAAGGCCTATTTTCAGCCGTGCAATAGATGAATACGTGATTTTATTGATATTGATTTTAGGAAATTACGATTATGGGAAAACGAATTATGTGGAAATCAATATTTTAGCGGTAGAAATTTAATATAAAAACTATAGATAATTACGGGGGGTGGTTTAATACACTATTAACAAAGAAAATTTAAACGGAAAAGGCCACTTTTTAGCCGAGTTATAGATGAATACGTGTTTCTATTGATGAATTCACGTAAATAAGGGACTGAAAATATGAAAATTATGTATACAACGTTAGAAATTTATCAAGAAAACTGTATAGTATTACGGAGGGCGGTTAGTTACACTATTTAAATAGAAAATTTAAAAGGAAAAGGCCACTTTTCAGCCGAGTTATAGATGAATACGTGTTTTTATTGATGAATTCACGTAAATAAGAGACTGAAAATATGAAAATTATGTATATAACGTTAGAAATTAATTAAGAAAACTGTATAGTATTACGGAGGGCGGTTAGTTACACCATTTAAATAGAAAATTTAAAAGGAAAAGGCCACTTTTAAGCCGAGTTATAGATGAATACGTGTTTTTATTGATGAATTCACGTAAATAAGAGAATGAAAATATGAAAATTATAATATAACGTTAGGAACTTACCAAGAAAACAATATAGGATTACGGGGGGCAATAATTTACACTATATAAATAGAAAATTTAAAATGAAAAGGCCAATTTTCAGCCGTGCTATAGATGAATACTTATTTTTATTAATGAATTTAAGTAAGAAATAGAATGAAAATATGAAAATTAAATATATAACATTACGAATTTACTGAGAAAACTATACGAAAATGTGGGGAGCAATTAACTTCGCAATTTAAAGAAGATTTGAACGAAATATACCAATTTTTAGAAAAGTTATTAGCGAATTTATAGTTGAATTAAGTAATTGTATTGATTGACCACTATACCTCGGTTTAGGTAAATAGTCATTTTTTCCAGTTCTGTATGTTTTATAAAGCAATAAAGAGTGCAGATAGTAGTTTCTACACTAGATGAACATAATAAAAGCCAAAAGAGCGAAAGAAATGAAGATTTGAATAATATTAAAAATTTTAGGAAATTACGATTATGGGAAAACGAATTATGTGGAAATCAATATTTTAGTGGTAGAAATTTATTATAAAAACTAAAGATTAATACGGAGGGGCGGTTAAGTACACTATTAACAAAGAGAATTTAAACGGAAAAGGCCACTTTTCAGCCGAGTTATAGATGAATACGTGTTTTTATTGATGAATTTACGTAAATAAGACTGAAAATATGAAAATTATATATATTACGTTAGGAATTAAACAAGAAAACTGTATAGGATTACAGGTAGCAGTTAGTTGCACTATTTAAATAGAAAATTTAAAAGAAAAAGGCCACTTTTTAGCCGAGTTATAGAAGAATACTTGTTTTTATTGATGAATTTAAGTAACAAATAGACTGAAAATATGAAAATTAAATATATAACGTTACGAATTTACTGAGAATACTATAAGAAAATGTGGGGAGCAATTAACTACGCAATTTAAAAAAGATTTGAACGAAATATACCAATTTTTAGAAAAGTTATTAGCGAATTTATAGTTGAATTTATGTGATTGTATTGATTGATCACTATACCTCAGTTTAGGTAAATAGTGATTTTGTTCAGTTCTGTATGTTTTATAAAGCAAATAAGAGTACAGATGGGATTTTTTACACTAGAAGGACCTAATAAAAGCAAAAAGAGCGTAAGAAATGAAGATTTGAAAAATTTTAAAAATTTTAGGAAATTACGATTATGGGAAAACGAATTATGTGGAAATCAATATTTTAGCGGAAAAAATTTATTATAAAAACAATAGATCAATACGGGGGGCGGTTAAATACATTATTAACAAAGAAAATTTAAACGGAAAAGGCCACTTTTCAGCCGAGTTATAGATGAATACGTGTTTTATTGATGAATTCACGTAAATAAGAGACTGAAAATATGACAATATTATGTATATAGCGTTAGGAATTAACCAAAAAAACTGTATAGGATTACGGGGGGCAGTTAGTAACACTATTTAAATAGAAAATTTAAAAGGAAAAGGCCACTTTTCAGCCGAGTTATAGATGAATACGTGTTTTTATTGATGAATTCACGTAAATAAGAGACTGAAAATATGAAAATTATATATAATATAACGTTAGGAATTAACCAAGAAAACTATATAGGATTACAGGGGGCAATTAGATACACTATTTAAATAGAAAATTAAACAGAAAAAGGCCCATTTTCAGCCGTGCAATAGATGAATACGTGATTTTATTGATATTGATTTTAGGAAATTACGATTATGGGAAAACGAATTATGTGGAAATCAATATTTTAGCGGTAGAAATTTAATATAAAAACTATAGATAATTACGAGGGGGCGGTTTAATACACTATTAACAAAGAAAATTTAAACGGAAAAGGCCACTTTTCAGCCGAGTTATAGATGAAAACGTGTTTGTATTGATGAATTCACGTAAATAAGAGACTGAAAATATGAAAATTATATAGTTAATGTTAGAAATTAACCAAGAAAACTGTATAGGATTACGGTGGGCAGTTAGTTTCACTATTTAAATAGAAAATTTTAAGGAAAAGACCACTTTTCAGCCGAGTTATAGATGAATACGTGTTTTTATTGATGAATTCACGTAATTAAGAGACTGAAAACACGAAAATTAAATACATAACGTTACGAATTTAATGAGAAAACTATAAGAAAATAAGAAGAGCAATGAAGTACACAATTAAAAGACGATTTGAACGATAAATACCAATTTTTAGATATGTTATTAGCGAATTTATAGTTGAATTTATGTGATTGTATTGATTGACCACTATACCTCGGTTTAGGTAAATAGTGTTTTTTTCCAGTTCTGTATGTTTTATAAAGAGAATAAGAGTGCAGATGGGTTTTTTTTACACTAGAAGGACCTAATAAAACCAAAAAGAGCGAAAGAAATGAAGATTTGAAAAAAACTATAGATAAATACGGGGAGCGGTTAAATACACTATTAACAAAGAAAATTTAAACGGAAAAGGCCACTTTTCAGCCGAGTTATAGATGAATACGTGTTTTTATTGATGAATTCACGTAAATAGGAGACTGAAAATATGAAATTAATATATAAAACGTTAGGAGTTAACCAAGAAAACTGTATAGGATTACGGGGGGCAGTTATTTGCACTATTTAAATAGAAAATTTAAAAGTAAAAGGCAACTTTTCAGCCGAGTTATAGATGAATACGTGTTTTTATTGATGAATTCACGTAAATAAGGGACTGAAAATATGAAAATTATGTATATAACGTTAGAAATTAATCAAGAAAACTGTATAGTATTACGGAGGGCGGTTAGTTACACTATTTAAATAGAAAATTTAAAAGGAAAAGGCCACTTTTCAGCCGAGTTATAGATGAATACGTGTTTTTATTGATGAATTCACGTAAATAAGAGAATGAAAATATGAAAATTATAATATAACGTTAGGAACTTACCAAGAAAATTATATAGGATTACGGGGGGCAATAATTTACACTATATAAATAGAAAATTTAAAAGGAAAAGGCCAATTTTCAGCCGTGCTATAGATGAATACTTATTTTTACTAATGAATTTGAATAAGAAATAGACTGATAATATGAAAATTAAATATATAACGTTACGAATTTACTGAGAAAACTATACGAAAATGTGGGGAGCAATTAACTTCGCAATTTAAAGAAGATTTGAACGAAATATACCAATTTTTAGAAAAGTTATTAGCGAATTTATAGTTGAATTAAGTGATTGTATTGATTGACCACTATACCTCGGTTTAGGTAAATAGTGATTTTTTCCAATTCTGTATGTTTTATAAAGCAATAAGAAGTGCAGATAGTAGTTTCTACACTAAATGAACATAATAAAAGCCAGAAGAGCAAAAGAAATGAAGATTTGAATAATATTAAAAATTTTAGGAAATTACGATTATGGGAAAACGAATTATGTGGAAATCAATATTTTAGTGGTAGAAATTTATTATAAAAACTATAGATTAATACGGAGGGGCGGTTAAATACACTACTAACAAAGAAAATTTAACGGAAAAGGCCACTTTTCAGCCGAGTTATAGATGAATACGTGTTTTTATTGATGAATTTACGTAAATAAGACTGAAAAGCCTGAAAATGAAAAAGAAAATAGACAGGTGTCAACTATGTTTATTTTGTCTAAATATTTTAATAAAAATAACTATACATTTTAATTGTAAAATTTTAGTGCACAAAGGAAATTTTTATTGTTGTCATAGATTTAAATAGTATAACAATGGTTTATATAATATCTGAAATTAACTACGAGACATAAAAATTTTTCAAGATTGTGACATAATATGCCAAATGTAACAAAACAATTCGCAACAAAGGATTTCTGAAATATTATATATTTGATTGACTGATGAAGAGCTATCGTATCGAAAAGCCACATAAGAGTTTGTCGGGATATTTTTCATATTTGCGCATGGGGATTTTGTTTTTGTTCCCACTACAGTACCTGTTCAGTATTTGATAAGTTCTAGTCCGCGTATGATAACTTCAAGACACGGTTGCTAAGGCCGCCATCGTTTGTTCTAGCGACGCCATACGTCCGTGGATCTCTTACACTGCAGCTTCCAATTGCAGAACCGTCCTGTGACGCACCTACGTAACGACGTAGCGTCTTGTTACCAAGACAAGCAGCCTTCATATTTTGACTTTGACTTTTTTATATCTTCAGTGTAATTGTTAAGTTACTTTATTGTGTTTTTTTTAATTTGTTTTAAGTTATTCTTTTTTGTTATTGTATTTAACTGTTGTGAATGCAGTCCGTAACCCAATCTAGTGATGACACGGCAAACGCAACACTTATATGTACACAGTGCAACAAGTCATTCAAATCTTTAAAAGGCCTCAACATACACACTACAAAAACACACAGGAAATGTATTAGCCAAAACAGTTCACCTTTAGACATACACCCTTTTATTCCAAATACGCCTACTTTTGCAGCCAACTTTCCAACTCCTTTCCACACATATCTTAGCCATTTGAAAAATAGTATTCAGACAGTTAAAAGAATCCCTCGAGGAGCTCGAATAACCGTTGCTACACATTTGTCACAATTAATCCAGAAATGTTACATAAGCAATTGTACTCAAGACTGGCAGAACCTATTTTTATTTTCATACAGCACACTACATATAACAAAAACTGATAAACCAAATTTATCCTTGACACAAAAGATTAAAAATAACTGTACTGTCAGCTCCTCACCTTCTCCCGCACCTCTAATCAAACATGATGCCCCTCGTAATCGCAACAAATTAATCGAAAACAAAATCTGTGACGGAGATCTCAAAGGTGCCGCTCGTCTTTTGTTCTCAAACGAGGTACTTTCACCAGATACCCCTGACACCCTTCAGGCCTTACGGTCAAAACATCCTCTAGCTCCAGTAAACCCATATTTTTTCGACCGACCAACAGTAGGGCAAGCATGCCTTCAAATTCAAAACAAAGATGTAACGGATGCCATTTTATCTTTTAAACCAGGTTCGGCTGCAGGTTTGGATGGAATCTCACCGCAACATTTGAAAGATTTAACATCGCATTCTGTGGGTGATGCAGGTGAGCAACTCGTAAATTCGATCACTAAATTAATTAACTTTATGTATTCCGGTAACGTCAATCCAGAAATTGTTCCAATTCTTTTCGGCGCGAACCTCATTGCTCTCACCAAAAAGGACGGAGGGGTGAGACCAATTGCTGTTGGATCAACACTACGACGCCTGGCCTCCAAAATTGCTGTTCGACATATTTTACAGAAATTAAATTCGGAATTTGAACCCGTACAGTTAGGCTTCGGTGTAAAGGGAGGGTGTGAGGCAGCCGTCCATGCCCTACGTTCTTTCCTAACATATGGACATCCTGACGTGTTGCTCAAAATTGATGTCAAAAATGCTTTCAATTCGGTAAATAGGGGGACCCTACTGACTGAAATAAATCAACATATACCCGAAATATACAATTATCTT
Source organism: Parnassius smintheus behrii (assembly GCA_036936625.1). Classification (NCBI taxonomy): domain Eukaryota; kingdom Metazoa; phylum Arthropoda; class Insecta; order Lepidoptera; family Papilionidae; genus Parnassius; species Parnassius smintheus. Next base: position 34,848,339 of record JAUPFT010000027.1, read on the forward strand.
CTTCTCAGTTACGCTGACCCAACAAAATTGTTATATCGATCTAATGAATTATCCTCGGAAGTAGGTTGTCAACAAGGTGATCCCCTTGGACCAGCAATTTTTAGTTTGGCTATAAATCCCATAATCAAAAGTTTAAATTCTAAATTCAATATTTGGTATCTGGATGACGGAACCTTAGGAGGTGATATGGAAACTGTATTTTCTGACCTTTTTTCAATCAAAAATAAATTTGAAGCTATTGGTTTGGAGCTTAACTTTGGCAAATGCGAACTTTTTATAAATAACTGCAACTTAAATTTAAATGACGTAAAACACAAATTTAATACTTTGGCACCAAATATTAAAATAGTTAACAGTAATTCCCTTTACCTTTTAGGTTCTCCAATTTTTAACGAATCTATTTCTGAATATATTAATAATTCAATTGCTAAATTTCAAAATTCTGCTGACCGTCTCCTTGAAATTAGTCCACATTATGCACTTTGCATTTTAAAATCTTGTCTTTTTGTCCCGAAATTTACGTATGTGCTCCGTTGCTGCTCCTTTTGGAATCACCCAGACCTTTTGACACAAGTGGACAACTTAATCAAAATAAGTTTAGAATCGATTCTTAATATACACATGAACGAGCAATCTTGGACCCAAGCATCCCTACCCATCCGTTATGGTGGTTTAGGAATTCGCAAAATTTCCAGTGTCTCTTTACCAGCCTTCCTATCTTCTGTCCACAGTTCAGCAAATCTCATAAGTAAAATTTTAAGGGCATCCCCTTCAAACTTTGAGATTGCTGGCCTGGAAGAAGCTAGAAACGCTTTCTTAATTAAATGCCCTGGTCAAAATTTTCAATTTCCTCTAAATTCACAGAGGAGCTGGGACGACATAAACTGCAAACTGACTTATGACAATCTTTTGAGCTTTAGTACAGGTTCGGCGCGTGCTAGGCTTTTGGCCGTGGGTACGCATGAGGCCGGCTACTGGCTTCACGCGTATCCTTCGTCAAATACAGGAACATTTCTTGAGCCTGACACGCTCCGAATCGCAACCTGTCTACGGCTTGGGGTTCCGGTCTGCGCTCCTCATAAATGTCCGTGTGGCAGTGACGTCGACAAGCTAGGATATCACGGGCTATCATGCCAAAAAAGTACAGGTCGCTTCTCGAGACATGCAGCACTTAACGATATCATACGCCGGTCTCTTGCCACCGTCAACGTGCCAAGTCTACTTGAGCCGTCTGGTATTGCAAGAGACGATGGCAAGAGACCGGACGGTATGAGTTTGATTCCATGGAGGATGGGCCGGGTGCTGGTATGGGATGCAACCTGTTCAGACACGCTGGCCCCTTCCCATCTACGTGGAACCAACAACAGAGCTGGTGCGGCTTGTGAAGCGGCAGAAAAGGCTAAAGTTTGCAAATACAGGGGTCTAGGCTCCGAATATATTTTTGTCCCTTTCGGTGTCGAGACCCTTGGTCCGTGGGGTCCTAGCGCTATAAGCCTTTTTAAGGAAATAGCAAAAAGGTTAATCGACGTCACAGGAGACCGAAGAGCTGGCAGTTACCTCGGACAAAGAATTAGTCTAGCTATTCAACGGGGAAACGCTGCCAGTATCTTCGGAACCTTGCCTAAAGGACCTCTTTTTTAATAATTTAATTTAGTTATTATAATATATATTTTTAAGGTTTTTAGTATTAGAAATAATTTTTATAAATTTATGGGTTAGATTTAATTTAAAGTATATTTAGGTTTTATTTTGATATGTTTATAAGTTGTGTGTACCATATAAAGACTGAAAATATGAAAATTATATATATAACGTTAGGAATTAAACAAGAAATCTGTATAGGATTACAGGTAGCAGTTAGTCGCACTATTTAAATAGAGAATTTAAAAGGAAAAGGCCACTTTTCAGCCGAGTTATAGAAGAATACTTGTTTTTATTGATGAATTTATGTAAGAAATAGACTGAAAATATGAAAATTAAATATATAACGTTACGAATTTCCTGAAAATACTATAAGTAAATGTGGGGAGCAATTAACTACGCAATTTAAAGAAGATTTGAACGAAATATACCAATTTTTAGAAAAGTTATTAGCGAATTTATAGTTGAATTTATGTGATTATATTGATTGATCACTATACCTCAGTTTAGGTAAATAGCGATTTTGTTCAGTTCTGTATGTTTTATAAAGCAAATAAGAGTACAGATGGGATTTTTTACACTAGAAGGACCTAATAAAAGCAAAAAGAGCGTAAGAAATGAAGATTTGAAAAATTTTAAAAATTTTAGGAAATTACGATTATGGGAAAACGAATTATGTGGAAATCAATATTTTAGCGGAAAAAATTTATTATAAAAACAATAGATCAATACGGGGGGCGGTTAAATACATTATTAACAAAGAAAATTTAAACGGAAAAGGCCACTTTTCAGCCGAGTTATAGATGAATACGTGTTTTATTGATGAATTCACGTAAATAAGAGACTGAAAATATGACAATATTATGTATATAGCGTTAGGAATTAACCAAAAAAACTGTATAGGATTACGGGGGGGCAGTTACTAACACTATTTAAATAGAAAATTTAAAAGGAAAAGGCCACTTTTCAGCCGAGTTATAGATGAATACGGGTTTTTATTGATGAATTCACGTAAATAAGAGACTGAAAATATGAAAATTATATATAATATAACGTTAGGAATTAACCAAGAAAACTATATAGGATTACGGGGGGCAATTAGATACACTATTTAAATAGAAAATTAAAAAGAAAAAGGCCCATTTTCAGCCGTGCAATAGATGAATACGTGATTTTATTGATATTGATTTTAGGAAATTACGATTATGGGAAAACGAATTATGTGGAAATCAATATTTTAGCGGTAGAAATTTAATATAAAAACTATAGATAATTACGAGGGGGCGGTTTAATACACTATTAACAAAGAAAATTTAAACGGAAAAGGCCACTTTTCAGCCGAGTTATAGATGAAAACGTGTTTTTATTGATGAATTCACGTAAATAAGAGACTGAAAATATGAAAATTATATAGTTAATGTTAGAAATTAACCAAGAAAACTGTATAGGATTACGGTGGGCAGTTAGTTTCACTATTTAAATAGAAAATTTTAAGGAAAAGACCACTTTTCAGCCGAGTTATAGATGAATACGTGTTTTTATTGATGAATTCACGTAATTAAGAGACTGAAAACACGAAAATTAAATACATAACGTTACGAATTTAATGAGAAAACTATAAGAAAATAAGAAGAGCAATGAAGTACACAATTAAAAGACGATTTGAACGATAAATACCAATTTTTAAATACGTTATTAGCGAATTTATAGTTGAATTTATGTGATTGTATTGATTGACCACTATACCTCGGTTTAGGTAAATAGTGTTTTTTTCCAGTTCTGTATGTTTTATAAAGAGAATAAGAGTGCAGATGGGTTTTTTTACACTAGAAGGACCTAATAAAAGCAAAAAGAGCGAAAGAAATGAAGATTTGAAAAAAACTATAGATAAATACGGGGAGCGGTTAAATACACTATTAACAAAGAAAATTTAAACGGAAAAGGCCACTTTTCAGCCGAGTTATAGATGAATACGTGTTTTTATTGATGAATTCACGTAAATAGGAGACTGAAAATATGAAATTAATATATAAAACGTTAGGAGTTAGCCAAGAAAACTGTATAGGATTACGAGGGGCAGTTATTTGCACTATTTAAATAGAAAATTTAAAAGTAAAAGGCCACTTTTCAGCCGAGTTATAGATGAATACGTGTTTTTATTGATGAATTCACGTAAATAAGGGACTGAAAATATGAAAATTATGTATATAACGTTAGAAATTAATCAAGAAAACTGTATAGTATTACGGTGGGCAGTTAGTTACACTATTTTAATAGAAAATTTAAAAGGAAAAGACCACTTTTTAGCCGAGTTATAGATGAATACGTGTTTTTATTGATGAATTCACGTAAATAAGCGATTGAAAATATGAAAATTATATATATTACGTTAGGAATTAACCAAGAAAACTGTATAGGATTTCGAAGGGCAGTTAGTTACACTATGTAAATAGAAAATTTAAAAGGAAAAGGCCACTTTTCAGCCGAGTTATGGATGAATACGTGTTTTTATTGATGAATTCACGTAAATAAGAGACTGAAAATATGAAAATTATATATAATATAACGTTAGGAATTAACCAAGAAAACTATATAGGATTACGGAGGGCAATTAGTTACACCATTTAAATAGAAAATTTAAAAGGAAAAGGCCTATTTTCAGCCGTGCAATAGATGAATACTTGTTTTTATTGATTAATTTAAGTAAGAAATAGACTGAAAATATGAAAATTAAATATATAACGTAACGAAATTACTAAGAAATTTATAACGAAATGTGGGGAGCAATTAACTACACAATTTGAAGAAGATTTGAGCAAAATATACCAATTTTTAGAAAAGTTATTAGCGAATTCATAGTTGAATTTATGTGATTGTATGGAATGACCACTATACCTCGGTTTAGGTAAATAGTAATTTTTTCCAGTTCTGTATGTTTTATAAAGCAAATAAGAGTACAGATGGGGTTTTCTACAGATAGAGAAGGACCTAATAAAAGCAAAAAGAGAGTAAGAAATGAAGATTTGAAAATTTTTAGGAAATTACGATTATGGGAAAACGAATTATGTGGAAATCAATATTTTAGCGGAAAAAATTTATTATAAAAACAATAGATAAGTACGGGGGGCGGTTAAATACATTATTAACAAAGAAAATTTAAACGGAAAAGGCCACTTTTCAGCTGAGTTATAGATGAATACGTGTTTTTATTGATGAATCCACGTAAATAAGAGACTGAAAATATGAAAATAATATGTATTACGTTAGGAATTAACCAAGAAAACTGTATAGTATTACGAAGGGCGGTTAGTTACACTATTTAAATATAAAATTTAAAAGGAAAAGCCCACTTTTCAGCTGAGTTATAGATGAATACGTGTTTATATTGATGAATTCACGTAAATAAGAGACTGAAAATATGAAAATTATAATATAACGTTAGGAACTTACCAAGAAAACTATATAGTATTACGAGGGGCAATTAGTTACACTATATAAATAGAAAATTTAAAAGGAAAAGGCCAATTTTCAGCCGTGCTATAGATGAATACGTGTTTTATTGATGAATTTAAGTAAGAAATAGACTGAAAATATGAAAATTAAATATATAACGTTACGAAATTACTGAGAAAACTATAAGGAAATGTAGGGAGCAATTAACTACGCAATTTAAAGGAGATTTGAACGAAATATACCAATTTTTAGAAAAGTTATTAGCGAATTTATAGTTGAATTTATGTGATTGTATTGATTGATCACTATACCTCGGTTTAGGTAAATAGTGATTTTGTTCATTTCTGTATGTTTTATAAAGCAAATAAGAGTGCAGATGGTAGTTTCCACACTAGACGGACCTAATAAAAGCAAAAAGAGCGAAAGAAATGAAGATTTGAGAAATTTTAAAAAATTTAGGAAATTACGATTATGGGAAAAAGAATTATGTGGAAATCAATATTTTATAGGTAGAAATTTAATATAAAAACTATAGATAAATACGGGGGGCGGTTAAGTACACTATTCGCAAAGAAAATTTAAACGGAAAAGGCCACTTTTCAGCCGAGTTATAGATGATACGTGTTTTTATTGATGAATTCACGTAAATAAGAGACAGAAAATATGAAAATTATATATAATATTACGTTAGGAATTAACCAAGAAAACTATATAGGATTACGGGGGGCAATTAGGTACACTATTTAAATAGAAATTTAAAAAGGAAAAGGCCTATTTTCAGCCGTGCCATAGATGAATACGTGATTTTATTGATATTGATTTTAGGAAATTACGATTATAGGAAAAGGAATTATGTGGAAATCAATATTTTTGCGGTTGAAACTTAATATAAAAATTATAGATAAATACGGGAAGCGGTTAAATACACTATAAACAAAGAAAATTTAAACGGAAAAGGCCACTTTTCAGCCGAGTTATAGATGAATACGTGTTTTTATTGATGAATTCACGTAAATAAGAGACTGAAAATATGAAAATTATATATATATATATTGTTAGGAATTAACCAAGAAAACTGTATAGGATAACGATAGGCGGTTAGTTACACTATTTAAATAGAAAATTTAAAAGGAAAATACCACTTTTCAGCCGAGTTATAGATGAATACGTGTTTTTAATGTTTAATTCACGTATATAAGAGACTGAAAATATGAAAATTAAATATATAACTTTACGAATTTATTGATAAAACTATAAGGAAATGTGGGGAGTATTTACCTACGCAATTTAAAAAGATTTAAACGAAATATACCAATTTTTAGAAAAGTTATTAGCGAATTTATAGTTGAATTTATGTGATTGTATTGATTGACCCCTATACCTCGGTTTAGGTAAATGGTGTTTTTTTCCAGTTCTGTATGTTTTATAAAGCAAATAAGAATGCAGGTGGGTTTTTTACACTAGAAGGACTTAATAAAAGCAAAAAGAGCGAAAGAAATGAAGATTTGAAAAATTTTAAAAATTTTAGGAAATCACGATTATGGGAAAACGAATTATGTGGAAATCAATATTTTAGCGGTAGAAATTTATTATAAGAACTATAGATAAATATGGGGGGCGGTTAAATACACTATTAACAAAGAAAATTTAAACGGAAAAGGCCACCTTCCAGCCGAGTTATAGATGAATACGTGTTTTTATTGATGAATTCACGTAAATAAGAGATTGAAAATATGAAAATTATGTATATAACGTTAGAAATTAATCAAGAAAACTGTATAGTATTACGGGGGGCGTTTAGGTACACTATTTAAATAGAAAATTTAAAAGAAAAAGGCCACTTTTCAGCCGAGTTATAGATGAATACGTGTTTTTATTGATGAATTCACGTAAATAAGAGACTGAAAATATGAAAATTATATATATAACGTCAGGAATTAACCAAGAAAACTGTAGAGGATTACGGAGGGCAGTTAGTTACACTATTTAAATAGAAAATTTAAAAGGAAAAGACCACTTTTCAGCCGAGTTATAGATGAATACGTGTTTTTATTGATGATTTCACGTAAATAAGAGACTGAAAATATGAAAATTATATATAATATAACGCTAGCAATTAACCAAGAAAACTATAAAGCATTACGAAGGGCAATTAGTTACACTATTTAAATAGAAAATTAAAAAGGAAAAGGCCTATTTTCAGCCGTGCAATAGATGAATACGTGTTTTATTGATGAATTTAAGTAAGAAATAAACCTAAAAAAATGAAAATTAAATATATAACGTAACGAATTTACTAAGAAAACTGTAAGAAAATGTGGGGAGAAATTAACTACGCAATTAAAAAAGATTTGAACTAAAATATACAAATTTTTAGAAAAGTTATTAGCGAATTTATAGTTGAATTTATGTGATAGTATTGATTGACCACTATACCTCGGTTTAGGTAAATAGTGATTTTTTCCAGTTCTGTATTTTTATAAAGCAAATAAGAGTGCAGATGGGTTTTTTCTACACTAAAAGGACCTAATAAAAGCAAACAGAGCGAAAGAAATGAAGATTTGAATTTTTTTTAAAATTTTAGGAAATTACGATTATGGGAAAACGAATTATGTGGAAATCAATAACCGAGCGGTAGAAATTTATTATAAAATCTATAGATAAATACGGGGGGCGGTTAAATACACTATTAATAAAGAAAATTTAAAAGGAAAAGGCCACTTTTCAGCTAAGTTATAGATGAATACGTGTTTTTATTGATGAATTCACGTAAATAAGAGACTGAAAATATGAAAATTATATATATAACATCAGGAATTAACCAAGAAAACTGTAGAGGATTACGAAGGGAAGTTAGTTACACTATCTAAATAGAAAAATTAAAAGGAAAAAGCCACTTTTCAGCCGAGTTATAGATGAATACGTGTTTTTATTGACGAATTCACGTAAATAAGAGACTGAAAATATGAAAATTATATATAATGTAACGCTAGGAATTAACCAAGAAAACTATACAGCATTACGGGGGGCAATTAGTTACACTATTTAAATAGAAAATTAAAAAGGAAAAGGCCTATTTTCAGCCGTGCAATAGATGAATACGTGTTTAATTGATGAATTTAAGTAAGAAATAAACTGAAAAATGAAAATTAAATATATAACGTAACGAATTTACTATGAAAACTATAAGTTAACGTGGGGAGCAATTAACTACGCAATTTAAAGAAGATTTGAACGAAATATACGAATTTTTAGAAAAGTTATTAGCGAATTTATAGTTGAATTAAGTGATTGTATTGATTGACCACTATACCTCGGTTTAGGTAAATAGTGATTTTTTCCAGTTCTGTATTTTTATAAAGCAAATAAGAGTGCAGATGTGTTTTTTCTACACTAGAAGGACCTAGTAAAAGCAAAAAGAGCGAAAGAAATGAAGATTTGATTTTTTTTTAAAATTTGAGGAAATTACGATTATGGGAAAACGAATTATGTGGAAATCAATAACTGAGCGGTAGAAATTTATTATAAAATCTATAGATAAATACGGGGGGCGGTTAAATACACTATTAACATAGAAAATTTAAACGGAAAAGGCCACTTTTTAGCCGAGTTATAGATGAATACGTGTTTTTATTGATGAATTCACGTAAATAAGCGATTGAAAATATGAAAATTATATATATTACGTTAGGAATTAACCAAGAAAACTGTATAGGATTTCGAAGGGCAGTTAGTTACACTATGTAAATAGAAAATTTAAAAGGAAAAGGCCACTTTTCAGCCGAGTTATGGATGAATACGTGTTTTTATTGATGAATTCACGTAAATAAGAGACTGAAAATATGAAAATTATATATAATATAACGTTAGGAATTAACCAAGAAAACTGTATAGGATAACGATAGGCGGTTAGTTACACTATTTAAATAGAAAATTTAAAAGGAAAATACCACTTTTCAGCCGAGTTATAGATGAATACGTGTTTTTATTGATGAATTCACGTATATAAGAGCCTGAAAATATGAAAATTAAATATATAACTTTACGAATTTATTGATAAAACTATAAGGAAATGTGGGGAGTATTTACCTACGCAATTTAAAAAGATTTAAACGAAATATACCAATTTTTAGAAAAGTTATTAGCGAATTTATAGTTGAATTTATGTGATTGTATTGATTGACCACTATACCTCGGTTTAGGTAAATAGTGTTTTTTTCCAGTTCTGTATGTTTTATAAAGAGAATAAGAGTGCAGATGGGTTTTTTTTAACACTAGAAGGACCTAATAAAAGCAAAAAGAGCGAAAGAAATGAAGATTTGAAAAATTTTAAAAATTTTAGGAAATCACGATTATGGGAAAACGAATTATGTGGAAATCAATATTTTAGCGGTAGAAATTTATTATAAAAACTATAGATAAATATGGGGGGCGGTTAAATACACTATTAACAAAGAAAATTTAAACGGAAAAGGCCACCTTCTAGCCGAGTTATAGATGAATACGTGTTTTTATTGATGAATTCACGTAAATAAGATATTGAAAATATGAAAATTATGTATATAACGTTAGAAATTAATCAAGAAAACTGTATAGTATTACGGGGGGCGGTTAGGTACACTATTTAAATAGAAAATTTAAAAGAAATAGGCCACTTTTCAGCCGAGTTATAGATGAATACGTGTTTTTATTGATGAATTCACGTAAATAAGAGACTGAAAATATGAAAATTATAATAAAACGTTAGGAACTTACCAAGAAAACTATATGGAATTACGGAATTGGAATTATTTACACTATATAAATAGAAAATTTAAAAGGAAAAGGCCAATTTTCAGCCGTGCTATAGATGAATACTTATTTTTATTGATGAATTTAAGTAAGAAATAGAATGAAAATATGAAAATTAAATATATAACGTTACGAATTTACTGAGAAAACTATAAGAAAATGTGGAGAGCAATCAACTACGCAATTTAAAAAAGATTTGAACGAAATATACCAATTTTTAGAAAAGTTATTAGCGAATTTATAGTTGAATTAAGTGATTGTATTGATTGACCACTATACCTCGGTTTAGGTAAATAGTGATTTTTTCCAGTTCTGTATGTTTTATAAAGCAAATAAGAGTGCAGATAGTAGTTTCTACACTAGATGAACATAATAAAAGCCAAAAGAGCGAAAGAAATGAAGATTTGAATAATTTTAAAAATTTTCGGAAATTACGATTATGGGAAAACGAATTATGTGGAAATCAATATTTTAGTGGTAGAAATTTATTATAAAAACTATAGATTAATACGGAGGGGCGGTTAAATATACTATTAACAAAGAAAATTTAAACGGAAAAGGCCACTTTTCAGCCTAGTTATAGATGTATACGTGTTTTTATTGATGAATTCACGTAAATAAGACTAAAAATATGAAAATTATATATATTACGTTAGGAATTAAACAATACTACTGTGTAGGATTACAGGGGGCAGTTAGTTGCACTATATAAATAGAAAATTTAAAAGGAAAAGGCAACTTATCAGCCGAGTTATTGAAGAAAACTTGTTTTTATTGATAAATTTAAGTAAGAAATAGACTGAAAATATGAAAATTAAATATATAACGTTACGAATTTACTGAGAAAACTATAAGGAAATGTGGGGTGTATTTAACTACGCATTTTAAAAAGATTTAAATTAAATATACCAATTTTTAGAAAAGTTATTAGCGAATTTATAGTTGAATTTATGTGATTGTATTGATTGACCCCTATACCTCGGTTTAGGTAAATGGTGTTTTTTCCAGTTCTGTATGTTTTATAAAGCAAATAAGAATGCGGAAGGGTTTTTTACACTAGAAGGACTTAATAAAAGCAAAAAGAGCGAAAGAAATGAAGATTTGAAAATTTTTAAAAATTTTAGGAAATTACGATTAAGGGAAAACGAATTATGTGGAAATCAATATTTTAGCGGTAGAAATTTATTATAAAAACTATAGATGAGTACGGGGGGCGGTTAAATACACTATTAACAAATAAATTTCAACGGAAAAGGCCACTTTTCAGCCGAGTTATAGATGAATACGTGTTTTTATTGATGAATTCACGTAAATAAGAGACTGAAAATATGAAAATTATATATATAACGTCAGGAATTAACCAAGAAAACTGTAGAGGATAACGGAGGGCATTTAGTTACACTATTTAAATAGAAAATTTAAAAGGAAAAGACCACTTTTCAGCCGAGTTATAGATGAATACGTGTTTTTATTGATGAATTGACGTAAATAAGAGACTGAAAATATGAAAATTATATATAGTGTAACGTTAGGAATTAATCAAGAAAACTATATAGGATTACGGGGGGCAATTAGTTACACTATTTAAATAGAAAATTAAAAAGAAAAAGGCCTATTTTCAGCCATACAATAGATGAATACGTGATTTTATTGATATTGATTTTAGGAAATTACGATTATGGGAAAACGAATTATTAGGAAATCAATTCTTAAGCGGTAGAAATTTAATATAAAAACTATAGATAATTACGGGGGGCGGTTAAATACACTATTAACAAAGAAAATTTAAACGGAAAAGGCCACTTTTCAGCCGAGTTATAGATGAATACGTGTTTTTATTGATGAATTCACGTAAATAAGAGACTGAAAATATGAAAATTATATATATAACGTCAGGAATTAACCAAGAAAACTGTGGAGGATTACGGAGGGCAGTTAGTTACACTATTTAAATAGAAAATTTAATAGGAAAAGACCACTTTTCAGCCGAGTTATAGATGAATACGTGTTTTTATTGATGATTTCACGTAAATAAGAGACTGAAAATATTAAAATTATACATAATATAACGTTAGGAATTAACCAAGAAAACTATATAGGATTACAGGGGGCAATCAGATACACTATTTACATAGAAAATTAAAAAGAAAAAGGCCTATTTTCAGCCGCGCAATAGATGAATATGTGATTTTATTGATATTGATTTTAGGAAATTACGATTATGGGAAAAAGAATTATGTGGAAATCAATATTTTAGCGGTAGAAATTTAATATAAAAACTATAGATAATTACGGGGGGCGGTTTAATACACTATTAACAAAGAAAATTTAAACGGAAAAGGCCACTTTTCAGCCGATTTATAGATGAATACGTGTTTTTATTGATGAATTCACGTAAATAAGAGACTGAGAATATGAAAATTATATATTTAATGTTAAGAATTAACCAAGAAAACTGTATAGGATTACGGTTAGCAGTAAGTTACACTATTTAAATAGAAAATATAAAAGGAAAAGACCACTTTTCAGCCGAGTTATAGATGAATACCTGTTTTTATTGATGAATTCACGTAAATAAGAGACTGAAAATATGAAAATTAAATATATAACGTTACGAATTTAATGAGAAAACTATAAGAAAATAAAAAGAGCAATGAAATACATAATTAAAAGACGATTTGAACGAAAAATACCAATTTTTAGAAAAGTTATTAGCGAATTTATAGTTGAATTTATGTGATTGTATTGATTGATCACTATACCTCGGTTTAGGTAAATAGTGATTTTGTTCAGTTCTGTATGTTTTATAAAGCAAATAAGAGTGCAGATGGTAGTTTCTACACTAGACGGACTTAATAAAAGCAAAAAGAGCGAAAGAAATGAAGATTTGAGAAATTTTAAAAATTTTAGGAAATTACGATTATGGGAAAACGAATTATGTGGAAATCAATATTTTAGCGGTAGATATTTAATATAAAAACTATAGATAAATACGAAGGGCGGTTAAATACACTATTAACAACGAAAATTTAAACGGAAAAGGCCACTTTTCAGCCGAGTTATAGATGAATACGTGTTTTTATTGATGAAGTCACGTAAATAAGAGACTGAAAATATGAAATTTAAATACAAAACGTTAGGAATTAACCAAGGAAACTGTATAGGATTACGGGGGGCAGTTATTTGCACTATTAAAATAGAAAATTTTAAAGTAAAAGGCCACTTTTCAGCCGAGTTATAGATGAATACGTGTTTTCATTGATGAATTCACGTAAAAAAGAGATTGAAAATATGAAAATTATATATATCACGCCAGGAATTAACCAAGAAAACTGTTAAGGATTACGGAGGGCAGTTAGTTACACTATTTAAATAGAAAATTTAAAAGGAAAAGACCACTTTTCAGCCGAGTTATAGATGAATACTTGTTTTTATTGATGAATTTAAGTAAGAAATAGAATGAAAATATGAAAATTAAATATATAACGTTACGAATTTACTAAGAAAACTATAAGGAAATGTAGGGAGCAATTAACTACGCAATTAAAAGAAGATTTGAACGAAATATACCAATTTTTAGAAAAGTTATTAGCGAATTTATAGTTGAATTTATGTGATAGTATCGATTGATCACTATACCTCCGTTTAGGTAAATAGTGATTTTTTCCAGTTCTGTATGTTTTATAAAGAGAATAAGAGTGCAGATGGGTTTTTTTTACACTAGAAGGACTTAATAAAAGCAAAAAGATCGAAAGAAATGAAGATTTGAAAAATTTTAAAAATTTTAGGAAATTACGATTATGGGAAAACGAATTATGTGGAAATCAATATTTTAGCGGTGGAAATTTAATATAAAAACTATAGATAAATACGGGGAGCGGTTAAATACACTATTAACAAAGAAAATTTAAACGGAAAAGGCCACTTTTCAGCCGAGTTATAGATGAATACGTGTTTTTATTGATGAATTCACGTAAATAGGAGACTGAAAATATGAAAATTATAATATAACGTTAGGAACTTACCAAGAAAACTATATAGGATTACGGGGGGCAATTATTTACACTATATAAATAGAAAATTTAAAAGGAAAAGGCCACTTTTCAGCCGAGTTATAGAAGAATACTTGTTTTTATTGATGAATTTAAGTAAGAAATAGATTGAAAATATGAAAATTAAATATAGAACGTTACGAATTTACTGAGAATACTATAAGGAAATGTGGGGGGCAATTAACTACGCAATTTAAAGAAGATTTGAACGAAATATACCAATTTTTAATAAAGTTATTAGCGAATTTATAGTTGAATTTATGTGATTGTATTGATTGATCACTATACCTCAGTTTAGCTAAATAGTGATTTTGTTCAGTACTGTATGTTTTATAAAGCAAATAAGAGTGCAGATGGTAGTTTCTACACTAGACGGACCTAATAAAAGCAAAAAGAGCGAAAGAAATGAAGATTTGAGAAATTTTAAAAATTTTAGGAAATTACGATTATGGGAAAAGGAATTATGTGGAAATCAATATTTTAGCGGAGGAAATTTAATATAAAAACTATAGATAAATACGGGGAGCGGTTAAATACACTATTAACAAAGAAAATTTAAACGGAAAAGGCCACTTTTCAGCCGAGTTATAGATGAATACGTGTTTTTATTAATGAATTCACGTAAATAGGAGCCTGAAAATATGAAATTTATATATAAAACGTTAGGAATTAACCAAGAAAACTGTATAGGATTACGGAGGGCAGTTATTTGCACTATTTAAATAGAAAATATAAAAGGAAAAGACCACTTTTCAGCCGAGTTATAGATGAATACGTGTTTTTATTGATGAATTCACGTAAATAAGAGACTGAAAATATGAAAATTATGTATATAACGTTAGAAATTAATCAAGAAAACTGTAAAGTATTACGGAGGGTGGTTAGTTCCACTATTTAAATAGAAAATTTAAAAGGAAAAGGCCACTTTTCAGCCGAGTTATAGATGAATACGTGTTTTTATTGATGAATTCACGTAAATAAGAGAATGAAAATATGAAAATTATAATATAACGTTAGGAACTTACCAAGAAAACTATATACGATTACGAGGGGCAATTATTTACACTATATAAATAGAAAATTTAAAAGGAAAAGGCCAATTTTCAGCCGTGCTATAATTGAATACTTATTTTTATTGATGAATTTAAGTAAGAAATAGACTGAAAATATGAAAATTAAATATATAACGTTACGATTTTCTGAGAATACTATAAGGAAATGTGGGGAGCAATTAACTACGCAATTTAAAGAAGAATTGAACGAAATATACCAATTTTTAGAAAAGTTATTAGCGAATTTATAGTTGAATTAAGTGATTGTATTGATTAGCCACTATACCTCGGTTTAGGTAAATAGTGATTTTTTCCAGTTCTGTATGTTTTATAAAGCAAATACGAGTGCAGATAGTAGTTTCTACACTAAATGAACATAATAAAAGCCAATAGAGCGAAAGAAATGAAGATTTGAATAATATTAAAAATTTTAGGAAATTACGATTATGGGAAAATGAATTATGTGGAAATCAATATTTTAGCGGTAGAAATTTATTATAAAAACTATAGATAAATACGGGGGGCGGTTAAATACACTACTAACAAAGAAAATTTAAACGGAAAAGGCCACTTTTCAGCCGAGTTATAGATGAATACGTGTTTTTATTGATGAATTCACGTAAATAAGACTGAAAATATGAAAATTATATATATTACGTTAGGAATTAAACAAGAAAACTGTATAGGATTACAAGGGGCAGTTAGTTGCACTATATAAATAGCAAATTTAAAAGGAAAAGGCAACTTTTCAGCCGAGTTATAGAAGAATACTTGTTTTTATTGATGAATTTAAGTGAAAAATAGACTGAAAATATGAAAATTAAATATATAACGTTACGAATTTACTGAAAAAACTATAGGGAAAGGTGAAGAGCAAATAACTACGAAATTTAAAGAAGATTTGAACGAAATATACCAATTTTTAGAAAAGTTGTTAGCAAATTTATAGTTGAATTTATGTGATTGTATTGATTGACCACTATACCTCGGTTTAGGTAAATAGTGATTTTTTTCCAGTTCTGTATGTTCTATAAAGCAAATAAGAGTGCAGATAGTAGTTTCTACACTAGATGAAATTAATAAAAGCCAAAAGAGCAAAAGAAATGAAAATTTGAATAATATTAAAAATTTTAGGAAATTACGATTGTGGGAAAACGAATTATGTGGAAATCAATATTTTAGCGGTAGAAATTTAATATAAAAACTATAGATAATTACGGGGGGCGGTTAAATACACTATTAACAAAGAAAATTTAAACGGAAAAGGCCACTTTTCAGCCGAGTTATAGATGAATACGTGTTTTTATTGATGAATTCACGTAAATAAGAGTCGGAACATATGAAAATTATATATGTAACATTAGGAATTAACCAAGAAAACTGTATAGGATTACGGGAGGTAGCTAGTTACACTATTTAAATAGAAAATTTAAAAGGATAAGGCAACTTTTTCAGCCGAGTTATAGATGAATACGTGTTTTTATTGATGAATTCACGTAAATAAGAGACTGAAAATATGAAAATTATACATATCACGTTAGGAATTAACCAAGAAAACTATATAGGATTACGAAGGGCAATTAGTTACACTATTTAAATAGAAAATTTAAAAGAAAAAGGCCAATTTTCAGCAGTGCTATAGATGAATACGTGTTTTTATTGATGAATTCACGTAAATAAGAGACTGAAAATATGAAAATTATACATATAACGTTAGGAATTAACCAAGAAAACTGTATAGGATTACGGGAGGCAGTTAGTTACACTATTTAAATAGAAAATTAAAAAGGAAAAAGCCACTTTTTCAGCCGAGTTATAGATGAATACGTGTTTTTATTGATGAATTCACGTAAATAAGAGACTGAAAATTTGAAAATTATATATGTAACGTTAGGAATTAACCAAGAAAACTATAAAGGATTACGAAAGGCAATTAGTTACACTATTCAAATACAAAATTAAAAAGGAAAAGGCCAATTTTCAGCCGTGCTATAGATGAATACGTGTTTTATTGATGAATTCACGTAAATAAGAGACTGAAATACGAAAATTATATATATAACGTTAGGAATTAACCAATAAAACTATAAAGGATTACGGGGGGCAATTAGATACACTATATAAATAGAAAATTAAAAAGAAAAAGGCCTATTTTCAGCCGTGCAATAGATGAATACGTGATTTTATTGATATTGATTTTAGGAAATTACGATTATGGGAAAACGAATTATGTGGAAATCAATATTTTAGCGGTAGAAATTTAATATAAAAACTATAGATTACGGGGGGCGGTTAAATACACTATTAACAAAAAAAATTAAACGGAAAAGGCCACTTTTCAGCCGAGTTATAGATGAATACGTGTTTTTATTGATGAATTCACGTAAATAAGAGACTGAAAATATGAAAATTATATGTATAATGCTAGGAATTAACCAAGGAAACTGTATAGGATTACGGTGGGCAGTCAGTTACACTATTTAAATAGAACATTTAAAAGGAAAAGACCACTTTTCAGCCGAGTTATAGATGAATACGTGTTTTTATTGATGAATTCACGTAAATAAGAGACTGAAAATATGAAAATTATATATAATATAACGTTAGGAATTAACCAAGAAAACTATATAGAATTACGGGGGGTAATTAGTTACACTATTTAAATAGAAAATTAAAAAGGAAAAGGCCTATTTTCAGCCGTGCAATAGATGAATACGTGATTTTATTGATATTGATTTTAGGAAATTACGATTATGGGAAAAAGAATTATGTGGAAATCAATATATTAGCGGTAGAAATTTAATATAAAAACTATAGATAATTACGTGTGGCGGTTATATACACTATTAACAAAGAAAATTTAAACGGAAAAGGCCACTTTTCTGCCGAGTTATAGATGAATACGTGTTTTTATTGATGAATTCACGTAAATAAGAGACTGAAAATATGAAAATTATATATATAACGTCAGGAATTAAGCAAGAAAACTGTAGAGGATTACGGAGGGCAGTTAGTTACACTATTTAAATAGAAAATTTAAAAGGAAAAGACCACTTTTCAGCCGAGTTATAGATGAATACGTGTTTTTATTGATGAATTCACGTAAATAAGAGACTGAAAATATGAAAATTATATATAATATAACGTTAGGAATAAACCAAGAAAACTATAAAGGATTAAGGGAGGCAATTAGATACACTATTTAAATAGAAAATTAAAAAGGAGAAGGCCTATTTTCAGCCGTGCAATAGATGAATACGTGATTTTATTGATATTGATTTTAGGAAATTACGATTATGGGAAAACGAATTATGTGGAAATCAATATTTTAGCGGTAGAAATTTATTATAAAAACTATAGATTAATACGGAGGGGCGGTTAAATATACTACAAACAAAGAAAATTTAAACGGAAAAGGCCACTTTTCAGCCGAGTTATAGATGAATACGTGTTTTTATTGATGAATTCACGTAAATAAGAGAATGAAAATATGAAAATTTTATATATATACTGCGTTAGGAAGTAAACAAGAAAACTGTATAGGATTACAAGGGGCAGTTAGTTGCACTATTTAAATAGAAAATTTAAAAGGAAAAGGCAAATTTTCAGCCGAGTTATAGAAGAATACTTGTTTTTATTAATGAATTGAAGTAAAAAATAGACTGAAAATATGAAAATTAAATATATAACGTTACGAATTTACTAAAAAAACTATAAGGAAATGTGAAGAGCAATTAACAACGAAATTTAAAGAAGATTTGAACGAAATATACCAATTTTTAGAAAAGTTATTAGCGAATTTATAGTTGAATTTATGTGATTGTATTGATTGACCACTATACCTCGGTTTAGGTAAATAGTATTTTTTTCCAGTTCTGTATGTTTTATAAAGCAAATAAGAGTGCAGATGGGTTTTTTTACACTAGAAGGACTTAATAAAAGCAAAAAGAGCGAAAGAAATGAAGATTTGAAAAATTTTAAAAATTTTAGGAAATTACGATTATGGGAAAACGAATAATGTGGAAATCAATATTTTAGCGGTGGAAATTTAATATAAAAACTATAGATAAATACGGGGAGCGGTTAAATACACTATTAACAAAGAAAATTTAAACGAAAAAGGCCACATTTCAGCCGAGTTATAGATGAATACGTGTTTTTATTGATGAATTCACGTAAATAGGAGACTGAAAATATGAAATTTATATATAAAACGTTAGGAATTAACCAAGAAAACTGTATAGGATTACGGGGGGCAGTTATTTGCACTATTTAAATAGAAAATTTAAAAGTAAAAGGCCACTTTTCAGCCGAGTTATAGATGAATACGTGTTTTTATTGATGAATTCACGTAAATAAGAGACTGAAAATATGAAAATTATGTATATAACGTTAGAAATTAATCAAGAAAACTGTATAGTATTACGAAGGGCGGTTAGTTACACTATTTAAATAGAAAATTTAAAAGGAAAAGGCCAGTTTTCAGCCGAGTTATAGATGAATACGTGTTTTTATTGATGAATTCACGTAAATAAGAGAATGAAAATATGAAAATTATAATATATCGTTAGGAACTTACCAAGAAAACTATATAGGATTACGGGGGGCAATTATTTACACTATATAAATTGAAAATTTAAAAGGAAAAGGCCAATTTTCAGCCGTGCTATAGATGAATACTTATTTTTATTGATGAATTTAAGTTAGAAATAGACTGAAAATATGAAAATTAAATATATAACGTTACGAATTTACTGAGACAACTAAAAGAAAATGTGGGGAGCAATTATCTACGCAATTCAAAGAAGATTTGAACGAAATATACCAATTTTTAGAAAAGTTATTAGCGAATTTATAGTTGAATTAAGTGATTGTATTGATTGACCCCTATACCTCGGTTTAGGTAAATAGTGATTTTTTTCCAGTTCTGTATGTTTTATAAAGCAATTAAGAGTGCAGATAGTAGTTTCTACACTAGATGAACATAATAAAAGCCAAAAGAGCGAAAGAAATGAAGATTTGAATAATATTAAAAATTTTAGGAAATTACGATTATGGGAAAACGAATTATGTGGAAATCAATATGTTAGTGGTAGAAATTTATTATAAAAACTATAGATTAATACGGAGGGGCGGTTAAATACACTATTAACAAAGAAAATTTAAACGGAAAATGCCACTTTTCAGCCGAGTTATAGATGAATACGTGTTTTTATTGATGAATTTACGTAAATAAGACTGAAAATATGAAAATTATATATATTACGTTAGGAATTAAACAAGAAAACTGTATAGGATTACAGGAGGCAGTTAGTTGCACTATTTAAATAGAAAATTTAAAAGGAAAAGACCACTTTTCAGCCGAGTTATAGATGAATACTTGTTTTTATTGATGAATTTAAGTAAGAAATAGACTGAAAATATGAAAATTAAATATATAACGTTACGAATTTACTGAGAAGACTATAAGGAAATGTAGGGAGCAATTAACTACGCAATTAAAAGAAGATTTGAACGAAATATACCAATTTTTAGAAAGGTTATTAGCGAATTTATAGTTGAATTTATGTGATTGTATTGATTGATCACTATACCTCCGTTTAGGTAAATAGTGATTTTTTCCAGTTCTGTATGTTATATAACGCAAATAAGAGTGCAGATGGTAGTTTCTACACTAGGCGGACCTAATTAAAGCAAAAAGAGCGAAAGAAATGAAGATTTAAGAAATTTTAAAAATTTTAGGAAATAACGATTATGGGAAAAGGAATTATGTGGAAATCAATATTTTAGCGGAGGAAATTTAATATAAAAACTATAAATAAATACGGGGAGCGGTTAAATACACTATTAGCAAAGAAAATTTAAACGAAAAAGGCCACTTTTCAGCCGAGTTATAGATGAATACGTGTTTTTATTGATGAATTCACGTAAATAGGAGACTGAAAATATGAAATTTATATATAAAACGTTAGGAATTAACCAAGAAAACTGTATAGGATTACGGGGGGCAGTTATTTGCACTATTTAAATAGAAAATTTAAAAGGAAAAGGCCACTTTTCAGCCGAGTTATAGAAGAATACTTGTTTTTATTGATGAATTTAAGTAAGAAATAGACTGAAAATATGAAAATTAAATATATAACGTTACGAATTTACTGAGAATACTATAAGAAAATGTGGGGAGCAATTAACTACGCAATTTAAAGAAGATTTGAACGTAATAAACTAATTTTTAGAAAAGTTATTAGCGAATTTATAGTTGAATTTATGTGATTGTATTGATTGATCACTATACCTCAGTTTAGGTAAATAGTGATTTTGTTCAGTTCTGTATGTTTTATAAAGCAAATAAGAGTGCAGATGGTAGTTTCTACACTAAACGGACCAAATAAAAGCAAAAAGAGTGAAAGAAATGAAGATTTGAGAAATTTTAAAAATTTTAGGAAATTACGATTATGGGAAAAGGAATTATGTGGAAATCAATATTTTAGCGGTAGAAATTTAATATAAAAATTATAGATAAATACGGGGGGCGGTTAAATACACTATTAACAAAGAAAATTTAAACGGAAAAGACCACTTTTCAGCCGAGTTATAGATGAATACGTGTTTTTATTGATGAATTCACGTAAATAAGAGACTGAAAATATGAAAATTATATATATAATGTTAGGAATTAACCAAGAAAACTGTATAGGATTACGGTTAGCAGTTAGTTATACTATTTAAATAGAAAATATAAAAGGAAAAGACCACTTTTCAGCCGAGTTATAGATGAATACGTGTTTTTATTGATGAATTCACGTAAATAAGAGACTGAAAATATGAAAATTAAGTATATAACGTTACGAATTTAATGAGAAAACTATAAGAAAATAAGAAGAGCAATGGACTACACAATTTAAAGACGATTTGAACAAAAAATACCAATTTTTAGAAAAGTTATTAGCGAATTTATAGTTGAATTTATGTGATTGTATTGATTGAACACTATACCTCGGTTTAGGTAAATAGTGTTTTTTTTTCCAGTTCTGTATGTTTTATAAAGAGAATAAGAGTGCAGATGGGTTTTTTTACACTAGAAGGACCTAATAAAAGCAAAAAGAGCGAAAGAAATGAAAATTTGAAAAATTTTAAAAATTTTAGGAAATTACGATTATGGGAAAACGAATTATGTGGAAATCAATAATTTAGTGGTAGAAATTTATTATAAAAACTATAGACTAATACGGAGGGGCGGTTAAATACACTATTAACAAAGAAAATTTAAACGGAAAAGTCCACTTTTCAGCCGGGTTATAGATGAATACGTGTTTTTATTGATGAATTTACGTAAATAAGACTGAAAATATGAAAATTATATATATTACGTTAGGAATTGAACAAGAAAACTGTATAGGATTACAGAGGGCAGTTAGTTGCACTATTTAAATAGAAAATTTAAAGGGAAAAGGCCACTTTTCTGCCGAGTTATAGAAGAATACTTGTTTTTATTGATGAATTTAAGTAAGAAATAGACTGAAAATATGAAAATTAAATATATAACGTTACGATTTTCTGAGAATACTATAGGGAAATGTGGGGAGCAATTAACTACGCAATTTAAAGAAGAATTGAACGAAATATACCAATTTTTATAAAAGTTATTAGCGAATTTATAGTTGAATTAAGTGATTGTATTGATTAGCCACTATACCTCGGTTTATGTAAATAGTGATTTTTTCCAGTTCTGTATGTTTTATAAAGCAAATAAGAGTGCAGATAGTAGTTTCTACACTAGATGAACATAATAAAAGCCAAAAGAGCGAAAGAAATGAAGATTTGAATAATATTAAAAATTTTAGGAAATTACGATTATGGGAAAACGAATTATGTGGAAATCAATATTTTAGCGGTAGAAATTTATTATAAAAACTATAGATTAATACGAGGGACGGTTAAATACACTACTAACAAAGAAAATTTAAACGGAAAAGGCCACTTTTCAGCCGAGTTATAGATGAATACGTGTTTTTATTGAAGACTTCACGTAAATAAGACTGAAAATATGAAAATTATATATATTACGTTAGGAATTAAACAAGAAAACTGTATAGGATTACAAGGGGCAGTTAGTTGCACTATTTTAATAGCAAATTTAAAAGGAAAAGGCAACTTTTCAGCCGAGTTATAGAAGAATACTTGTTTTTATTGATGAATTTAAGTGAAAAATATACTGAAAATATGAAAATTAAATATATAACGTTACGAATTTACTGAAAAAACTATAAGGAAATGTGAAGAGCAATTAACTACGAAATTTAAAGAAGATTTGAACGAAATATACCAATTTTTAGAAAAGTTATTAGCGAATTTATAGTTGAATTTATGTGATTGTATTGATTGACCACTTTTTTTTTTTTTTTTTTTTTTTTTTACATGGGGAAATGCCTACGCATACCCGCCTCGCGGGGGCAAGGACGGGTTATGTCGGACTCGCACCGACTAAAACCCCATGTTGTTCCACCTTTGTCGCATATTGGTAGGGCTACGGGAACGCTTTCGCACACATCCGCGGCCCTACTAGCGCCTGCCGCCCCACGGCAGCACCTCCTCGGGAGAGGAAAATTCCTCCCCGTTCTCCTTCCCAGGTAAGGCGCACCAGAACACATGGCGCGCCTTCCTCCACGGCCTCCAATTACGTCTGTGCAACAGACGCCCCCGCGTCCGATGCACAAAGGCCATGGGGCCAGGAAAAACGAGCACTTAGAAGTACTAGCCTTCCCGACCCCAGCGGCGGATCTGGTCTATGGCTCCGCCGCCAACCAAGATTCGGCTGCGGAGGGTAGGTAGAGCGGCGCCTCGCAATACCGACAATCCTCTCCCCCCGCAGCCCCACCACCACCGCATCAACGGTGCGGCCCCGTTTGAGTCGCGAAGGATAGGGCGAGTGGCGCATCGCCATACCAACACTCCTCTTCCTCCGCGACTCCACCTCGGCTGCAGCGGTAGAGGGTGCGCGAGTCCCCACTCGCTGCAGTCCACCAGAACACATCCGAAGTGGGCTCCCCAAGCCCACTCGGAGTGGCCACCTCAGGCCGGCCCTTCACCTCGGGCCAGCCACGTGGGTTCCTCTTTGTTCACCGTGGACCGACCAAGCCACGGCTACTAAGCCCCCCCGCCACGACAAGGCGGGAACCCGTTCGGGGGGGATTGATTGACCACTATACCTCGGTTTAGGTAAATAGTGATTTTTTCCAGTTCTGTATGTTTTATAAAGCAAATAAGAGTGCAGATAGTAGTTTCTACACTAGATGAACATAATAAAAGCCAAAAGAGCGAAAGAAATGAAGATTTGAATAATATTAAAAATTTTAGGAAATTACGATTATGGGAAAACGAATTATGTGGAAATCAATATTTTAGCGGTAGAAATTTATTATAAAAACTACAGATAAATACGGGGGGCGGTTAAATACACTACTACCAAAGAAAATTTAAACGGAAAAGGCCACTTATCAGCCGAGTTATAGATGAATACGTGTTTTTATTGATGAATTCACGTAAATAAAAGACTGAAAATATGAAAATTATATGTATAATGTTGGGAATTAACCAAGGAAACTGTATAGGATTACGGTGGGCAGTCAGTTACACTATTTGAATAGAACATTTAAAAGGAAAAGACCACTTTTCAGCCGAGTTATAGATGAATAGGTGTTTTTATTGATGAATTCACGTAAATAAGAGACGGAAAATATGAAAATTATATATAATATAACGTTAGGAATTAACCAAGAAAACTATATAGGATTACGGGGGGCAATTAGTTACACTATTTAAATAGAAAATTAAAAAGGAAAAGGCCTATTTTCAGCCGTGCAATAGATGAATACGTGATTTTATTGATATTGATTTTAGGAAATTACGATTATGGGAAAAAGAATTATGTGGAAATCAATATATTAGCGGTAGAAATTTAATATAAAAACTATAGATAATTACGTGTGGCGGTTATATACACTATTAACAAAGAAAATTTAAACGGAAAAGGCCACTTTTCTGCCGAGTTATAGATGAATATGTGTTTTTATTGATGAATTCACGTAAATAAGAGACTGAAAATATGAAAATTATATATATAACGTCAGGAATTAACCAAGAAAACTGTAGAGGATTACGGAGGGCAGTTAGTTACACTATTTAAATAGAAAATTTAAAAGGAAAAGGCCACTTTTAAGCCGAGTTATAGATGAATACGTGTTTTTATTGATGAATTCACGTAAATAAGAGACTGAAAATATGAAAATTATATGTATAATGTTGGGAAATAACCAAGGAAACTGTATAGGATTACGGTGGGCAGTTAGTTACACTATTTAAATAGAACATTTAAAAGGAAAAGACCACTTTTCAGCCGAGTTATAGATGAATACTTGTTTTTATTGATGAATTCACGTAAATAAGAGACTGAAAATATGAAAATTATATATATATAACGCTAGAAATTTACCAAGAAAACTGTATAGGATTACGGTGGGCAGTAAGTTACACTATATAAATAGAAAATTTAAAAGGAAAAAACCACTTTTCAGCCGAGTTATAGATGAATACGTGTTTTTATTGATGAATTCACGTAAATAAGAGACTGAAAATATGAAAATTATATATATAACGTCAGGAATTTAACAAGAAAACTATATAGGATTACGGGGGGCAATTAGTTACACCATATAAATAGAAAATTTAAAAGGAAAAGGCCAATTTTCAGCCGTGCTATAGATGAATACTTATTTTTATTGATGAATTTAAGTAAGAAATAGACTGAAAATATGAAAATTAAATATCTAACGTTACGAATTTACTGAGAAAACTATGAGAAAATGTGGGGAGCAATTAACTTCGCAATTTAAAAAAGATTTGAACGAAACATACCAATTTTTAGAAAAGTTATTAGCGAATTTATAGTTGAATTAAGTGATTGTATTGATTGGCCACTATACCTCGGTTTAGGTAAATAGTGATTTTTTCCAGTTCTGTATGTTTTATAAAGCAAATAAGAGTGCAGATAGTAGTTTCTACACTAAATGAACATAATAAAAGCCAAAAGAGCAAAAGAAATGAAGATTTGAATAATATTAAAAATTTTAGGAAATTACGATTATGGGAAAACGAATTATGTGGAAATCAATATTTTAGTGGTAGAAATTTATTATAAAAACTATAGATTAATACGGAGGGGCGGTTAAATACACTACTAACAAAGAAAATTTAAACGGAAAAGGCCACTTTTCAGCCGAGTTATAGATGAATACGTGTTTTTATTGATGAATTTACGTAAATAAGAGACTGAAAATATAAAAATTATATATAAAACTTTAGGAATTAACCAAGAAAACTGTATAGGATTACGGTTGGTAGTTAGTTGCATTAGTTAAATAGAAAATTTAAAAGTAAAAGGCCACTTTTCAGCCGAGTTATAGATGAATACGTGTTTTTATTGATGAATTTAAGTAAGAAATAGACTGAAAATATGAAAATTAAATATATAACGTAACGAATTTACTGAGGAAACTATAAGGAAACGTAGAGAGTAATTAACTACACAATTTAAAGAAGATTTGAACGAAATATACCAATTTTTATAAAAGTTATTAGCGAATTTATAGTTGAATTTATGTGATTGTATTGATTGACCACTATACCTCGGTTTAGGTAAATAGTGATTTTTTCCAGTTCTGTATGTTTTATAAAGCACATAAGAGTGCAGATAGTAGTTTCTACACTAGATGAACATAATAAAAGCCAAAAGAGCGAAAGAAATGAAGATTTGAATAATATTAAAAATTTTAGGAAATAACGATTATGGGAAAAAGAATTATGTGGAAATCAATATATTAGCGGTAGAAATTTAATATAAAAACTATAGATAATTACGTTTGGCGGTTATATACACTATTAACAAAGAAAATTTAAACGGAAAAGGCCACTTTTCTGCCGAGTTATAGATGAATACGTGTTTTTATTGATGAATTCACGTAAATAAGAGACTGAAAATATGAAAATTATATATATAACGTCAGGAATTAACCAAGAAAACTGTAGAGGATTACGGAGGGCAGTTAGTTACACTATTTAAATAGAAAATTTAAAAGGAAAAGGCCACTTTTAAGCCGAGTTATAGATGAATACGTGTTTTTATTGATGAATTCACGTAAATAAGAGAATGAAAATATGAAAATTATATGTATAATGTTAGGAAATAACCAAGGAAACTGTATAGGATTACGGTGGGCAGTTAGTTACAATATTTAAATAAAACATTTAAAAGGAAAAGACCACTTTTCAGCCGAGTTATAGATGAATACTTGTTTTTATTGATGAATTCATGTAAATAAGAGACTGAAAATATGAAAATTATATATATAACGCTAGAAATTTACCAAGAAAACTGTATAGGATTACGGTGGGCAGTAAGTTACACTATATAAATAGAAAATTTAAAAGAAAAAAACCACTTTTCAGCCGAGTTATAGATGAATACGTGTTTTTATTGATGAATTCACGTAAATAAGAGACTGAAAATATGAAAATTAAATACGTTACGAATTTAATGAGAAAACTATGGGAAAATAAAAAGAGCAATGAACTTCATAATTTAAAGACTATTTGAACGAAAAATACCAATTTTTAGAAAAGTTATTAGCGAATTTATAGTTGAATTTATGTGATTGTATTGATTGATCACTGTACCTCGGTTTAGGTTAATAGTGATTTTGTTCAGTTCTGTATGTTTTATAAAGCAAAAAAGAGTGCAGATGGCAGTTTCTACACTAGACGGACCTAATAAAAGCAAAAAGAGGGAAAGAAATTAAAATTTGAGAAATTTTAAAAATTTTAGGAAATTACGATTATGGGAAAACGAAGTATGTGGAAATCAATATTTTAGCGGTAGATATTTAATATAAAAACTATAGATAAATACGAAGGGCGGTTAAATACACTATTAACAAAGAAAATTTAAACGGAAAAGGCCACTTTTCAGCCGAGTTATAGATGAATACGTGTTTTTATTGATGAATTCACGTAAATAAGAGATTGAAAATATGAAAATTAAATATAAAACGTTAGGAATTAACCAAGAAAACTGTATAGGATTACGGGGGGCAGTTATTTGCACTATTAAAATGGAAAATTTAAAAGTAAAAGGCCACTTTTCAGCCGAGTTATAGATGAATACGTGTTTTTATTGATGAATTCACGTAAATAAGAGACTGAAAATATGAAAATTATATGTATAATGTTAGGAATTAACCAAGAACACTGTATAGGATTACGGTGGGCAGTCAGTTACACTATTTGAATAGAACATTTAAAAGGAAAAGACCACTTTTCAGCCGAGTTATAGATGAATAGGTGTTTTTATTGATGAATTCACGTAAATAAGAGACTGAAAATATGAAAATTATATATAATATAACGTTAGGAATTAACCAAGAAAACTATATAGGATTACGGGGGGCAATTAGTTACACTATTTAAATAGAAAATTAAAAAGGAAAAGGCCTATTTTCAGCCGTGCAATAGATGAATACGTGATTTTTTTTTTACGTGGTAGAGCCATGCTGCAATTATATTAGTAGTATAGTTGTAGCACGAATGGGTCGGCTCGACCGGGGAAGGACCACGCTCTCACAGAATACCAGCGTGAATTAGTAGCTTAATGCTGCTGTATTTCGTATGGTGAGTGTAGAGAACCGGAGACCCTTTTTACTGGAAATGAGGCATTCCATCTCAGTCCTCACGGGTGACAACGCATCTGCATTTTGATTTGTAATGGAAGATAGATGTAGATGTCTATGGGCCGCAGCAACCACTTACCATCAGGTGGACTGTGTGCTCGTTTGTCACCCTATTCTATAAAAAAAAAAAAAAAATTATTGATATTGATTTTAGGAATTTACGATTATGGGAAAAAGAATTATGTGGAAATCAATATATTAGCGGTAGAAATTTAATATAAAAACTATAGATAATTACGTGTGGCGGTTATATACACTGTTAACAAAGAAAATTTAAACGGAAAAGGCCACTTTTCTGCCGAGTTATAGATGAATACGTGTTTTTATTGATGAATTCACGTAAATAAGAGACTGAAAATATGAAAATTATATATATAACGTCAGGAATTAACCAAGAAAATTGTAGAGGATTACGGAGGGCAGTTAGTTACACTATTTAAATAGAAAATTTAAAAGAAAAAGGCCACTTTTAAGCCGAGTTATAGATAAATACGTGTTTTTATTGATGAATTCACGTAAATAGGAGACTGAAAATATGAAAATTATATGTATCATGTTAGGAAATAACCAAGGAAACTGTATAGGATTACGGTGGGCAGTTAGTTACACTATTTAAATAGAACATTTAAAAGGAAAAGACCACTTTTCAGCCGAGTTATAGATGAATACTTGTTTTTATTGATGAATTCACGTAAATAAGAGACTGAAAATATGAAAATTATATATATAACGCTAGAAATTTACCAAGAAAACTGTATAGGATTACGATGGGCAGTAAGTTACACTATATAAATAGAAAATTTAAAAGAAAAAAACCACTTTTCAGCCGAGTTATAGATGAATACGTGTTTTTATTGATGAATTCACGTAAATAAGAGACTGAAAATATGAAAATTAAATACGTTACGAATTTAATGAGAAAACTATGGGAAAATAAAAAGAGCAATGAACTTCATAATTTAAAGACGATTTGAACGAAAAATACCAATTTTTAGAAAAGTTATTAGCGAATTTATAGTTTAATTTATGTGATTGTATTGATTGATCACTGTACCTCGGTTTAGGTTAATAGTGATTTTGTTCAGTTCTGTATGTTTTATAAAGCAAAAAAGAGTGCAGATGGCAGTTTCTACACTAGATGGACCTAATAAAGGCAAAAAGAGGGAAAGAAATTAAAATTTGAGAAATTTTAAAAATTTTAGGAAATTACGATTATGGGAAAACGAAGTATGTGGAAATCAGTATTTTAGCGGTAGATATTTAATATAAAAACTATAGATAAATACGAAGGGCGGTTAAATACACTATTAACAAAGAAAATTTAAACGGAAAAGGCCACTTTTCAGCCGAGTTATAGATGAATACGTGTTTTTATTGATGAATTCACGTAAATAAGAGACTGAAAATATGAAAATTAAATATAAAACGTTAGGAATTAACCAAGAAAACTGTATAGGATTACGGGGGGCAGTTATTTGCACTATTAAATGGAAAATTTAAAAGTAAAAGGCCACTTTTCAGCCGAGTTATAGATGAATACGTGTTTTTATTGATGAATTCACGTAAATAAGAGACTGAAAATATGAAAATTATATGTATAATGTTAGGAATTAACCAAGGAAACTGTATAGGATTACGGTGGGCAGTCAGTTACACTATTTGAATAGAACATTAAAAAGGAAAAGACCACTTTTCAGCCGAGTTATAGATGAATAGGTGTTTTTATTGATGAATTCACGTAAATAAAAGAATGAAAATATGAAAATTATATATAATATAACGTTAGGAATTAACCAAGAAAACTATATAGGATTACGGGGGGCAATTAGTTACACTATTTAAATAGAAAATTAAAAAGGAAAAGGCCTATTTTCAGCCGTGCAATAGATGAATACGTGATTTTATTGATATTGATTTTAGGAAATTACGATTATGGGAAAAAGAATTATGTGGAAATCAATATATTAGCGGTAGAAATTTAATATAAAAACTATAGATAATTACGTGTGGCGGTTATATACACTATTAACAAAGAAAATTTAAACGGAAAAGGCCACTTTTCTGCCGAGTTATAGATGAATACGTGTTTTTATTGATGAATTCACGTAAATAAGAGACTGAAAATATGAAAATTATATATATAACGTCAGGAATTAACCAAGAAAACTGTAGAGGATTACGGAGGGCAGTTAGTTGCACTATTTAAATAGAAAATTTAAAAGAAAAAGGCCACTTTTAAGCCGAGTTATAGATGAATACGTGTTTTTATTGATGAATTCACGTAAATAGGAGACTGAAAATATGAAAATTATATGTATCATGTTAGGAAATAACCAAGGAAACTGTATAGGATTACGGTGGGCAGTTAGTTACACTATTTAAATAGAACATTTAAAAGGAAAAGACCACTTTTCAGCCGAGTTATAGATGAATACTTGTTTTTATTGATGAATTCACGTAAATAAGAGACTGAAAATATGAAAATTATATATATAACGCTAGAAATTTACCAAGAAAACTGTATAGGATTACGGTGGGCAGTAAGTTACACTATATAAATAGAAAATTTAAAAGAAAAAAACCACTTTTCAGCCGAGTTATAGATGAATACGTGTTTTTATTGATGAATTCACGTAAATAAGAGACTGAAAATATGAAAATTAAATACGTTACGAATTTAATGAGAAAACTATGGGAAAATAAAAAGAGCAATGAACTTCATAATTTAAAGACGATTTGAACGAAAAATACCAATTTTTAGAAAAGTTATTAGCGAATTTATAGTTGAATTTATGTGATTGTATTGATTGATCACTGTACCTTGGTTTAGGTTAATAGTGATTTTGTTCAGTTCTGTATGTTTTATAAATCAAAAAAGAGTGCAGATGGCAGTTTCTACACTAGACGGACCTAATAAAAGCAAAAAGAGGGAAAGAAATTAAAATTTGAGAAATTTTAAAAATTTTAGGAAATTACGATTATGGGAAAACGAAGTATGTGGAAATCAATATTTTAGCGGAAGATATTTAATATAAAAATTATAGATGAATACGAAGGGCGGTTAAATACACTATTAACAAAGAAAATTTAAACGGAAAAGGCCACTTTTCAGCCGAGTTATAGATGAATACGTGTTTTTATTGATGAATTCACGTAAATAAGAGACTGAAAATATGAAAATTAAATATAAAACGTTAGGAATTAACCAAGAAAACTGTATAGGATTACGGGGGGCAGTTATTTGCACTATTAAAATGGAAAATTTAAAAGTAAAAGGCCACTTTTCAGCCGAGTTATAGATGAATACGTGTTTTTATTGATGAATTCACGTAAATAAGAGACTGAAAATATGAAAATT
The DNA here is from genome assembly GCA_036936625.1 of Parnassius smintheus behrii. Taxonomy (NCBI): domain Eukaryota; kingdom Metazoa; phylum Arthropoda; class Insecta; order Lepidoptera; family Papilionidae; genus Parnassius; species Parnassius smintheus. Next base: position 34,880,467 of record JAUPFT010000027.1, read on the forward strand.
ATATATATAACGTCAGGAATTTACCAAGAAAACTATATAGGATTACGGGGGGCAATTAGTTACACTATATAAATAGAAAATTATAAGGAAAAGGCCAATTTTCAGCCGTGCTATAGATGAATACTTATTTTTATTGATGAATTTAAGTAAGAAATAGACTGAAAATATGAAAATTAAATATCTAACGTTACGAATTTACTGAGAAAACTATGAGAAAATGTGGGGAGCAATTAACTACGCAATTTAAAGAAGATTTGAACGAAACATACCAATTTTTAGAAAAGTTATTAGCGAATTTATAGTTGAATTAAGTGATTGTATTGATTGGCCACTATACCTCGGTTTAGGTAAATAGTGATTTTTTCCAGTTCTGTATGTTTTATAAAGCAAATAAGAGTGCAGATAGTAGTTTCTACACTAGATGAACATAATAAAAGCCAAAAGAGCAAAAGAAATGAAGATTTGAATAATATTAAAAATTTTAGGAAATTACGATTATGGGAAAACGAATTATGTGGAAATCAATATTTTAGTGGTAGAAATTTATTATAAAAACTACAGATAAATACGGGGGCGGTTAAATACACTACTAACAAAGAAAATTTAAACGGAAAAGGCCACTTATCAGCCGAGTTATAGATGAATACGTGTTTTTATTGATGAATTCACGTAAATAAGAGACTGAAAATATGAAAGTTATATGTATAATGTTAGGAACTAACCAAGGAAACTGTATAGGATTACGGTGGGCAGTCAGTTACACTATTTGAATAGAACATTTAAAAGGAAAAGACCACTTTTCAGCCGAGTTATAGATGAATAGGTGTTTTTATTGATGAATTCACGTAAATAAGAGACTGAAAATATGAAAATTATATATAATATAACGTTATGAATTAACCAAGAAAACTATATAGGATTACGGGGGGCAATTAGTTACACTATTTAAATAGAAAATTAAAAAGGAAAAGGCCTATTTTCAGCCGTGCAATAGATGAATATACGATATTGACTTTAGGAAATTACGATTATGGGAAAAAGAATTATGTGGAAATCAATATATTAGCGGTAGAAATTTAATATAAAAACTATAGATAATTACGTGTGGCGGTTATATACACTATTAACAAAGAAAATTTAAACGGAAAAGGCCACTTTTCTGCCGAGTTATAGATGAATACGTGTTTTTATTGATGAATTCACGTAAATAAGAGACTGAAAATATGAAAATTATATATATAACGTCAGGAATTAACCAAGAAAACTGTAGAGGATTACGGAGGGCAGTGAGTTACACTATTTAAATAGAAAATTTAAAAGGAAAAGGCCACTTTTAAGCCGAGTTATAGATGAATACGTGTTTTTATTGATGAATTCACGTAAATAAGAGACTGAAAATATGAAAATTATATGTATAATATTAGGAAATAACCAAGGAAACTGTATAGGATTACGGTGGGCAGTTAGTTACACTATTTAAATAGAACATTTAAAAGGAAAAGACCACTTTTCAGCCGAGTTATAGATGAATACTTGTTTTTATTGATGAATTCACGTAAATAAGAGACTGAAAATATGAAAATTATATATATAACGCTAGAAATTTACCAAGAAAACTGTATAGGATTACAGTGGGCAGTAAGTTACACTATATAAATAGAAAATTTAAAAGAAAAAAACCACTTTTCAGCCGAGTTATAGATGAATACGTGTTTTTATTGATGAATTCACGTAAACAAGAGACTGAAAATATGAAAATTAAATACGTTACGAATTTAATGAGAAAACTATGGGAAAATAAAAAGAGCAATGAACTTCATAATTTAAAGACGATTTGAACGAAAAATACCAATTTTTAGAAAAGTTATTAGCGAATTTATAGTTGAATTTATGTGATTGTATTGATTGATCACTGTTGGCGACGCGCCTATAAGAATGTTTCAGTTTATTAGTCAACCGACGACGAATAACTTTTCAAAGACTTATTGTCCAATTTAAATGTTCTGATAAGAAAATGCTTAGTTAAATCTTAAAGAAATGTCGAATTAATGATAAGAAGGTCTTGGGTTTCGACTCCCAGGCCAGACTAGTTTGTTCGTTTTCCTAAGTAATATCGCTTAATAAATTCGTAAGGAATTTAAGATGTAAATTATATTACCGGATTTGTTCCCCGGTTGAAATCGTCTTTCCAACGATGTAAATTCAAAGGAATATTAAAGTAAAGTAAGAGATCGGATTGGTTCCCCGGTCGAGATGATCACTCTGTGCATAAACAGAATTAACGGAAATTAATTGCATAAGTATTGTCTTGTATAAGTATGATATGTTTGTACGAAAACAAATGCCTATTTGTTGTGATTGATTAATGAAAACATTCACTTGTATTGTTATCTGATAAGAAGCATGATAACGAATAAGAGTCTTATCAGAAATAGTTTCCTACTGTTTGAAAATTATGTAGAAGCACTTGTTTATTTAATATTGTTAAAATTAAGTGTATTTCAGACTTTCATTTTTTCTGATAGCCGAGAGCCGTGCAAAGTTAGTTGTTCAAATAGTATGAGTTCACGGAAGCACGCTGGCCACGCCCTTAGGAGGCCGAATATGTAAAAATTTAAAATGTTTGTAATTTCAGCAATTTATGTAAAAATGACTTGTAAAACATTTCAGGTTGATTGTACGTGCAAAAAAGGTGAATTCTGTGTTATTTTTATGGGAAAATTCCTGTGTATAAGTGAAATAATGACAGTTTTGTATAAGAAATTTAAAAGTGTTTTAAATAGTGAAATAAATAGAGAAAATGTAAATTAAACTATTGTATTAGTTATTATATGTATAAATTCAAATGGGAAACATTGTTTTAACTTTCTGTGTTAAATATTTAAGAAGTTTGGATTTTGGATTTGTGAGTAAAGTAGGCATATTTTGTTTTATAAATTAAAGGATTTTTGTGATACGGAAAAATAATGTATACCATGGTGTAGATATTGTTTTGTGCTATCTAAATAGATAACTTGTATTTATGTATGATTTATGTGAATAAAGTAATTAAGTGAAACGTGAGAGAGTAATAGTACAAATTCATGTTGTTAAGTTGCGCAGGCACGCGAATGGCGCGGCTCACTTTCGCGTATAGCTCTGGGGGTAGCTTAGTGAACGGGTTTTATTGCAATTCGTTCGGGAAAATAGTTCGGGGTAATAGTTCGGAAAAACAAGAAAATCCTTCGGGAAAAGTGAAAACCAGCAGTCAAGAAGAAAAGTATAGGGAAAAGTGATTACTCTCTCACGGAACGGTTTGAAGATAATTGCTGTTTCATTCCCAAGATCCCTTAAGTTATACAGTCCACATCGAAGAATTAAGGCGTCGGGACCGGGACGACTTCGGAAGACCCGTAATCCCCGTCTGACCCTACTTGCTGAAAAGGAAAGAGGTTATCGCCCTAGTGTGTTACTCCGTTGCGGAGATCACATACGTTGTTCCCGAACCCAACGTAGGCGTTATAGGAGGCCGGATCGAGAGAAGCCTCGATTCCTCCCTTCTGTTTCTTAGTTTCCGTCCGTTGTGTCCTTTTCAATTGGACCTTCGGAGCCGGATTAAAAGGACCACCGAACCCCGCCAGCTGGATCAAGGAACCAGCTGTGGACTGCTGGTTGTGGAAAAAGAAGACCTTCGGAGCCGAGTGAAGATCAGCAACCGAAGGAAGCCGGAGGTTTGAGCTGAAGCAATAGGACCAAAGGCCAGAAGACCAGGACGTCAGTGCTGAAGGACGGGACCTGGAACTACCGGAAGAAAGAAAACCGGGATTGCGGCCGGGGGCGTGTGCTCGCATGGGGCACGTATCGCAGCCGGGCGCAGGTGTCTTGTGAAGGCACTCATCGTGGCCAAGCAGGGCTTGGCATTTTTCCTGTCGGACAATCGTGTCTGGCATTTTCCTGTCGGGCAAGCGTGCTCGACACTTCCTGTCGGACGATCGTGTCCGGCATTTTCCTGTCGGATCATCAGGGTGCTGGAAGAAACATCCACCGCTGCTGCTGCCGGGCGAGGGTGCGCGTGGGCACCTGACTGCATCGCGGCCGGAGGAGGGCGCCTGGACGAGGCGTCACCGGCAACTGGGCGGCGAGCACAGCATACATCCCGACCACCTAACGGTGCCAAACGGTTGGGCTCTGGCACAACACCTTCGGGTGGAGCAGTTCTCTCGAGCGAGACTGCGCTTGCACTACCGCTCGACTGTTTCGTCATATTCCTTGGCGGGACAGTTCCTAAACCTTTCCTCCATTCCATTCCTGCACGACTCCATCCCTGGACGGCTCATCTCGGTAGGCCCCGTCCAGGATTGATAGGGCTGTTAGGGCTGTTAGGGTGGTAGTAGGGTTGTAGGGTTGGGAGATAAGGGGGGGGGAGGGGTAGTGGTGTTAGGTTGGGGTGTAGAGGGTTGTAGGTAAGGGATTTTAGGGACCGTAGGGACAGTTAGGGACCGTAGGCCAACAATCACCTTCCTGCAAGATGAAGAAGGCGCAAGACCAGACAGGGAGAAGCGAAGGGAGCAGGACAAGGACAGGGCTCTCAAGAAAAGCTAAAGAAGCGGAACCATCTGGAGCGACCTTAGCTACTGCGTCAAATGGAGCAACTCCTTCAAGTGGAGCCACCACCGACACGTCCACATGCACGTGGGACACAGGGACGTCCGTGGCAACGACAAGCAACAGGACGGACACCAGTGGTACGCAGGCCAGTACCGCACAACAATCCGTTATATCCAGGAGTGAAACGGTGGTCGAAAAAGTAGGTCAAAGGACCGAAGAAGCGGCATCGTCAAGGACAGTAATCGGGCACACTAGTGATAAAGGGTCACAAAGAGGTAGTAGGTCATCGCGATCGGCGAGGCTGAAAGCCGAATTAGAAGCGCGGATTAAATTCGAACGCTCAGAGCTCGAACGAGCACAGGCAGCTGCTGCCTTAGCCAAGTCTCAATTGGAGTTGGCACGACTCAACCGAGAAGAGGAGATCGACTCGAGTGAGGATGATGAAGAGCGGAATACTCAGGTGGAACCTTTCGTAAGGAGTTGGGTTCAGCAAACCATAATGAGCGCGCCGGTTAGTGTAGCACAACCCGATGTTACTGATAAGGAAGCGTGTAAAGGATCACGCCGCAAAGGGGCGGAGATCGAGCGCAACCAAGGAAATGCACAGAAAACACACGCGAGTGAGGTGTCAGAATTGACCGAAGCGATTGTGAGTGCAATAAAAATAGCTGGTAAAGATAAGTCTTCCCAGCTTCATTTCCTCCAGGAATTACCGGTGTTCGATGGAGACCCGGGTGAATGGATTATTTTCAAAACGGTGTTTGAAGACACAAGAAGCCAATTTTCAGGGGTGCAAAATGTCGCACGCCTTAGGAGGGCATTAAAGGGCACCGCTAAGGAAGCGGTTAAGTCGTTGTTGTTTACTTTGTGTGAACCGGAAGAAATAATGAACGCTCTCGAAAGAAGATTCGGTAGGGTTGAGATGCTCATTCTAGCCGAAATCGAGAATGTAAAGCGTATGCCAAGATTGGCAGAAGATTGCCGGAATATAGGATCTTTTGCAAGTCGTATTACGAACGTGGTTGCCACGATACAAGCATTGAATCAACCACAGTATTTGTACTCACCGGAGTTAGTGAGCCGCATAGTGGAGAAGCTCGGAACTATGATTAAATTTAAATGGTTTGAATATCGAGCTCAGTATCCTTTGGAGCCAGAGTTACAGAAGATGGCCAAGTTTTTGAATTTATTGAGTGAACAATTTGGAGCGTCCTTAAACAATGAAAATGCGCCTGAAAAAAGGAAGCGTCCTGAATTCAGGAAGCAAACTGTACACACCGCAAAGGGAGGTGTACGCAGCTGTGCCGTGAGCGAGCGCTATATGCGCCGAAGTAATTCGAGCGAGTGTCTAGAACGCCGAAATAGTAAAGGGCACAACCGACAAGTGGTTATGACAACCCAGGATAAGCCTGTAAGTCGGGTAACACATAAGTGTGTTATATGCAACAAGGAGCACTCTATAGTGAGTTGTTACAAGTTTAAGGACATGAATATTCACGAGAAATGGGAAGCCGTCAAAAAGGCAAAAGTATGTTTCCAATGTTTGTCACCTAACCATAGGAGGTTAGAGTGCAAAGCGAAAAAATGTGGTGTAGAAGGATGTAGAATGTCACATCATCGAATGCTACACCGATACCCCAATGAAAAAACCTCGCCACAAGGGGACGAGGGGGGTAAAGATGCTCAGATTACAACTGTTAGTACAGTGAATGCACTGGCATGTGCATACTTAAAGATTATACCGGTCGAGTTGTATGGACCTAGAGGAAAGGTCAAGACAACAGTGTATGGCTCAGAAATTAGCGCCTCGCGGACGTAAAGAGGGATTACGTATCGAAGCCGTGGGAGGAAAGCGAATTAACGACGACGGTTCGTATCGCTTAAACATTAAGATAAAAGGCATTTACTCGAGCGACTTAGAGGAGATAAGTGTACAAACAATTAAGTCACTTAACCTTTCTCCGCAGTCGGTAAGCCGAGAATTATTGCAACGGTGTTCTCATTTGACGCCGATTAAGGATGAGTTGATGTATGAGAGGTCCAAACCTACCATATTAATTGGTCAGGACAATTGGCATCTCATAGTTACTCGTGAATTAATTTCAGGAGGTAAGAACCTACCTGTAGCATCGCTCACCAAACTTGGATGGGTTTTACATGGTCACATATCGGGTGGTATTAAACCGATCAAGATCGTTAACCACATTTCCACCAAGAAGGAGGAAGATATGGATAAATTGATCAAGGATTATTTTAGTTTGGAATCTCTGGGAGTGTCGGCTAGAAAGCCCGTGAACGACCCAGAAGAACGAGCCTTAAGTATTTTGAACAAAACGGTACGTCGTATACCTAATAATAGGTACGAGACTGCTTTGTTATGGCGCACAGACAATGAGTGCATGCCGTCGAATAGAGCGCAGGTTGAAAGTCGCCTGTTGAATATTGAAAAAAAGCTCGACAAAAATAGCGAGTTGAAGAAGGAATATGAGAAGCAAATTAAAAATCTCATTGTTAATGGTTACGCAGAGAAAGCGAACCATATTCCCATTTCCCCACGTACGTGGTACCTTCCTCACTTCGCAGTGACTCACCCACAAAAAAGGAAAATAAGGATAGTTTTCGACGCCGCCGCAAAGACGGGCGGACGTTGTCTCAATGATGCATTGTTAACCGGACCGGACTTATTGAAGTCGTTGTTCGGAGTTCTGCTACGATTCAGAGAAGGAAGCGTGGCAGTAATGGCAGACATTAAAGAAATGTTCCTGCAAGTGAAAATCCGGGATGAAGACAGGGATAGCCTTCGATTCTTATGGCGGCACAATCGTGACGCGCCACCGGAAGAGTATAGAATGACGTCACTCATATTTGGAGCGGCATCATCACCATGCATCGCTATATATGTAAAGAATAGGAATGCGCAGGACAACGCGCATATCTATCCAGAAGCAGCTTCCGCTACGGAAAGCAATTTTTATATGGATGACTATCTACAGGCATTTCCCGACGTGACGACGGCCGAAAAGATAGTAAACGATATGTATGAATTACATAAACATGATTCTTTCCAACTGAGGGGATGGGCTAGTAACCGACCCGAAGTTTTAAGTAAAATGGAAAATAAATATAAGAGTGACAGTGCTTCGCTGGGAGATAAAGAGCACACAGAGCGCACGTTAGGTTTGATTTGGAATATCAAACGGGATATAATAAGTTTCTCCACAAGTCTTCGTAACACACCGGAAGAGGTGATGGAAGGTTTACGACCGCCTACGAAGAGGGAGATAACTAGCGCTGTGATGTCAGTTTTCGATCCTTTGGGACTCGCATCACCCATAACGATTCAAGGGAAATCGCTGATCCAGCAAGTATGGAGGACAGGCATCTCTTGGGATGAAGAAGTTTCACACGAATTACACGTGTTATTTTGTAAATGGATATCGGAAGTGAAGAAATTAGGTCATTTAGAGGTACCTAGACCCGTTGCTGAAGGCGTCGGCAAGGGAGAGTTACACACTTTCACGGATGCTAGTGAAAAAGCATACGCTGCCGCGGTGTATTACGTCACCACGGACGAGCTAGGAATAAGGCGGATTACGCTGATCGCCGCAAAGGCAAGAGTAGCGCCGTTGAAACCAATTTCGATTCCAAGGCTTGAATTGCAAGCAGCTCTTATGGGCAGCAGGCTGGCTGCCTCGGTTAGTGAAGAGAGCAAGTACGAGATGTCCGAGAGAGTATTTTGGACAGACTCACGTACAGTGTTAGCGTGGATTAAGTCAGATCCTCGCGCTTTTAAACCATTCGTTGCTCATCGATTGGCTGAGATCGAAGATCACAGTAAGCCATGTGAATGGCGATGGGTTCCAACGTCACAAAATGTGGCAGACGACGCCACTAGAAATTTCCCTTCCACCTTCGATGTAAGTCATCGCTGGTTTCAAGGACCTGAATTCCTCAGGAAAAGTCCTGATTTATGGCCCAAACAAGTGGACACCATAAAAAACTTAGAAACAGGTGAAGAAAAATCGCCAAAGGGCGTAAATGCGTTAAGAAAACAAGAACCGTTAAGTCTACCCGACTACGGACGATTTAGCAGCTTTAAGAAATTCCTTGGGGCAACTACACGCACCTTACAAGCGGTAGAAAAATTCAAGAGTTTAAGAAAGTCGGTTAAAGGACCCGACGACGCAGCCGAAAAGTCGGTTATGTGTTCCAACAAAGTTTTAGCAAAGTCGGTTAAAGGACCCGATGGCGCGTTGGACATAGCACTCTTGAAAAAAGCGGAATTCTTAATTTGGAAGTTCGTTCAAGACGAATGTTTTTATTCGGAAATAAAATGCTTGAAAGCAGGCAAAAGTGTTGAAAGAAGTTCACGCTTAAGTAAATTATCTATGGAAATAGGAGAAGATAACTTACTCCGTTTAAATGGACGTTTACCTTTCAAGTCTAATTTGACCAAGGAAAGTAGAAAACCTGTCATATTGGACGGTAAACACGAAATCGTTAAAATGATGATTAGAGAAGTTCATCATCATTTCGGACATGCCAATCACCAAACGGTGATGAATGAGGTGAACCAGAAATTTTATGTCTTGAACTTACGTAATGTAGTACGTAGTGTGTCACATCATTGCCAGTGGTGCAGGACATACGGATCCAAACCGCAGAACGTGCCACAAGGAAATATTCCTCTGGAGAGAATAGCTCATCATGAACCACCTTTTACATGCTCAGCTGTGGATTATTTCGGTCCTATGAGTGTAACTATAGGAAGGCGACACGAAAAACGTTGGGGTGTTTTATTCACGTGTCTGACTACCAGAGCAGTACATCTGGAATTAGCAGCCTCATTGACACCAGCGTCAATGATAATGGCTTTGAGGCGATTTATCGCCAGAAGAGGAAAACCAGCCGTTATATACAGCGATAACGGGACGAATTTCAAAGCTGCGAACAAAGAATTATTGAAAGCATGCGAAGAATGCCATGAGGGCATGAAAAATGAGTCATTTAAGAAATATATTAAATGGAAATTTATACCTCCGGGAGCACCGCACATGGGTGGCGCCTGGGAGAGGTTAGTAAGATCGATTAAAATTGCGTTGACCGCTACGCTCAAGGAAAAGAGCCCACGAGAGGAGGTTCTACATACGTTACTTTTAGAAGCAGAGCACACAGTAAATTCCAGGCCTCTAGTAACATTCAGTATGGATAGTCCTGAAGAGGGTTTGATACCCAATCATTTTCTTCTGGGACGCTCATGTGGTGATCGACCACCTGGATTATTTCTAGAGCGGCATCTGACGGGTCAACTCAATTGGAAAGCTGCACAGAGGTTAGCCGACCATTTTTGGACAAGGTGGCTGAAGGAATACATGCCTACCTTAATACCGCGAACAGGTAATAACGGAAAGTTCATGGAACCTAAAGAAGGCGATATTGTTTTGATAATAGATCATTCGTTGCCACGAAATACGTGGCCGAAAGGCAAAATTAGTAGAACGTTACCGGGACCAGACGGTCATACCAGAGTGGTTGACGTCATTACTAGCACAGGTATCTTGAGGAGACCTACATCCAGAATAATAGTCCTGGTACCCGCGACGCCTCCCAAATGATGGTGCTAGCGCACGGGGGGGAGATTGTTGGCGACGCGCCTATAAGAATGTTTCAGTTTATTAAGTCAACCGACGACGAATAACTTTTCAAAGACTTATTGTCCAATACAGATGTTCTGATAAGAAAATGCTTATTTAAATCTTAAAGAAATGTCGAATTAATGGTATGAAGGTCTTGGGTTCGACTCCCAGGCCGGACTAGTTTACTGTTTTCTAAGTAATATTTTTCAATAAATTCATATAGGGAATTTTATGTTATAAATTATGTTACCGGATTTGTTCCCCGGTTGAAATCGTCTTTCCAACGATGTAAATTCAAAGGAATATTAAAGTGAAGTTAGAGATCGGATTGGTTCCCCGGTCGAGATGATCACTCTGTGCATAAACAGAATTAACGGAAATTAATTGCATAAGTATTGTCTTGTATAAGTATGATATGTTTGTACGAAAACAAATGCCTATTTGTTGTGATTGATTAATGAAAACATTCACTTGTATTGTTATCTGATAAGAAGCATGATAACGAATAAGAGTCTTATCAGAAATAGTTTCCTACTGTTTGAAAATTATGAAGAAGCACTTATTTATTTAATATTGTTAAAATTAAGTGTATTTCAGACTTTCATTTTTTCTGATACTCGAGAGCCGTGCAAAGTTAGTTGTTCAAATAGTGTGAGTTCACGGAAGCACGCTGGCCACGCCCTTAGGAGGCCGAATATGTAAAAATTTAAAATGTTTGTAATTTCAGCAATTTATGTAAAAATGACTTGTAAAACATTTCAGGTTGATTGCACGTGCAAAAAAGGTGAATTCTGTGTTATTTTTATGTGAAAATTCCTGTGTATAAGTGAAATAATGATAGTTTTGTATAAGAAATTTAAAAGTGTTTTAAATAGTGAAATAAATAGAGAAAATGTAAATTAAACTATTGTATTAGTTAACATATGTATAAATTCAAGTGGGAAACATTGTTTTAACTTTCTGTGTTAAATATTTAAGAAGTTTGGATTTTGGATTTGTGAGTAAAGTAGGCATATTTTGTTTTATAAATTAAAGGATTTTTGTGATACGGAAAAATAATGTATATCATGGTGTAGATATTGTTTTGTGCTATCTAAATAGATAACTTGTATTTATGTATGATTTGTGTGAATAAAGTAATTAAGTGAAACGTGAGAGAGTAATAGTACAAATTAATGTTGTTAAGTTGCGCAGGCACGCGAATGGCGCGGCTCACTTTCGCGTATAGCTCTGGGGGTAGCTTAGTGAACGGGTTTTATTGCAATTCGTTCGGGAAAATAGTTCGGGAAAATAGTTCGGGAAAATAGTTCGGGAAAATAGTTCGGGGTAATAGTTCGGAAAAACAAGAAAATCCTTCGGGAAAAGTGAAAACCAGCAGTCAAGAAGAAAAGTATAGGGAAAAGTGATTACTCTCTCACGGAACGGTTTGAAGATAATTGCTGTTTCATTCCCAAGATCCCTCAAGTTATACAGTCCACATCGAAGAATTAAGGCGTCGGGACCGGGACGACTTCGGAAGACCCGTAATCCCCGTCTGACCCTACTTGCTGAAAAGGAAAGAGGTTATCGCCCTAGTGTGTTACTCCGTTGCGGAGATCACATACGTTGTTCCCGAACCCAACGTAGGCGTTATAGGAGGCCGGATCGAGAGAAGCCTCGATTCCTCCCTTCTGTTTCTTAGTTTCCGTCCGTTGTGTCCTTTTCAATCACTGTACCTCGGTTTAGGTTAATAATGATTTTGTTCAGTTCTGTATGTTTTATAAAGCAAAAAAGAGTGCAGATGGCAGTTTCTACACTAGACGGACCTAATAAAAGCAAAAAGAGGGAAAGAAATTAAAATTTGAAAAATTTTAAAAATTTTAGGAAATTACGATTATGGGAAAACGAAGTATGTGGAAATCAATATTTTAGCGGTAGATATTTAATATAAAAACTATAGATAAATACGAAGGGCGGTTAAATACACTATTAACAAAAAAAATTTAAACGGAAAAGGCCACTTTTCAGCCGAGTTATAGATGAATACGTGTTTTTATTGATGAATTCACGTAAATAAGAGACTGAAAATATGAAAATTAAATATAAAACGTTAGGAATTAACCAAGAAAACTGTATAGGATTACGAAGAGCAGTTATTTGCACTATCAAAATGGAAAATTTAAAAGTAAAAGGCCACTTTTCAGCCGAGTTATAGATGAATACGTGTTTTTATTGATGAATTCACGTAAATAAGAGACTGAAAATATGAAAATTATATATATAACGTCAGGAATTTACCAAGAAAACTATATAGGATTACGGGGGGCAATTAGTTACACTATATAAATAGAAAATTTAAAAGGAAAAGGCCAATTTTGAGCCGTGCTATAGATGAATACTTATTTTTATTGATGAATTTAAGTAAGAAATAGACTGAAAATATGAAAATTAAATATCTAACGTTACGAATTTAATGAGAAAACTATGAGAAAATGTGGGGGGCAATTAACTACGCAATTTAAAGAAGATTTGAACGAAACATACCAATTTTTAGAAAAGTTATTAGCGAATTTATAGTTGAATTAAGTGATTGTATTGATTGGCCACTATACCTCGGTTTAGGTAAATAGGGATTTTTTCCAGTTCTGTATGTTTTATAAAGCAAATAAGAGTGCAGATAGTAGTTTCTACACTAGATGAACATAATAAAAGCCAAAAGAGCAAAAGAAATGAAGATTTGAATAATATTAAAAATTTTAGGAAATTACGATTATGGGAAAACGATTTATGTGGAAATCAATATTTTAGTGGTAGAAATTTATTATAAAAACTATAGATTAATACAGGGGGGCGGTTAAATACACTACTAACAAAGAAAATTTAAACGGAAAAGACCACTTTTCAGCCGAGTTATAGATGAATACGTGTTTTTATTGATGAATTCACGTAAATAAGAGAATGAAAATATGAAAATTATATATATTACGTTAGGAATTAAACAAGAAAACTGTATAGGATTACAAGGGGCAGTTAGTTGCACTATTTAAATAGAAAATTTAAAAAGAAAAGGCAACTTTTCAGCCGAGTTATAGAAGAATACTTGTTTTTATTGATGAATTGAAGTAAAAAATAGAATAAAAATATGAAAATTAAATATATAACGTTACGAATTTACTGAAAAAACTATAAGGAAATGTAAAGAGCAATTAACAACGAAATTTAAAGAAGATTTGAACGAAATATACCAATTTTTAGAAAAGTTATTAGCGAATTTATAGTTGAATTTATGTGATTGACCACTATACCTCGGTTTAGGTAAATAGTGTTTTTTTCCAGTTCTGTATGTTTTATAAAGCAAATAAGAGTGCAGATGGGTTTTTTTTACACTAGAAGGACTAAATAAAAGCAAAAAGAGCGAAAGAAATGAAGATTTGAGAAATTTTAAAAATTTTATGAAATTACGATTATGGGAAAACGAATTATGTGGAAATCAATATTTTAGCGGTAGAAATATATTACAAAAACTATAGATGAATACGTGGGGCGGATAATTACACTATTAACAAATAAATTTAAACGGAAAAGGCCACTTTTCAGCCGAGTTATAGATGAATACGTGTTTTTATTGATGAATTCACGTAAATAAGAGACTGAAAATATGAAAATTATATATATATAACGTCAGGAATTAACCAAGAAAACTGTAGAGGATTACGAAGGGCAGTTAGTTACACTATTTAAACAGAAAATTTAAAAGCAAAAGACCACGATTCAGCCGAGTTATAAATGAATACGTGTTTTTATTGATGAATTCACGTAAATAAGAGACTGAAAATATGAAAATTATATATAATATAACGTTAGGAATTAAACAAAAAACTGTATAGGATTACGGGTGGCAATTAGTTACACTATTTAAATAACAAATTAAAAAGGAAAAGGCCTATTTTCAGCCGTGCAATAGATGAATACGTGATTTTATTGATATTGATTTTAGGAAATTACGATTATGGGAAAAAGAATTATGTGGAAATCAATATTTTAGCGGAAGAAATTTAATATAAAAACTAAAGATAATTACGGGGGGCGGTTAATTACACTATTAACAAAGAAAATTTAAACGGAAAAGGCCACTTTTCAGCCGAGTTATAGATGAATACGTGTTTTTATTGATGAATTCACGTAAATAAGAGACTGAAAATATGAAAATTAAATATAAAACGTTAGGAATTAACCAAGAAAACTGTATAGGATTACAGGGGGCAGTTATTTGCACTATTAAAATGGAAAATTTAAAAGTAAAAGGCCACTTTTCAGCCGAGTTATAGATGAATATGTGTTTTTATTGATGAATTCACGTAAATAAGAGACTGAAAATATGAAAATTATATATATAACGTCAGGAATTTACCAAGAAAACTGTATAGGATTACGGGGGGCAATTAGTTACACTATATAAATAGAAAATTTAAAAGGAAAAGGCCAATTTTGAGCCGTGCTATAGATGAATACTTATTTTTATTGATGAATTTAAGTAAGAAATAGACTGAAAATATGAAAATTAAATATCTAACGTTACGAATTTACTGAGAAAACTATGAGAAAATGTGGGGAGCAATTAACTACGCAATTTAAAGAAGATTTGAACGAAACATACCAATTTTTAGAAAAGTTATTAGCGAATTTATAGTTGAATTAAGTGATTGTATTGATTGGCCACTATACCTCGGTTTAGGTAAATAGTGATTTTTTCCAGTTCTGTATGTTTTATAAAGCAAGTAAGAGTGCAGATAGTAGTTTCTACAATAGATGAACATAATAAAAGCCAAAAGAGCAAAAGAAATGAAGATTTGAATAATATTAAAAATTTTAGGAAATTACGATTATGGGAAAACGAATTATGTGGAAATCAATATTTTAGTGGTAGAAATTTATTATAAAAACTATAGATTAATACGGGGGGGCGGTTAAATACACTACTAACAAAGAAAATTTAAACGGAAAAGGCCACTTTTCAGCCGAGTTATAGATGAATACGTGTTTTTATTGATGAATTCACGTAAATAAGAGACTGAAAATATGAAAATTATATATATAACGTCAAAAATTAAACAAGAAAACTGTAGAGGATTACGAAGGGCAGTTAGTTACACTATTTAAACAGAAAATTTAAAAGCAAAAGACCACGTTTCAGCCGAGTTATAAATGAATACGTGTTTTTATTGATGAATTCACGTAAATAAGAGACTGAAAATATGAAAATTATATATAATATAACGTTAGGAATTAAACAAAAAACTGTATAGGATTACGGGGGGCAATTAGTTACACTATTTAAATAACAAATTAAAAAGGAAAAGGCCTATTTTCAGCCGTGCAATAGATGAATACGTGATTTTATTGATATTGATTTTAGGAAATTACGATTATGGGAAAAAGAATTATGTGGAAATCAATATTTTAGCGGAAGAAATTTAATATAAAAACTAAAGATAATTACAGGGGGCGGTTAATTACACTATTAACAAAGAAAATTTAAACGGAAAAGGCCAATTTTCAGCCGAGTTATAGATGAATACGTGTTTTTATTGATGAATTCACGTAAATAAGAGACTGAAAATATGAAAATTATATTTATAACGTCAGGAATTAACCAAGAAAACTGTAGAGGATTACGGAGGGCAGTTAGTTACACTATTTAAATAGAAAATTTAAAAGGAAAAGACCACTTTTCAGCCGAGTTATAGATGAATACGTGTTTTTATTGATGAATTCACGTAAATAAGAGACTGAAAATATGAAAATTATATATAATATAACGTTAGGAATTAACCAAGAAAACTATATAGGCTTAAGGGGGGCAATTAGTTACACTATTTAAATAGAAAATTAAAAAGGAAAAGGCCTATTTTCAGCCGTGCAATAGATGAATACGTGATTTTATTGATATTGATTTTAGGAAATTACGATTATGGGAAAACGAATTATGTGGAAATCAATAATTTAGCGGTAGAAATTTAATATGAAAACTATAGATAATTACGGGGGGCGGTTAAATACACCGTTAACAAAAAAAATTTAAACGGAAAAGGCCACTTTTCAGCCGAGTTATAGACGAATACGTGTTTTTATTGATGAATTCACGTAAATAAGTGACTGAAAATATGAAAATTATATATATATATAATGTTAGGAATTAACCAAAAAACTGTATAGGATTACGGTGAGCAGGTAGTTACACTATTTAAATAGAAAATTTAAAGGGAAAAGGTCACTTTTCAGCCGAGTTATAGATGAATACGTGTTTTTATTGATGAATTCACGTAAATAAGAGACTGAAAATATGAAAATTAAATATATAACGTTACGAATTTAATGAGAAAACTATAAGAAAATAAGAAGAGCAATGAACTACACAATATAAAGACGATTTGAACGAAAAGTACCAATTTTTTTGAAAAGTTATTAGCGAATTTATAGTTGAATTAAGTGATTGTATTGATTGGCCACTATACCTCGGTTTAGGTAAATAGGGATTTTTTCCAGTTCTGTATGTTTTATAAAGCAAATAAGAGTGCAGATAGTAGTTTCTACACTAGATGAACATAATAAAAGCCAAAAGAGCAAAAGAAATGAAGATTTGAATAATATTAAAAATTTTAGGAAATTACGATTATGGGAAAACGATTTATGTGGAAATCAATATTTTAGTGGTAGAAATTTATTATAAAAACTATAGATTAATACAGGGGGGCGGTTAAATACACTACTAACAAAGAAAATTTAAACGGAAAAGACCACTTTTCAGCCGAGTTATAGATGAATACGTGTTTTTATTGATGAATTCACGTAAATAAGAGAATGAAAATATGAAAATTATATATATTACGTTAGGAATTAAACAAGAAAACTGTATAGGATTACAAGGGGCAGTTAGTTGCACTATTTAAATAGAAAATTTAAAAAGAAAAGGCAACTTTTCAGCCGAGTTATAGAAGAATACTTGTTTTTATTGATGAATTGAAGTAAAAAATAGAATAAAAATATGAAAATTAAATATATAACGTTACGAATTTACTGAAAAAACTATAAGGAAATGTAAAGAGCAATTAACAACGAAATTTAAAGAAGATTTGAACGAAATATACCAATTTTTAGAAAAGTTATTAGCGAATTTATAGTTGAATTTATGTGATTGACCACTATACCTCGGTTTAGGTAAATAGTGTTTTTTTCCAGTTCTGTATGTTTTATAAAGCAAATAAGAGTGCAGATGGGTTTTTTTTACACTAGAAGGACTAAATAAAAGCAAAAAGAGCGAAAGAAATGAAGATTTGAGAAATTTTAAAAATTTTATGAAATTACGATTATGGGAAAACGAATTATGTGGAAATCAATATTTTAGCGGTAGAAATATATTACAAAAACTATAGATGAATACGTGGGGCGGATAATTACACTATTAACAAATAAATTTAAACGGAAAAGGCCACTTTTCAGCCGAGTTATAGATGAATACGTGTTTTTATTGATGAATTCACGTAAATAAGAGACTGAAAATATGAAAATTATATATATATAACGTCAGGAATTAACCAAGAAAACTGTAGAGGATTACGAAGGGCAGTTAGTTACACTATTTAAACAGAAAATTTAAAAGCAAAAGACCACGATTCAGCCGAGTTATAAATGAATACGTGTTTTTATTGATGAATTCACGTAAATAAGAGACTGAAAATATGAAAATTATATATAATATAACGTTAGGAATTAAACAAAAAACTGTATAGGATTACGGGTGGCAATTAGTTACACTATTTAAATAACAAATTAAAAAGGAAAAGGCCTATTTTCAGCCGTGCAATAGATGAATACGTGATTTTATTGATATTGATTTTAGGAAATTACGATTATGGGAAAAAGAATTATGTGGAAATCAATATTTTAGCGGAAGAAATTTAATATAAAAACTAAAGATAATTACGGGGGGCGGTTAATTACACTATTAACAAAGAAAATTTAAACGGAAAAGGCCACTTTTCAGCCGAGTTATAGATGAATACGTGTTTTTATTGATGAATTCACGTAAATAAGAGACTGAAAATATGAAAATTAAATATAAAACGTTAGGAATTAACCAAGAAAACTGTATAGGATTACAGGGGGCAGTTATTTGCACTATTAAAATGGAAAATTTAAAAGTAAAAGGCCACTTTTCAGCCGAGTTATAGATGAATACGTGTTTTTATTGATGAATTCACGTAAATAAGAGACTGAAAATATGAAAATTATATATATAACGTCAGGAATTTACCAAGAAAACTGTATAGGATTACGGGGGGCAATTAGTTACACTATATAAATAGAAAATTTAAAAGGAAAAGGCCAATTTTGAGCCGTGCTATAGATGAATACTTATTTTTATTGATGAATTTAAGTAAGAAATAGACTGAAAATATGAAAATTAAATATCTAACGTTACGAATTTACTGAGAAAACTATGAGAAAATGTGGGGAGCAATTAACTACGCAATTTAAAGAAGATTTGAACGAAACATACCAATTTTTAGAAAAGTTATTAGCGAATTTATAGTTGAATTAAGTGATTGTATTGATTGGCCACTATACCTCGGTTTAGGTAAATAGTGATTTTTTCCAGTTCTGTATGTTTTATAAAGCAAGTAAGAGTGCAGATAGTAGTTTCTACAATAGATGAACATAATAAAAGCCAAAAGAGCAAAAGAAATGAAGATTTGAATAATATTAAAAATTTTAGGAAATTACGATTATGGGAAAACGAATTATGTGGAAATCAATATTTTAGTGGTAGAAATTTATTATAAAAACTATAGATTAATACGGGGGGGCGGTTAAATACACTACTAACAAAGAAAATTTAAACGGAAAAGGCCACTTTTCAGCCGAGTTATAGATGAATACGTGTTTTTATTGATGAATTCACGTAAATAAGAGACTGAAAATATGAAAATTATATATATAACGTCAAAAATTAAACAAGAAAACTGTAGAGGATTACGAAGGGCAGTTAGTTACACTATTTAAACAGAAAATTTAAAAGCAAAAGACCACGTTTCAGCCGAGTTATAAATGAATACGTGTTTTTATTGATGAATTCACGTAAATAAGAGACTGAAAATATGAAAATTATATATAATATAACGTTAGGAATTAAACAAAAAACTGTATAGGATTACGAGGGGCAATTAGTTACACTATTTAAATAACAAATTAAAAAGGAAAAGGCCTATTTTCAGCCGTGCAATAGATGAATACGTGATTTTATTGATATTGATTTTAGGAAATTACGATTATGGGAAAAAGAATTATGTGGAAATCAATATTTTAGCGGAAGAAATTTAATATAAAAACTAAAGATAATTACAGGGGGCGGTTAATTACACTATTAACAAAGAAAATTTAAACGGAAAAGGCCAATTTTCAGCCGAGTTATAGATGAATACGTGTTTTTATTGATGAATTCACGTAAATAAGAGACTGAAAATATGAAAATTATATATATAACGTCAGGAATTAACCAAGAAAACTGTAGAGGATTACGGAGGGCAGTTAGTTACACTATTTAAATAGAAAATTTAAAAGGAAAAGACCACTTTTCAGCCGAGTTATAGATGAATACGTGTTTTTATTGATGAATTCACGTAAATAAGAGACTGAAAATATGAAAATTATATATAATATAACGTTAGGAATTAACCAAGAAAACTATATAGGCTTAAGGGGGGCAATTAGTTACACTATTTAAATAGAAAATTAAAAAGGAAAAGGCCTATTTTCAGCCGTGCAATAGATGAATACGTGATTTTATTGATATTGATTTTAGGAAATTACGATTATGGGAAAACGAATTATGTGGAAATCAATAATTTAGCGGTAGAAATTTAATATGAAAACTATAGATAATTACGGGGGGCGGTTAAATACACCGTTAACAAAAAAAAATTTAAACGGAAAAGGCCACTTTTCAGCCGAGTTATAGACGAATACGTGTTTTTATTGATGAATTCACGTAAATAAGTGACTGAAAATATGAAAATTATATATATATATAATGTTAGGAATTAACCAAAAAACTGTATAGGATTACGGTGAGCAGGTAGTTACACTATTTAAATAGAAAATTTAAAGGGAAAAGGTCACTTTTCAGCCGAGTTATAGATGAATACGTGTTTTTATTGATGAATTCACGTAAATAAGAGACTGAAAATATGAAAATTAAATATATAACGTTACGAATTTAATGAGAAAACTATAAGAAAATAAGAAGAGCAATGAACTACACAATATAAAGACGATTTGAACGAAAAGTACCAATTTTTTTGAAAAGTTATTAGCGAATTTATAGTTGAATTTATGTGATTGTATTGATTGACCACTATACCTCGGTTTAGGTAAATAGTGTTTTTTTCCAGTTCTGTATTTTTTATAAAGAGAATAAGAGTGCAGATGGGTTTTTTTTACACTAAAAGGACCTAATAAAAGCAAAAAGAGCGAAAGAAATGAAGATTTGAAAAATTTTAAAAATTTTAGGAAATTACGATTATAGGAAAACGAATTATGTGGAAATCAATATTTTAGCGGTAGATATTTAATATAAAACTATCGATAAATACGAAGGGCGGTTAAATACACTATTGACAAAGAAAATTCAAACGGAAAAGGCCACCTTTCTGCCGAGTTATAGATGAATACGTGTTTTTATTGATGAATTCACGTAAAAAAGTGAATGAAAATATGAAAATTATATATAACGTCAGGAATTAACCAAGAAAACTGTGGAGGATTTCGGAGGGCAGTTAGTTACACTATTTAAATAGAAAATTTAAAAGGAAAAGACCACTTTTCAGCCGAGTTATAGATGAATACGTGTTTTTATTGATGAATTCACGTAAATAAGAGACTGAAAATATGAAAATTATATATAATATAACGTTAGGAATAAACCAAGAAAACTATACTGGATTACGTGGGGCAATTAGTTACACGATTTAAATAAAAAATTAAAAAGGAAAAGGCCTATTTTCAGCCGTGCAATAGATGAATACGTGATTTTATTGATATTGATTTTAGGAAATTACGATTATGGGAAAACGAATTATGTGGAAATCAATATTTTAGCGGAAGAAATTTAATATAAAAACTAAAGATAATTACGGGGGGCGGTTAATTACACTATTAACAAAGAAAATTTAAACGGAAAAGGCCAATTTTCAGCCGAGTTATAGATGAATACGTGTTTTTATTGATGAATTCACGTAAATAAGAGACTGAAAATATGAAAATTATATATATAACGTCAGGAATTAACCAAGAAAACTGTATAGGATTACGGAGGGCAGTTAGTTACACTATTTAAATAGAAAATTTAAAAGGAAAAGACCACTTTTCAGCCGAGTTATAGATGAATACGTGTTTTTATTGATGAATTCACGTAAATAAGAGACTGAAAATATGAAAATTATATATAATATAACGTTAGGAATTAACCAAGAAAACTATATAGGCTTAAGGGGGGCAATTAGTTACACTATTTAAATAGAAAATTAAAAAGGAAAAGGCCTATTTTCAGCCGTGCAATAGATGAATACGTGATTTTATTGATATTGATTTTAGGAAATTACGATTATGGGAAAACGAATTATGTGGAAATCAATAATTTAGCGGTAGAAATTTAATATAAAAACTATAGATAATTACGGGGGGCGGTTAAATACACTGTTAACAAAGAAAATTTAAACGGAAAAGGCCACTTTTCAGCCGAGTTATAGACGAATACGTGTTTTTATTGATGAATTCACGTAAATAAGTGACTGAAAATATGAAAATTATATATATAATGTTAGGAATTAACCAAAAAAACTGTATAGGATTACGGTGAGCAGGTAGTTACACTATTTAAATAGAAAATTTAAAGGGAAAAGGTCACTTTTCAGCCGAGTTATAGATGAATACGTGTTTTTATTGATGAATTCACGTAAATAAGTGACTGAAAATATGAAAATTAAATATATAACGTTACGAATTTAATGAGAAAACTATAAGGAAATAAGAAGAGCAATGAACTACACAATATAAAGACGATTTGAACGAAAAATACCAATTTTTTTGAAAAGTTATTAGCGAATTTATAGTTGAATTTATGTGATTGTATTGATTGACCACTATACCTCGGTTTAGGTAAATAGTGTTTTTTTCCAGTTCTGTATGTTTTATAAAGAGAATAAGAGTGCAGATGGGTTTTTTTACAATAGAAGGACCTAATAAAAGCAAAAAGAGCGAAAGAAATGAAAATTTGAGAAATTTTAAAAATTTTAGGAAATTACGATTATGGGAAAACGAATTATGTGGAAATCAATATTTTAGCGGTAGATATTTAATATAAAAACTATAGATAAATACGAAGAGCGGTTAGATACACTATTAACATAGAAAATTTAAACGGAAAAGGCCACTTTTCAGCCGAGTTATAGATGAAAACGTGTTTTTATTGATGAATTCACGTAAATAAGAGACTGAAAATATAAAAATTATAATATAACGTTAGGAACTTACCAAGAAAACTATATAGAATTAGGGGGGGCAATTAGTTTCACTATATAAATAGAAAATTTAAATGGAAAAGGCCTATTTTCAGCCGTGCTATAGATGAATACGTGTTTTTATTGATATTGATTTTAAGAAATTACGATTATGGGAAAAAGAAATATGTGGAAATCAATATTTTAGCGGTAGAAATTTATTATAAAAACTATATATTAATACGGGGGGCGGTTAAATACACTGTTAACAAAGAAAATTCAAACGGAAAAGGCCACCTTTCTGCCGAGTTATAGATGAATACGTGTTTTTATTGATGAATTCACGTAAAAAAGAGACTGAAAATATGAAAATTATATATAACGTCAGGAATTAACCAAGAAAACTGTGGAGGATTACGGAGGGTAGTTAGTTACACTATTTAAATAGAAAATTTAAAAGGAAAAGACCACTTTTCAGCCGAGTTATAGATGAATACGTGTTTTTATTGATGAATTCACGTAAATAAGAGACTGAAAATATGAAAATTATATATAATATAACGCTAGGAATAAACCAAGAAAACTATACTGGATTACGGGGGGCAATTAGTTACACGATTTAAATAAAAAATTAAAAAGGAAAAGGCCTATTTTCAGCCGTGCAATAGATGAATACGTGATTTTATTGATATTGATTTTAGGAAATTACGATTATGGGAAAAAGAAATATGTGGAAATCAATATTTTAGCGGTAGAAATTTATTATAAAAACTATATATTAATACGGGGGGCGGTTAAATACACTGTTAACAAAGAAAATTTAAACGGAAAAGGCCACATTTCAGCCGAGTTATAGATGAATACGTGTTTTTATTGATGAATTCACGTAAATAAGAGATTGAAAATATGAAAATCATATATATAACGTTAGAAATTAACCAAGAAAACTGTATAGTATTACGGGAGGCGGTTAGTTACACTATTTATATAGAAAATTTAAAGGGAAAAGGCCACTTTTCAGCCGAGTTATAGATGAATACGTGTTTTTATTGATGAATTCACGTAAATAAGAGACTGAAAATATGAAAATTAAATATATAACGTTACGAATTTAAAGAGAAAACTATAAGGGAATAAGAAGAGCAATGAACTACACAATTTAAAGACAATTTGAACGAAAAGTACCAATTTTTTTGAAAAGTTATTAGCGAATTTATAATTGAATTTATGTGATTGTATTGATTGACCACTATACCTCGGTTTAGGTAAATAGTGTTTTTTTCCAGTTCTGTATGTTTTATAAAGAGAATAAGAGTGCAGATGGGTTTTTTTACAATAGAAGGACCTAATAAAAGCAAAAAGAGCGAAAGAAATGAAGATTTGAGAAATTTTAAAAATTTTAGGAAATTACGATTATGGGAAAACGAATTATGTGGAAATCAATATTTTAGCGGTAGATATTTAATATAAAAACTATAGATAAATACGAAGAGCGGTTAGATACACTATTAACATAGAAAATTTAAACGGAAAAGGCCACTTTTCAGCCGAGTTATAGATGAAAACGTGTTTTTATTGATGAATTCACGTAAATAAGAGACTGAAAATATAAAAATTATAATATAACGTTAGGAACTTACCAAGAAAACTATATAGAATTAGGGGGGGCAATTAGTTTCACTATATAAATAGAAAATTTAAATGGAAAAGGCCTATTTTCAGCCGTGCTATAGATGAATACGTGTTTTTATTGATATTGATTTTAAGAAATTACGATTATGGGAAAAAGAAATATGTGGAAATCAATATTTTAGCGGTAGAAATTTATTATAAAAACTATATATTAATACGGGGGGCGGTTAAATACACTGTTAACAAAGAAAATTCAAACGGAAAAGGCCACCTTTCTGCCGAGTTATAGATGAATACGTGTTTTTATTGATGAATTCACGTAAAAAAGAGACTGAAAATATGAAAATTATATATAACGTCAGGAATTAACCAAGAAAACTGTGGAGGATTACGGAGGGTAGTTAGTTACACTATTTAAATAGAAAATTTAAAAGGAAAAGACCACTTTTCAGCCGAGTTATAGATGAATACGTGTTTTTATTGATGAATTCACGTAAATAAGAGACTGAAAATATGAAAATTATATATAATATAACGCTAGGAATAAACCAAGAAAACTATACTGGATTACGGGGGGCAATTAGTTACACGATTTAAATAAAAAATTAAAAAGGAAAAGGCCTATTTTCAGCCGTGCAATAGATGAATACGTGATTTTATTGATATTGATTTTAGGAAATTACGATTATGGGAAAAAGAAATATGTGGAAATCAATATTTTAGCGGTAGAAATTTATTATAAAAACTATATATTAATACGGGGGGCGGTTAAATACACTGTTAACAAAGAAAATTTAAACGGAAAAGGCCACATTTCAGCCGAGTTATAGATGAATACGTGTTTTTATTGATGAATTCACGTAAATAAGAGATTGAAAATATGAAAATCATATATATAACGTTAGAAATTAACCAAGAAAACTGTATAGTATTACGGGGGGCGGTTAGTTACACTATTTATATAGAAAATTTAAAGGGAAAAGGCCACTTTTCAGCCGAGTTATAGATGAATACGTGTTTTTATTGATGAATTCACGTAAATAAGAGACTGAAAATATGAAAATTAAATATATAACGTTACGAATTTAAAGAGAAAACTATAAGGGAATGAGAAGAGCAATGAACTACACAATTTAAAGACAATTTGAACGAAAAGTACCAATTTTTTTGAAAAGTTATTAGCGAATTTATAGTTGAATTTATGTGATTGTATTGATTGACCACTATACCTCGGTTTAGGTAAATAGTGTTTTTTTCCAGTTCTGTATTTTTTATAAAGAGAATAAGAGTGCAGATGGGTTTTTTTTACACAAGAAGGACCTAATAAAAGCAAAAAGAGCGAAAGAAATGAAGATTTGAAAAATTTTAAAAATTTTAGGAAATTACGATTATAGGAAAACGAATTATGTGGAAATCAATATTTTAGCGGTAGATATTTAATATAAAACTATCGATAAATACGAAGGGCGGTTAAATACACTATTGACAAAGAAAATTCAAACGGAAAAGGCCACCTTTCTGCCGAGTTATAGATGAATACGTGTTTTTATTGATGAAATCACGTAAAAAAGTGACTGAAAATATGAAAATTATATATAACGTCAGGAATTAACCAAGAAAACTGTGGAGGATTACGGAGGGCAGTTAGTTACACTATTTAAATAGAAAATTTAAAAGGAAAAGACCACTTTTCAGCCGAGTTATAGATGAATACGTGTTTTTATTGATGAATTCACGTAAATAAGAGACTGAAAATATGAAAATTATATATAATATAACGTTAGGAATAAACCAAGAAAACTATACTGGATTACGTGGGGCAATTAGTTACACGATTTAAATAAAAAATAAAAAGGAAAAGGCCTATTTTCAGCCGTGCAATAGATGAATACGTGATTTTATTGATATTGATTTTAGGAAATTACGATTATGGGAAAACGAATTATGTGGAAATCAATATTTTAGCGGAAGAAATTTAATATAAAAACTAAAGATAATTACGGGGGGCGGTTAATTATTATTTTTGCTTTTTGACGGATCTGGCATAAGAACGGAAAATTATTCTCATTAAATTTGAAATTATTTAAATTAAAAGCAAATTCTTGTAAATGGCCAAGAAGAAAGGAGTATTTTGAAGTAAAAACATCAGGCCGGTAACGATATTTCAATAAAAATTGCCATGACAACCTGATAAACAACGATGTCAAAACATGTCAAATTTTGGTTTTAGGCTCGTAATACAGAAACGGCAAGATTTAAGTGAAAAATGAGATATTATTTATATAGGAAAAAAAAGTAGCGCAACAGCGCGCACGAAACCCGAAATTGCAGAGTTACGGAGAACTAAATAAAAGACCGAAAAAGGTAGACTCCATTGACACCGATTTAAAAAGTGCTGATAGCATGAAAAATACGAAGTGAAAATGATTTGTTATTGTGTTCTTATGAATTAAAAATATTACAGGATCCTATGGAAATAAAGGTGATGCAAAATATCAAGTTTTGAGGCGAATGCAGAACATCAAAAACAGAATGGAAAAATAAGTTTAAAATAGTGTAAAATGATATGTAAGTATGTATAAGCATAACACTACATTTTCCTCCCGACCCTGGAAAATTTTTGACTCAGCAAAAATTTTTATATGTACATTCTAAAAGAAACCATGAAAACACAGCTTTGCAGAAACAGACATCAACAGGCAAAATCAGATATACTATCTCTTACATTCATCATCTGCATTCAGGTAAGGGTGGAGTTCACATTCAATGACTACCACTCTAAAAGTGTGTTTTCGAAAGGACATTCAGGCTTATTTAAGGAGTTGTCATCCGCTCCTGCGTGGAAAAAACATTTCGAAAGGACATCCAGGCTTATTTAAGGAGTTGTCATCCGCTCTTGAGTGAAGATAAAGATAAAGGAATTAATCTTAAGCAAGCTTTAGTCGCTATGACTTAAGTAAAGATTAAGAACGGCCAGAGCGGTAGGGCTCAAAGCCAGAGATCAGCAACATCACTAACGAGATGTGTCTGAAACAAAAAGTGAAGATTAACCAACGAAAATTCGAGGTCCTAAAGCAAGATGTGTTGAAGAACACTGGATCACCAAACAAACAAAGAAATAAAAATAATAAGGTGAGAATGATGGTGATATTTATACATATATACAGTTAATAAAAGTTAAAAAAAAAAATTTATGATTTTACATCTTTGATGTGCCACTTGCCTCTAACTCCATTAGGGTCTTCAAGCACATAGACTAGTGGTGACAGTTTAGCTATCACTTTGCACTTAATGAACTTAGGGGCAAGTTTAGCATTAAAGTAAGCGCCGGCATTGCTTAAAACATGGTTTTTACGCCAAACAGTGTCTCCCACATTAAATTCTTTAAAAGACCGGCGAAGATCATAGCGAGCGCTATTTTTAGCGTGAGCTATGTGCAGTTTAGTTTGAACTTTGTGAAAAATAGATGAGAGGAGACCAGCATTAGACGCGTAAATATCACGAGGCATAAATATCAATTCCTCGAGGTTCTGAGTTGGAGTATAGAAGGAACCACAAGGTATTGTTTCCCTACCAAAGACTAAAAAGTTTGGAGTAAAGCCAGTAGCCACATTTGTAGCGCTGTTCATTGCGTACTGAATCTTAGCAAGATGGTTGTCCCAGGATCTATGATCGTCTCCTACTAGAGATGCTAGAGCTGTAATAATTGTACTATTAAACTTCTCCGTAGGATTAACCTGAGGACAATATAAAGCTGTGTGAAAAATACAAGGAACGTTATAAGAATTTAAGAATGATTGGAATTCTCGCGACTGAAATTGAACCGCGTTGTCCATTATAATAGTTTGGGGAATGCCATGAACTAGGAAAACTGAATTTTCCAAAAGATTAATAATATTAGCTGAAGTAGCACGTTTAAGGGGAAAAATCATAGTATATTTAGTAAAATTGCAGTTAATTACTAGAATATACTGATTTCGTCTACGAGTCATAGGTAATGGACCCATAAGATCTAAGGATATAGTTTGAAAAGGTCTGGAGCAAAGTTTGGGTTTACCCATAAGACCATAGGGAGAATGATTAGGGTGTTTGTAGGTTAAGCAGGTTTCACAAGACGAGATTAATTTGGCAATGTCCTTAAACATACCAGGCCAATAGTATTTTAAAGATATTTTCTTGAATGTCTTGAAGATACCAAGATGGAGTTCTGAAGGGGAACCATGGTTAACTTCAATAAGTGCATGTCTATCTTGAGGTAGTGGAACTTCTTTCCAAATAAAGTCATCGTTTAGACGATCGAGAGAATGGATGCAGCGATAAAGTTTGTTATCCCTGATAGTGTAGTTGGGATATGCGTCTGGGTTGTTAGAGCATCCGAGAAAAATCTTGTTGTAGTGCTCAAGTTCACGATTAGGTGGTTCTTTAATCGTAATAGGATGTACGCCTTGAGGTGAAGTTTCTCGTGTATCAGGACGTTCTTGATTCTTATGTCTTGATAATAAATCTGGAACAACGTTATCCTTTCCTTTTTTATGTTTCAGGACAAAGTTAAAGCATGATAAGCGTAAAGTCCAGCGAGCATGTCTTCCTGATGGATTTGATAAGTTCTGAAACCATTTAAGTGCAGCATGGTCAGTATATATTGTAAATTCTTTACCATTGTCTAGGTAACATCGCCAATGTTCTAACGCAGTTATTACAGCCAATGTTTCTCTTTCAGTAGTTGAGTAATTCTGTTGATTTTTGTTTAGTGCTTTACTCATGTAAGCAATCACGACTTCTTTGTCATCTTGATGTTGAGTAAGCATTGCTCCTATGCCATAATTTGATGCATCACAATGTACAGAGAAGGGTAGTTCGAAGTTAGGGCAAGCAAGAACAGGAGCAGTTACCAAAGCTTCTTTAAGTTTCTGGAAAGCAGCTGCAGCTTGTGAATTTCATAAAAATTTAGGAGCGTTCTTCCCGGAACAGGTTAGTTGGTTGAGTGGAGAGGCAATGGTGCTAAAGTTTGGAATGAATCTTCTGAACCAGCTGCAGGTGCCTATGAATCTACGTACTTCTTTTCTGCAAGTAGGTACAGGATATTCTAAAATAGCTTTTATTTTATCTGGATCAGCACGTAGACCATACTCGTCCACTAGAAAACCAAGGTATTTCAGTTCTTTCTTGAAGAATTGACTCTTCTCAAAGTTAATAGTCAGATTAGCATATGAAAGTTTTTCATGAACTTTCATGAGTTGTTCATCAAAAGTCTCGCTAATAATAACGATGTCATCCAGATAGCAAAATACCTTGTTCTCAAATTCAGGAGTAAAAAGCATATCCATTAATCTTTGTAGAGTTGCAGGTGAGTTAGAGAGACCAAAAGGCATTACCTTGAATCTAAACATACCTCTTCCAGGTACATAAAATGCAGTTTTATCTTTATCAGCAGGATTCAAGGGAATCTCCCAAAATGCTTTCGCAATGTCGATGCTTGATAAGTATTTGGCATTCTTCAGGTTGTCCAAAATTTCGCTTATTAATGGCAGACTATAAGCATCACGACGTGTAACTGAGTTAAGCTTCCTGCTGTCTACGCAGAAACGCCATTCACCATTCTTCTTCGGAGTGATGAGAACTGGAGATAACCAAGGACTTTCGCATTGTTCAATGACGTTCCATCCCAGCATCTTATCAACTTCATTGATTAACGCCTTTTGTTTTTCAGGAGACAGTCTGTAACATCTTTGTTTGATTGGAAGAGAATCACCAGTATCAATCTTGTGGGTGATTAAGTGTGTGCTCCCCAGGATACCTTTTTCTTCAAAAGAAATTGTCTTGAAGCGTTGGATGATGTCGTTAGCGATGTCCTTTTGGTTAGGAGTTAAATGCTCATAAGGTAAAACTTTAATATCTTTAGTTTCGATAGCAGAGCATTTAGATTCTGTAAAGTTAAGAGAAGATAAAACACTAGGTAACAGATTAAATTTTCTCCAAAAGTCAATACCTAGTATTAGCGAAGGAAATATTTCCGGAAAAACATAAGCTTTAATCAAATGAGTTTGATTATTGAAATGAACAGGTAAGTCAAAATAACCCAAGGAATTAACTTTTTGATTATTAGCAGTAGAGACAGTAATAAGATCTGACTTGAAAAGTTTACAGCCCAGTTTAAGAATTTCCAAATGAGAATTATTACCCAGAATAGTTACTGAGCTGCCAGAATCTAGTAAACCAGATAAAGTTAAGTCATAAATTTTGACATTAACGAATGGACGATTAAGATCTTGTTCTTTGGAGTAGAGTGTAGAAGAGATTTTGTAACAAGAAAAGAAGTTTTGAATTGTTTTAATCCAACTAGCCCAATCGTCATTATCAAAGTTTAAGTTACTTTTCAAGTCAGCAGTTAGTTTTTTGAACTAGTATGTGGTTTGGGAGAACAAGTAGGGCAATCTGCAGTTTTAAAACCTTTAAGACCACATTTGAAACAAATCACGAATCGTGGTTGAGTACAAGTGTTCAAAGTATGACCTTGTTTACGACAGCGAACACAAAAAGAGCTTTCTTGAGGAGCTTTAGTTTGAGAGAGACTATTAACTTGTCTAGAAGGGTATTTGTAGGATGAAGTGAATTTATTCATAAAGGGAGGAGAAGGTTGTGAGTTATTAGAAGAATTTGAAGAGCCAACTGAACTTGAAGTGGAATGCTTGTAGTTGAATTCAGAAATAAGAGGACTTTGTTGTACATTTGGTTCTTTAAATTGTTTGTCTCTGTCAAGGAACTTTTCATAGTTTTGGCAAGTAGCCAGAAGAGAGTCGATAGAGTCAATGTCTTTTAGAGCTACGAAGACTGAATAACATGGGCGAATATTCCTCAAAATAATCTCCAATTGTTCTGTTTCAGAAAGTTTCTTCGAAAGACGAGTGAACATTCCAGACATGATGGAAATATAGATAACGATAGGTTCATCACGGCCTTGAGTTCGGTTCCTAATCGCTTCTAGAAGTTTATAATCATAATCAAAACCACCAAAGTCTTTGATTAATAAAGAGGAAAGTTCGTTCCAAGTTAAGTTTGGATTCTGATTATATTTAAATCTGAACCAATGAAGAGCATTGTCGGTGAAAATTTCAAACGCTTGAGAAATCAACAAGTCTTTGGGTAAGCCACGAGCTAAGCAGTATTCTTCAAGTTTTTGAAGAAAGGATCTTGGACAGCTTTTACCATTGAAGGTGTGTCTTTTCAGATCTTTGAAGACGTTAGTTGGAGAAAAAGATTGAGGTAGTGGTGAAGGATACGGGGTATGGATCTTAACAGATGTTTGAGAAACAAGAGGAGGTTCCATGACAGTCGGGTCAACAGGAGGGTCAAGTGATGGAGAGTCATTTTCAGTTGGAGGTGGAGTCAAGGATTCGAATTGTTTAGTAATAGCGTCAAATTTCATCTTCAAAGTATCGAAAATAGTTTTAAAGTCTGGATATAAGTCAGTATCTATTCGCTCAATCTGTAAAAAACATGATTAATAAAAGTTTCTATTAATCGTAAGTATTTGGTTTCACCTTGTAAAAATTTTTCAATTTTACAGTCCAGGTAAGTCAAAGTAGAACCAATTTGAGACAAGTCATCCTCGATCGGAATTGGAGAAGTCAGAATATCTTCGGGATGAGAATTCTCAACTAAACGCAAAACCTGTTTTTTTAGAAGCAAAACAGTATTAGCTGGTTCCTCACATCTAATCTTCACTTCGTATTCGAGTTCGGCCTTGTTAAGGAATTTGTACTTAATAACCCGTTTCATTGTTATAATTAAGTGTTAAGTTTAAGAAATAAAAATTTAATAAAAAATTGTACCTCTAGAATAAAAATATTAAAGTGATGAATGTAAGTGAAGTGTTATATGTAGGTCTAAATATAATCCAGATAAGTTGAAAAACTAGATGAAGTTTTGTTTTAGAATTTGGAAGATATGATAAGGATGAGTAAATAAAGAGTTAAGAACGAAAGAGAAAGCAATTCAATCAAAAGGAATTGGATAAGGCGTAGCTAAGGTGAAGAAAAGAAGAACTTTACGTCGGGCGCCAAATTGTCGTGAAGCGACAATAAAAAACTAAAGAACCTAACTTAACTACAACGAAAACAACCAAAATAAAATAAATTATTTAAAAATTTGAAAAATTTTACAGTTTCTTTTATAAAAAAAGGTATGAAGGTGATGATGGGTTGTAATGAAGATGGTGATTTACAATATTATTAAAAAAAATAACAAAGATAAAGATACTGCAACGAAGTATGCACAGGCTATGCCTATGATAGGTGCACAGCTCCTGCTCTAGGTACACGCCGAATCTGGAGAAAGCACACGCAGCGTCTGGAGAAGGTACACGCAGCGCTTGCAGTAGACACACACAGCGTCTTGAGCAGGTACGCAGCGTCTGAAGTAGGTCCACGAAACGAATGGAGTAGGCACGCAGCGTTTAAAGTAGGTACACGCGGCGCTTGAAGTAGGCAAACACAACTTCCGGAGTAGACACACACAGCGTCCGGAATAGACACGCAGCGTCTGGAGTAGGTCCACGCAACGTCTGGAGAAGGCACGCAGCGTTTGAAGTAGGTACACGCGGCGCTTGAAGTAGGCAAACACCGCGCACTAGTAGGCGGAGGCGTAGGCGTAGCTAGGCGACGACTTTAGGAGCGGGCAGAGGCTTGCAGGATCCCGAGGCAGTGCGGAAAAGGCCTTTAGGAGATGCTTCAAGTATCAAAGCTCAAGTCAGACTCCCCATTCGCCGATTGTTCGGCTTATTTTCCCTTTTTGACGGATCTGGCATAAGAACCGAAAATTATTCTCATTAAATTTGAAATTATTTAAATTAAAAGCAAATTCTTGTAAATGGCCAAGAAGAAAGGAGTATTTTGAAGTAAAAACATCAGGCCGGTAACGATATTTGAATAAAAATTGCCATGACAACCTGATAAACAACGATGTCAAAACATGTCAAATTTTGGTTTTAGGCTCGTAATACAGAAACGGCAAGATTTAAGTGAAAAATGAGATATTATTTATATAGGAAAAAAAAGTAGCGCAACAGCGCGCACGAAACCCGAAATTGCAGAGTTACGGAGAACTAAATAAAAGACCGAAAAAGGTAGACTCCATTGACACCGATTTAAAAAGTGCTGATAGCATGAAAAATACGAAGTGAAAATGATTTGTTATTGTGTTCTTATGAATTAAAAATATTACAGGATCCTATGGAAATAAAGGTGATGCAAAATATCAAGTTTTGAGGCGAATGCAGAACATCAAAAACAGAATGGAAAAAAAAGTTTAAAATAGTGTAAAATGATATGTAAGTATGTATAAGCATAACACTACAGGTGTCAGGAGGGGTCAGGGGTGCGTAGCAGCACGGTTCGGGGAGTTCGTCGTTGTGGGGGTGTACTTCTCCCCGAACCGATCTCTCGCCGAGCTCCACAACTCTCTTACAGAGCTGAGAGCAGTCGTCGTCGGAAGTTATCCCCTCCCCGTACTTGTCCTCGGGGACTTCAATGCCAAGAACTTGGCTTGGGGTTCTCGTCGTACAGATGTGCGGGGTAGGACGGTGGAAGACTGGGCTCTGGAGACAGGCCTGGTTGTCCTAAATCGGGGTTCTGTCCCCACGTGTGTGCGGATGCGGGGCGAGTCGGTGGTGGACATCTCGTTCGCTAGCCCCGCTCTGTCGCCGCGTGCCATTGACTGGCGTGTCATGGAGGGGGTGGAGACCTACTCCGACCACCGGTACATCCGGTTTGATGTCTCCACCCAGCCCTCGAGCGCGCCAGTCCAACAGGCCCCGAGTGGTCCGCGTTGGGCGCTGAAGCAGCTGGACCGGGAGCTCCTCCTGGAAGCCTCGATCGTGCAGGCCTGGGTGTCATCACCGGACAGGCCTGCCGACGTCAATGATGAGGCAGGGTGGTTCCAGGAGGCCATGTCCGAGATATGTGACGTGGCAATGCCCCGCGTCCGGCCAGGAAGCGCCCGGAGTCAGGTGTATTGGTGGTCGCGTGAGCTGACGTCTCTGCGCGAGGCGTGTGTCGCCGCGCGGCACCTGTACACCAGGCATCGCAGGCTCCGCATTCGTCCACCGAATGCGGCAGCCATTGAGGCGGAGCTGTACGAGGGATACAGAGCGGCGAAGAACGCCCTCCAGGAGGCTGTCCTGCGGGCCCGGGATCGGGCCCGTGAAGAGATGCTGGAGACTCTCAAAGGAGATCCGTGGGGGCGCCCTTACAAGATGGTGCGGGATAAACTCCGCACCTGGGCCCCCCCGCTGACGCAATGTCTCCGGCCCCAGCTCGTGGAGGACGTGGTGAGCGCTCTGTTCCCTGCGCGACGGGAAGATCCGCCCCCGCCTATGGCTCCGCCACCTGCGGTGCCGGAAGCGGACCACCAGGACGACAACGACGACATCCCGGAAGGGACCAGGGTAGACCTGAGAGTGGCGGTACGTAGGCTCAAGGCCAGGAATACCGCCCCAGGACCCGATGGCTTGCCTGGCAAAGCCTGGGTCCTGGCCTCGGAGGCTCTCGGGCCCCGACTGGAGGGGCTCCTAAGCGCATGCTTGGAGAGAGGCCAATTCCCGCTTCGTTGGAAGACGGGGAAGCTGGTCCTCATTCGGAAGCCGGGGTGCCCTGCGGACTCTCCGTCCGCATGCCGGCCCGTGGTGCTGCTCGACGAGGTGGGCAAGCTCTTTGAAAGAGTCATTGCAAACCGCCTCGCCGAGCACCTTGCGGGGACGGGGCCGGATCTTGCGGAACACCAGTTTGGTTTCCGCAAGAGGCGCGCTACGGTGGACGCCATCACGCGCGTGAGAGCCCTAACGACGGGGGATGCAGTGGCCAGAGGGGGGGTTGTCTTGGCGGTGTCTCTCGACATCGCCAACGCCTTCAACTCCATGCCCTGGAGCTGCATTAGGGAGGCACTCCGGTATCACCGGGTGCCGACCTATCTCCGTCGTATAGTCGGGGACTACCTGACGGACAGGGCCGTCATCTACCCCGGTCGCAACGGTGAGTGGAACCGGCGAGAGATGTCGTGCGGTGTCCCACAGGGTTCGGTTCTGGGGCCACCTCTGTGGAACATCGTTTACGACTGGGTGCTGCGCGCCGACCTCCCTACCGGCGTCAGCGTAGTTTGCTACGCTGACGACACGCTGGTACTGGCACAAGGGGGATCGTACGAGGCGGCGGCGGAAAATATGACACGCGGGGTTGCGATAGTCGTAGAGAGGATTCGGCAACTGGGTCTCGAGGTGGCTCTGCACAAGTCCGAGGCCATGCACTTCCATGGTCCTCGGAACAGGCCACCACCGGGATCCTCAGTGATGGTAGGAGGGGTATCCATCGACGTCGAGTCGACGCTGAAGTACCTAGGACTCGTCCTCGACGGCCGATGGAACTTCGTTGAGCACTTCCGACGTTTGGCTCCCAAACTGGAACGGACCGGGGCTGCCTTCAGGCGGCTCCTGCCGAACCTGGGAGGGCCAAACGCCTCCTGCCGGAGGCTCTACTCGGGTATCGTGCGGTCCATGGCCCTTTACGGGGCCCCGGTGTGGGCGCGTGGTTTGGCGCGGCTTGCCGTCCACCACCTGAACGCGCCCCAAAGGGTGATAGCCGTGAAAATGGTTCGCGGCTACCGCACGATCTCCCGCGAGGCGGCGAGCCTCCTTGCCGGATTGCCGCCATGGGATCTGGAGGCGATAGTCCTCGCGCGCCTGCACGAATGGCGTGCGGAGGCACTATGCCGTGGGGAAACCCCGCTGCCGCGGCAAGTTGTCGCGCAGCGGACAGACTTCCGGCACGATCTCATGGCGACATGGAGACAGCGACTGTCGCAACCCCGTGCTGGGCACGCCACTATAGCGGCGATAAGACCCCTCTTTGAGGAGTGGCTTGAGAGACGCCACGGCATCCTCACCTTCCGCCTGACGCAGGTCCTCACCGGACACGGTGTGTTTGGGAGGTTCCTGCACCGAATCGAGCGGGAGGAAACGCCCGGGTGCTCCCATTGCGCGGATGGACCGAAGGACACGGTGGAACAGACCGTGGAGGTGTGCCCTGCTTGGGCGGAGCACCGCCGTGTCCTCGTAGCGGCGATAGGCGGCGGCGACCTCTCGCGTCCGGCCCTGGTCGAAGCCATGGTCCGGAGCGAGACGGAATGGGATGCCGTCACCACCTTCTGCGAAGCAGTGATGCTAGCGAAGGAGGTGGCGGAGCGGGAGAAGGAGAGAGCAGCAGCTTTCCTCCCCGGCCGCCGCGGGAGACGCCCCGGGCGTCGGGGGCTGCGAAGTGGCCCCCGGCCACCGTAGGCGCGGGCCTGTGGTCGGCGAGCAATGGGTAGCTCGTCGTCAGTCCGTCTAATGACGACAGGCCGTGTCTACGGCGCGTTTTGTTCCACGCGCGCCTCAAAGAGCTGTCAGCAGCGTGAAGGGGCCCACAAGGGCCGACGCCTGCCGGTGCTGCGGGCTGTTCGAAAGAGATACCGCGGCTCCGGAACGTAAGGGCACTGAAGGAACACGGATGGTTTTTAGTCAGTAAAAGTCTGACACTTCCTTACGCTCCACCCAGAGCGAAAGGGGTCATTAGATGATTTTCCATCCGCAAAAAAAAAAAAAACCTCGGTTTAGGTAAATAGTGATTTTGTTCAGTTCTGTATGTTTTATAAAGCAAACAAGAGTGCAGATGGTAGTTTCTACACTAGACGGACCTAATAAAAGCAAAAAGAGCGAAAGAAATGAAGATTTGAGAAATTTTAAAAATTTTAGGAAATTACGATTATGGGAAAACGAATTATGTGGAAATCAATATTTTAGCGGTAGAAATTTAATATAAAAACTATAGATAATTACGGGGGGCAGTTAAATACACTATTAACAAAAGAAATTTAAACGGAAAAGGCCACTTTTCAGCCGAGTTATAGATGAATACCTGTTTTTATTGATGAATTCACGTAAATAAGAGACTGAATATATGAAAATTATATATATATAATGTTAGGAATTAACCAAGAAAACTGTATAGGATTACGGTGGGCAGTTAGTTACACTATTCAAATAGAAAATTTAAAAGGAAAAGACCACTTTTCAGCCGAGTTATAGATGAATACGTGTTTTTATTGATGAATTCACGTAAATAAGAGACTGAAAATATAAAAAATTATATATATAACGTCAGGAATTAACCAAGTAAACAGTAGAGGATTACGGAGGGCAGTTAGTTACACTATTTAAATAGAAAATTAAAAAGGAAAAGGCCTATTTTCAGCCTTGCAATAGATGAATACGTGATTTTATTGATATTGATTTTAGGAAATTACGATTATGGGAAAACGAATTATGTGGAAATCAATATTTTAGCGGTAGAAATTCAATATAAAAACTATAGATAATTACGGGGAGTGGTTAAATACACTATTAGCAAAGAAAATTTAAACGGAAAAGGCCACTTTTCAGCCGAGTTATAGATGAATACGTGTTTTTATTGATGAATTCACGTAAATAAGAGACTGAAAATATGAAAATTATATATATAATGTTAGGAATTAACAAAGAAAACTGTATAGGATTACGGTGGGCAGTTAGTTACACTATTTAAGTAGAAAATTTAAAGGGAAAAGACCATTTTCAGCCGAGTTATAGATGAATACGTGTTTTTATTGATGAATTCACGTAAATAAGAGACTGAAAATATGAAAATTAAATATATAACGTTACGAATTTAATGAGAAAACTATAAGGAAATAAGAAGAGCAATGAACTACACAATTTAGAGACGATTTGAACGAAAAATACCAATTTTTAGAAAAGTTATTAGCGAATTTATAGTTGAATTTATGTGATTGTATTGATTGACCACTATACCTCGGTTTAGGTAAATAGTGTTTTTTTCCAGTTCTGTATGTTTTATAAAGAGAATAAGAGTGCAGATGGGTTTTTTTACACTAGAAGGACCTAATAAAAGAAAAAAGAGTGAAAGAAATGAGGATTTGAAAAATTTTAGAAATTTTAGGAAATTACGATTATGGGAAAATGAATTATGTGGAAATCAATATTTTAGCGGTAGAAATTTAATATAAAAACTATAGATAATTACGGGGGGCGGTTAAATACACTATTCACAAAGAAAATTTAAACGGAAAAGGCCACTTTTCAGCCGAGTTATAGATGAATACGTGTTTTTATTGATGAATTCACGTAAATAAGAGACTGAAAATATGAAAATTATATATAAAACGTTAGGAATTAACCAAGAAATCTGTATAGGATTACGGGGGGCAGTTAGTTGCACTAGTAAAATAGAAAATTTAAAAGGAAAAGACCACTTTTCAGCCGAGTTATAGATGAATACGTGTTTTTATTGATGAATTCACGTAAATAAGAGACTGAAAATATGAAAATTATGTATAATATAACGTTAGGAATTAACCAAGAAAACGAATTATGTGGAAATCAATATTTTAGCGGTAGAAATTTAATATAAAAACTATAGATAATTACGGGGGGGCGGTTAAATACACTATTAACAAAGAAAATTTTAACGGAAAAGGCCACTTTTCAGCCGAGTTATAGATGAATACGTGTTTTTATTGATGAATTCACGTAAATAAGAGACTGAAAATATGAAAATTATAATATAACGTTAGAAACTTACCAAGAAAACTATATAGTATTACGGGGGGCAATTAGTTACACTATATAAATAGAAAATTTAAATGGAAAAGGCCAATTTTCAGCCGTGCCATAGATGAATACGTGTTTTTATTGATGAATTTAAGTAAGAAATAGACTGAAAATATGAAAATTAAATATATAACGTTACGAATTTACTGAGAAAACTATAAGGAAATGTGGTGAGCAATTAACTACGAAATTCAAAGAAGATTTGAACGAAATATACCAATTTTTAGGAAAGTTATTAGCGAATTTATAGTTGAATTTATGTGATTGTATTGATTGATTACTATACCTCGGTTTAGGTAAATAGTGATTTTGTTCAGGTCTGTATGTTTTATAAAGCAAACAAGAGTACAGATGGTAGTTTCTACACTAGACGTGCCTAATAAAAGCAAAAAGAGCGAAAGAAATGAAGATTTGAGAAATTTTAAAAATTTTAGGAAATTACGATTATGGGAAAAAGAATTATGTGGAAATCAATATTTTATTGGTAGAAATATAATATAAAAACTATAGATTAATACGGGGGGCGGTTAAATACACTATTAAAAAAGAAAATTTAAACGGAAAAGGCCACTTTTCAGCCGAGTTATAGATGAATACGTGTTTTTATTGATGTATTCACGTAAATAAGAGACTGAAAGTATGAAAATTATATATAATATAACGTTAGGAACTTACCAAGAAAACTATATAGTATTACGAGGGGCAATTAGGTACACTATAAAAATAGAAAATTTAAATGGAAAAGGCCAATTTTCAGCCGTGCTATAGATGAATACGTGTTTTTATTGATGAATTTAAGTAAGAAATAGACTGAAAATATGAAAATTAAATATATAACGTTACGAATTTACTGAGAAAACTATAAGGAAATGTGGTGAGCAATTAACTACGAAATTCAAAGAAGATTTGAACGAAATATACCAATTTTTAGAAAAGTCATTAGCGAATTTATAGTTGAATTTATGTGATTGTATTGATTGATCACTGTACCTCGGTTTAGGTAAATAGTGATTTTGATCAGTTCTATATGTTTTATAAAGCAAACGAGAGTGCAGATGGTAGTTTCTACACTAGACGGACCTAATAAAAGCAAAAAGAGCGAAAGAAATGAAGATTTGAGAAATTTTAAAAATTTTAGGAAATTACGATTATGGGAAAACGAATTATGTGGAAATCAATATTTTAGCGGTAGAAATTTAACATAAAAACTATAGATAATTACGTGGGGCGGTTAAATACACTCTTAACAAAAACATTTAAACGGAAAAGGCCACTTTTCAGCCGAGTTATAGATGAATACCTGTTTTTATTGATGAATTCACGTAAATAAGAGACTGAATATATGAAAATTATATATATAATGTTAGGAATTAACCAAGAAAACTGTATAGGATTACGGTGGGCAGTTAGTTACACTACTTAAATAGAAAATTTAAAAGGAAAAGACCACTTTTCAGCCGAGTTATAGATGAATACGTGTTTTTATTGATGAATTCACGTAAATAAGAGACTGAAAATATGAAAATTATAATATAACGTTAGGAACTTACCAAGAAAACTATATAGTATTACGGGGGGCAATTAGTTACACTATATAAATAGAAAATTTAAATGGAAAAGGCCAATTTTCAGCCGTGCTATAGATGAATACGTGTTTTATTGATGAATTTAATTAAGAAATAGACTGAAAATATGAAAATTAAATATATAACGTTACGAATTTACTGAGAAAACTATAAGGAAATGTGGGGAGCAATTAACTTCGAAATTCAAAGAAGATTTGAACGAAATATACCAATTTTTAGAAAAGTTATTAGCGAATTTATAGTTGAATTCATGTGATTGTATTGATTGATCACTATACCTCGGTTTAGGTAAATAGTGATTTTGTTCAGTACTGTATGTTTTATAAAGCAAATAAGAGTGCAGATGGTAGTTTTTACACTAGACGGACCTAATAAAAGCAAAAAGAGCGAAAGAAATGAAGATTTGAGAAATTTTTAAAATTTTATTAAATTACGATTATGGGAAAACGAATTATGTGGAAATCAATATTTTAGCGGTAGAAATATAATATAAAAACTATAGATAAATCCGGGGGCGGTTAAATACACTATTAACAAAGAAAATTTAAACGGAATAGGCCACTTTTCAGCCGAGTTATAGATGAATACGTGTTTTTATTGATGAATTCACGTAAATAAGAGGCTGAAAATATGAAAATTATATATAAAACGTTAGGAATTAACCAAGAAATCTGTATAGGATTACGGGGGGCAGTTAGTTGCACTAGTAAAATAGAAAATTTAAAAGGAAAAGGCCACTTTTCAGCCGAGTTATAGATGAATACGTGTTTTTATTGATGAATTCACGTAAATAAGAGACTGAAAATATGAAAATTATATATAAAATAACGTTAGGAATTAACCAAGAAAACGAATTATGCGGAAATCAATATTTTAGCGGTAGAAATTTAATATAAAAACTATAGATAATTACGGGGGGGGGGGGGGCGGTTAAATACACTATTAACAAAGAAAATTTAAACGGAAAAGGCCACTTTTCAGCCGAGTTATAGATGAATACGTGTTTTTATTGATGAATTCACGTAAATAAGAGACTGAAAATATGAAAATTATATATATAATGTTAGGAATTAACAAAGAAAACTGTATAGGATTACGGTGGGCAGTTAGTTACACTATTTAAGTAGAAAATTTAAAGGGAAAAGACCATTTTCAGCCGAGTTATAGATGAATACGTGTTTTTATTGATGAATTCACGTAAATAAGAGACTGAAAATATGAAAATTAAATATATAAGGTTACGAATTTAATGAGAAAACTATAAGGAAATAAGAAGAGCAATGAACTACACAATTTAGAGACGATTTGAACGAAAAATACCAATTTTTAGAAAAGTTATTAGCGAATTTATAGTTGAATTTATGTGATTGTATTGATTGACCACTATACCTCGGTTTAGGTAAATAGTGTTTTTTTCCAGTTCTGTATGTTTTATAAAGAGAATAAGAGTGCAGATGGGTTTTTTTACACTAGAAGGACCTAATAAAAGCAAAAAGAGTGAAAGAAATGAGGATTTGAAAAATTTTAGAAATTTTAGGAAATTACGATTATGGGAAAATGAATTATGTGGAAATCAATATTTTAGCGGTAGAAATTTAATATAAAAACTATAGATAATTACGGGGGGCGGTTAAATACACTATTCACAAAGAAAATTTAAACGGAAAAGGCCACTTTTCAGCCGAGTTATAGATGAATACGTGTTTTTATTGATGAATTCACGTAAATAAGAGGCTGAAAATATGAAAATTATATATAAAACGTTAGGAATTAACCAAGAAATCTGTATAGGATTACGGGGGGCAGTTAGTTGCACTAGTAAAATAGAAAATTTAAAAGGAAAAGGCCACTTTTCAGCCGAGTTATAGATGAATACGTGTTTTTATTGATGAATTCACGTAAATAAGAGACTGAAAATATAAAAATTATATATATAACGTTAGGAATTAACCAAGAAAACTATATAGGATTACGGGGGGCAGTTAGTTGCACTAGTAAAATAGAAAATTTAAAAGGAAAAGACCACTTTTCAGCCGAGTTATAGATGAATACGTGTTTTTATTGATGAATTCACGTAAATAAGAGACTGAAAATATGAAAATTATATATAAAATAACGTTAGGAATTAACCAAGAAAACGAATTATGCGGAAATCAATATTTTAGCGGTAGAAATTTAATATAAAAACTATAGATAATTACGGGGGGGGGGGCGGTTAAATACACTATTAACAAAGAAAATTTAAACGGAAAAGGCCACTTTTCAGCCGAGTTATAGATGAATACGTGTTTTTATTGATGAATTCACGTAAATAAGAGACTGAAAATATGAAAATTATATATATAATGTTAGGAATTAACAAAGAAAACTGTATAGGATTACGGTGGGCAGTTAGTTACACTATTTAAGTAGAAAATTTAAAGGGAAAAGACCATTTTCAGCCGAGTTATAGATGAATACGTGTTTTTATTGATGAATTCACGTAAATAAGAGACTGAAAATATGAAAATTAAATATATAAGGTTACGAATTTAATGAGAAAACTATAAGGAAATAAGAAGAGCAATGAACTACACAATTTAGAGACGATTTGAACGAAAAATACCAATTTTTAGAAAAGTTATTAGCGAATTTATAGTTGAATTTATGTGATTGTATTGATTGACCACTATACCTCGGTTTAGGTAAATAGTGTTTTTTTCCAGTTCTGTATGTTTTATAAAGAGAATAAGAGTGCAGATGGGTTTTTTTACACTAGAAGGACCTAATAAAAGCAAAAAGAGTGAAAGAAATGAGGATTTGAAAAATTTTAGAAATTTTAGGAAATTACGATTATGGGAAAATGAATTATGTGGAAATCAATATTTTAGCGGTAGAAATTTAATATAAAAACTATAGATAATTACGGGGGGCGGTTAAAAACACTATTCACAAAGAAAATTTAAACGGAAAAGGCCACTTTTCAGCCGAGTTATAGATGAATACGTGTTTTTATTGATGAATTCACGTAAATAAGAGACTGAAAATATAAAAATTATATATATAACGTTAGGAATTAACCAAGAAAACTATATAGGATTACGGGGGGCAGTT
Source organism: Parnassius smintheus behrii (assembly GCA_036936625.1). Lineage (NCBI taxonomy): Eukaryota > Metazoa > Arthropoda > Insecta > Lepidoptera > Papilionidae > Parnassius > Parnassius smintheus. The sequence goes on from JAUPFT010000027.1 coordinate 34,924,232, forward strand.
AGTTGCACTAGTAAAATAGAAAATTTAAAAGGAAAAGACCACTTTTCAGCCGAGTTATAGATGAATACGTGTTTTTATTGATGAATTCACGTAAATAAGAGACTGAAAATATGAAAATTATGTATAATATAACGTTAGGAATTAACCAAGAAAACGAATTATGTGGAAATCAATATTTAAGCGGTAGAAATTTAATATAAAAACTATAGATAATTACGGGGGGGCGGTTAAATACACTATTAACAAAGAAAATTTTAACGGAAAAGGCCACTTTTCAGCCGAGTTATAGATGAATACGTGTTTTTATTGATGAATTCACGTAAATAAGAGACTGAAAATATGAAAATTATAATATAACAATAGAAACTTACCAAGAAAACTATATAGTATTACGGGGGGCAATTAGTTACACTATATAAATAGAAAATTTAAATGGAAAAGGCCAATTTTCAGCCGTGCCATAGATGAATACGTGTTTTTATTGATGAATTTAAGTAAGAAATAGACTGAAAATATGAAAATTAAATATATAACGTTACGAATTTACTGAGAAAACTATAAGGAAATGTGGGGAGCAATTAACTACGAAATTCAAAGAAGATTTGAACGAAATATACCAATTTTTAGAAAAGTTATTAGCGAATTTATAGTTGAATGTATGTGATTGTATTGATTGATTACTATACCTCGGTTTAGGTAAATAGTGATTTTGTTCAGGTCTGTATGTTTTATAAAGCAAACAAGAGTACATATGGTAGTTTCTACACTAGACGTACCTAATAAAAGCAAAAAGAGCGAAAGAAATGAAGATTTGAGAAATTTTAAAAATTTTAGGAAATTACGATTATGGGAAAAAGAATTATGTGGAAATCAATATTTTATTGGTAGAAATATAATATAAAAACTATAGATAAATACGGGGGGCGGTTAAATACACTATTAACAAAGAAAATTTAAACGGAAAAGGCCACTTTTCAGCCGAGTTATAGATGAATACGTGTTTTTATTGATGTATTCACGTAAATAAGAGACTGAAAGTATGAAAATTATATATAATATAACGTTAGGAACTTACCAAGAAAACTATATAGTATTACGAGGGGCAATTAGGTACACTATAAAAATAGAAAATTTAAATGGAAAAGGCCAATTTTCAGCCGTGCTATAGATGAATACGTGTTTTTATTGATGAATTTAAGTAAGAAATAGACTGAAATTATGAAAATTAAATATATAACGTTACGAATTTACTGAGAAAACTATAAGGAAATGTGGTGAGCAACTAACTACGAAATTCAAAGAAGATTTGAACGAAATATACCAATTTTTAGAAAAGTCATTAGCGAATTTATAGTTGAATTTATGTGATTGTATTGATTGATCACTGTACCTCGGTTTAGGTAAATAGTGATTTTGTTCAGTTCTATATGTTTTATAAAGCAAACGAGAGTGCAGATGGTAGTTTCTACACTAGACGGACCTAATAAAAGCAAAAAGAGCGAAAGAAATGAAGATTTGAGAAATTTTAAAAATTTTAGGAAATTACGATTATGGGAAAACGAATTATGTGGAAATCAATATTTTAGCGGTAGAAATTTAACATAAAAACTATAGATAATTACGTGGGGCGGTTAAATACACTCTTAACAAAAACAGTTAAACGGAAAAGGCCACTTTTCAGCCGAGTTATAGATGAATACCTGTTTTTATTGATGAATTCACGTAAATAAGAGACTGAATATATGAAAATTATATATATAATGTTAGGAATTAACCAAGAAAACTGTATAGGATTACGGTGGGCAGTTAGTTACACTACTTAAATAGAAAATTTAAAAGGAAAAGACCACTTTTCAGCCGAGTTATAGATGAATACGTGTTTTTATTGATGAATTCACGTAAATAAGAGACTGAAAATATGAAAATTATAATATAACGTTAGGAACTTACCAAGAAAACTATGTAGTATTACGGGGGGCAATTAGTTACACTATATAAATAGAAAATTTATATGGAAAAGGCCAATTTTCAGCCGTGCTATAGATGAATACGTGTTTTTATTGATGAATTTAATTAAGAAATAGACTGAAAATATGAAAATTAAATATATAACGTTACGAATTTACTGAGAAAACTATAAGGATATGTGGGGAGCAATTAACTTCGAAATTCAAAGAAGATTTGAACGAAATATACCAATTTTTAGAAAAGTTATTAGCGAATTTATAGTTGAATTCATGTGATTGTATTGATTGATCACTATACCTCGGTTTAGGTAAATAGTGATTTTGTTCAGTACTGTATGTTTTATAAAGCAAATAAGAGTGCAGATGGTAGTTTTTACACTAGACGGACCTAATAAAAGCAAAAAGAGCGAAAGAAATGAAGATTTGAGAAATTTTTAAAATTTTATTAAATTACGATTATGGGAAAACGAATTATGTGGAAATCAATATTTTAGCGGTAGAAATATAATATAAAAACTATAGATAAATCCGGGGGCGGTTAAATACACTATTAACAAAGAAAATTTAAACGGAATAGGCCACTTTTCAGCCGAGTTATAGATGAATACGTGTTTTTATTGATGAATTCACGTAAATAAGAGGCTGAAAATATGAAAATTATATATAAAACGTTAGGAATTAACCAAGAAATCTGTATAGGATTACGGGGGCAGTTAGTTGCACTAGTAAAATAGAAAATTTAAAAGGAAAAGGCCACTTTTCAGCCGAGTTATAGATGAATACGTGTTTTTATTGATGAATTCACGTAAATAAGAGACTGAAAATATGAAAATTATATATAAAATAACGTTAGGAATTAACCAAGAAAACGAATTATGCGGAAATCAATATTTTAGCGGTAGAAATTTAATATAAAAACTATAGATAATTACGGGGGGGGGGCGGTTAAATACACTATTAACAAAGAAAATTTAAACGGAAAAGGCCACTTTTCAGCCGAGTTATAGATGAATACGTGTTTTTATTGATGAATTCACGTAAATAAGAGACTGAAAATATGAAAATTATATATATATTACGTTAGGAATTAAACAAGAAAGCTGTATAGGATTACAGGAGGCAGTTACTTGCACTATTTAAATAGAAAATTTAAAAGGAAAAGAACACTTTTCAGCCGAGTTATAGATGAATACTTGTTTTTATTGATGAATTTAAGTAAGAAATAGACTGAAAATATGAAAATTAAATATATAACGTTACGAATTTACTGAGAAAACTATAAGGAAATGTAGGGAGCAATTAACTACGCAATTAAAAGAAGATTTGAACGAAATATACCAATTTTTAGAAAAGTTATTAGCGAATTTATAGTTGAATTTATGTGATTGTATTGATTGATCACTATACCTCCGTTTAGGTAAATAGTGATTTTTTCCAGTTCTGTATGTTTTATAAAGCAAATAAGAGTGCAGATGGTAGTTTCTACACTAGACGGACCTAATAAAAGCAAAAAGAGCGAAAGAAATGAAGATTTAAGAAATTTTAAAAATTTTAGGAAATTACGATTATGGGAAAAGGAATTATGTGGAAATCAATATTTTAGCGGAGGAAATTTAATATAAAAACTATAGATAAATACGGGTAACGGTTAAATACACTATTAACAAAGAAAATTTAAACGGAAAAGGCCACTTTTCAGCCGAGTTATAGATGAATACGTGTTTTTATTGATGAATTCACGTAAATAGGAGACTGAAAATATGAAATTTATATATAAAACGTTAGGAATTAACCAAGAAAAATGTATAGGATTACGGGGGGCAGTTATTTGCACTATTTAAATAGAAAATATAAAAGTAAAAGGCCACTTTTCAGCCGAGTTATAGATGAATACGTGTTTTTATTGATGAATTCACGTAAATAAGAGACTGAAAATATGAAAATTATGTATATAACGTTAGAAATTAATCAAGAAAACTGTATAGTATTACGGAGGGCGGTTATTTACACTATTTAAATAGAAAATTTAAAAGTAAAAGGCCACTTTTCAGCCGAGTTATCGATGAATACGTGTTTTTATTGATGAATTCACGTAAATAAGAAATTGAAAATATGAAAATTATAATATATCGTTAGGAATTTACCAAGAAAACTATATAGGATTACGGGGAGCAATTATTGACACTATATAAATAGAAAATTTAAAAGGAAAAGGCCAATTTTCAGCCGTGCTATAGATGAATACTTATTTTTATTGATGAATTTAAGTTAGAAATAGACTGAAAATATGAAAATTAAATATATAACGTTACGAATTTACTGAGAAAACTATAAAAAATGTGGGGAGCAATTAACTACGCAATTCAAAGAAGATTTGAACGAAATATACCAATTTTTAGAAAAGTTATTAGCGAATTTATAGTTGAATTAAGTGATTGTTTTGATTGACCACTATACCTCGGTTTAGGTAAATAGTGATTTTTTTCCAGTTCTGTATGTTTTATAAAGCAATTAAGAGTGCAGATAGTAGTTTCTACACTAGATGAACATAATAAAAGCCAAAAGAGCGAAAGAAATGAAGATTTGAATAATATTAAAAATTTTAGGAAATTACGATTATGGGAAAACGAATTATGTGGAAATCAATATTTTAGTGGTAGAAATTTATTATAAAAACTATAGATTAATACGGAGGGGCGGTTAAATACACTATTAACAAAGAAAATTTAAACGGAAAAGGCCACTTTTCAGCCGAGTTATATATGAATACGTGTTTTTATTGATGAATTTACGTAAATAAGACTGAAAATATGAAAATTATATATATTACGTTAGGAATTGAACAAGAAAACTGTATAGGATTACAGGAGGCAGTTAGTTGCACTATTTAAATAGAAAATTTAAAAGGAAAAGACCATAAGGAAATGTGGGGAGCAATTAACTACGAAATTCAAAGAAGATTTGAACGAAATATACCAATTTTTAGAAAAGTTATTAGCGAATTTATAGTTGAATTTATGTGATTGTATTGATTGATTACTATACCTCGGTTTAGGTAAATAGTGATTTTGTTCAGTTCTGTATGTTTTATAAAGCAAACAAGAGTACAGATGGTAGTTTCTACACTAGACGTACCTAATAAAAGCAAAAAGAGCGAAAGAAATGAAGATTTGAGAAATTTTAAAAATTTTAGGAAATTACGATTATGGGAAAAAGAATTATGTGGAAATTAATATTTTATTGGTAGAAATATAATATAAAAACTATAGATAAATACGGGGGGCGGTTAAATACACTATTAACAAAGAAAATTTAAACGGAAAAGGCCACTTTTCAGCCGAGTTATAGATGAATACGTGTTTTTATTGATGAATTCACGTAAATAAGAGACTGAAAATATAAAAATTATATATATAACGTTAGGAATTAACCAAGAAAACTATATAGGATTACGGGGGGCAGTTAGTTGCACTAGTAAAATAGAAAATTTAAAAGGAAAAGACCACTTTTCAGCCGAGTTATAGATGAATACGTGTTTTTATTGATGAATTCACGTAAATAAGAGACTGAAAATATGAAAATTATGTATAATATAACGTTAGGAATTAACCAAGAAAACGAATTATGTGGAAATCAATATTTAAGCGGTAGAAATTTAATATAAAAACTATAGATAATTACGGGGGGGCGGTTAAATACACTATTAACAAAGAAAATTTTAACGGAAAAGGCCACTTTTCAGCCGAGTTATAGATGAATACGTGTTTTTATTGATGAATTCACGTAAATAAGAGACTGAAAATATGAAAATTATAATATAACAATAGAAACTTACCAAGAAAACTATATAGTATTACGGGGGGCAATTAGTTACACTATATAAATAGAAAATTTAAATGGAAAAGGCCAATTTTCAGCCGTGCCATAGATGAATACGTGTTTTTATTGATGAATTTAAGTAAGAAATAGACTGAAAATATGAAAATTAAATATATAACGTTACGAATTTACTGAGAAAACTATAAGGAAATGTGGGGAGCAATTAACTACGAAATTCAAAGAAGATTTGAACGAAATATACCAATTTTTAGAAAAGTTATTAGCGAATTTATAGTTGAATTTATGTGATTGTATTGATTGATTACTATACCTCGGTTTAGGTAAATAGTGATTTTGTTCAGGTCTGTATGTTTTATAAAGCAAATAAGAGTACATATGGTAGTTTCTACACTAGACGTACCTAATAAAAGCAAAAAGAGCGAAAGAAATGAAGATTTGAGAAATTTTAAAAATTTTAGGAAATTACGATTATGGGAAAAAGAATTATGTGGAAATCAATATTTTATTGGTAGAAATATAATATAAAAACTATAGATAAATACGGGGGGCGGTTAAATACACTATTAACAAAGAAAATTTAAACGGAAAAGGCCACTTTTCAGCCGAGTTATAGATGAATACGTGTTTTTATTGATGTATTCACGTAAATAAGAGACTGAAAGTATGAAAATTATATATAATATAACGTTAGGAACTTACCAAGAAAACTATATAGTATTACGAGGGGCAATTAGGTACACTATAAAAATAGAAAATTTAAATGGAAAAGGCCAATTTTCAGCCGTGCTATAGATGAATACGTGTTTTTATTGATGAATTTAAGTAAGAAATAGACTGAAAATATGAAAATTAAATATATAACGTTACGAATTTACTGAGAAAACTATAAGGAAATGTGGTGAGCAACTAACTACGAAATTCAAAGAAGATTTGAACGAAATATACCAATTTTTAGAAAAGTCATTAGCGAATTTATAGTTGAATTTATGTGATTGTATTGATTGATCACTGTACCTCGGTTTAGGTAAATAGTGATTTTGTTCAGTTCTATATGTTTTATAAAGCAAACGAGAGTGCAGATGGTAGTTTCTACACTAGACGGACCTAATAAAAGCAAAAAGAGCGAAAGAAATGAAGATTTGAGAAATTTTAAAAATTTTAGGAAATTACGATTATGGGAAAACGAATTATGTGGAAATCAATATTTTAGCGGTAGAAATTTAACATAAAAACTATAGATAATTACGTGGGGCGGTTAAATACACTCTTAACAAAAACATTTAAACGGAAAAGGCCACTTTTCAGCCGAGTTATAGATGAATACCTGTTTTTATTGATGAATTCACGTAAATAAGAGACTGAATATATGAAAATTATATATATAATGTTAGGAATTAACCAAGAAAACTGTATAGGATTACGGTGGGCAGTTAGTTACACTACTTTAATAGAAAATTTAAAAGGAAAAGACCACTTTTCAGCCGAGTTATAGATGAATACGTGTTTTTATTGATGAATTCACGTAAATAAGAGACTGAAAATATGAAAATTATAATATAACGTTAGGAACTTACCAAGAAAACTATGTAGTATTACGGGGGGCAATTAGTTACACTATATAAATAGAAAATTTAAATGGAAAAGGCCAATTTTCAGCCGTGCTATAGATGAATACGTGTTTTTATTGATGAATTTAATTAAGAAATAGACTGAAAATATGAAAATTAAATATATAACGTTACGAATTTACTGAGAAAACTATAAGGATATGTGGGGAGCAATTAACTTCGAAATTCAAAGAAGATTTGAACGAAATATACCAATTTTTAGAAAAGTTATTAGCGAATTTATAGTTGAATTCATGTGATTGTATTGATTGATCACTATACCTCGGTTTAGGTAAATAGTGATTTTGTTCAGTACTGTATGTTTTATAAAGCAAATAAGAGTGCAGATGGTAGTTTTTACACTAGACGGACCTAATAAAAGCAAAAAGAGCGAAAGAAATGAAGATTTGAGAAATTTTTAAAATTTTATTAAATTACGATTATGGGAAAACGAATTATGTGGAAATCAATATTTTAGCGGTAGAAATATAATATAAAAACTATAGATAAATCCGGGGGCGGTTAAATACACTATTAACAAAGAAAATTTAAACGGAATAGGCCACTTTTCAGCCGAGTTATAGATGAATACGTGTTTTTATTGATGAATTCACGTAAATAAGAGGCTGAAAATATGAAAATTATATATAAAACGTTAGGAATTAACCAAGAAATCTGTATAGGATTACGGGGGGCAGTTAGTTGCACTAGTAAAATAGAAAATTTAAAAGGAAAAGGCCACTTTTCAGCCGAGTTATAGATGAATACGTGTTTTTATTGATGAATTCACGTAAATAAGTGACTGAAAATATGAAAATTATATATAAAATAACGTTAGGAATTAACCAAGAAAACGAATTATGCGGAAATCAATATTTTAGCGGTAGAAATTTAATATAAAAACTATAGATAATTACGGGGGGGGGGGCGGTTAAATACACTATTAACAAAGAAAATTTAAACGGAAAAGGCCACTTTTCAGCCGAGTTATAGATGAATACGTGTTTTTATTGATGAATTCACGTAAATAAGAGGCTGAAAATATGAAAATTATATATAAAACGTTAGGAATTAAACAAGAAAGCTGTATAGGATTACAGGAGGCAGTTACTTGCACTATTTAAATAGAAAATTTAAAAGGAAAAGAACACTTTTCAGCCGAGTTATAGATGAATACTTGTTTTTATTGATGAATTTAAGTAAGAAATAGACTGAAAATATGAAAATTAAATATATAACGTTACGAATTAACTGAGAAAACTATAAGGAAATGTAGGGAGCAATTAACTACGCAATTAAAAGAAGATTTGAACGAAATATACCAATTTTTAGAAAAGTTATTAGCGAATTTATAGTTGAATTTATGTGATTGTATTGATTGATCACTATACCTCCGTTCAGGTAAATAGTGATTTTTTCCAGTTCTGTATGTTTTATAAAGCAAATAGGAGTGCAGATGGTAGTTTCTACACTAGACGGACCTAATAAAAGCAAAAAGAGCGAAAGAAATGAAGATTTAAGAAATTTTAAAAATTTTAGGAAATTACGATTATGGGAAAAGGAATTATGTGGAAATCAATATTTTAGCGGAGGAAATTTAATATAAAAACTATAGATAAATACGGGTAACGGTTAAATACACTATTAACAAAGAAAATTTAAACGGAAAAGGCCACTTTTCAGCCGAGTTATAGATGAATACGTGTTTTTATTGATGAATTCACGTAAATAGGAGACTGAAAATATGAAATTTATTTATAAAACGTTAGGAATTAACCAAGAAAACTGTATAGGATTACGGGGGGCAGTTATTTGCACTATTTAAATAGAAAATATAAAAGTAAAAGGCCACTTTTCAGCCGAGTTATAGATGAATACGTGTTTTTATTGATGAATTCACGTAAATAAGAGACTGAAAATAAGAAAATTATGTATATAACGTTAGAAATTAATCAAGAAAACTGTATAGTATTACGGAGGGCGGTTATTTACACTATTTAAATAGAAAATTTAAAAGTAAAAGGCCACTTTTCAGCCGAGTTATAGATGAATACGTGTTTTTATTGATGAATTCACGTAAATAAGAAATTGAAAATATGAAAATTATAATATATCGCTAGGAACTTACCAAGAAAACTATATAGGATTACGGGGAGCAATTATTGACACTATATAAATAGAAAATTTAAAAGGAAAAGGCCAATTTTCAGCCGTGCTATAGATGAATACTTATTTTTATTGATGAATTTAAGTTAGAAATAGAATGAAAATATGAAAATTAAATATATAACGTTACGAATTTACTGAGAAAACTATAAAAAATGTGGGGAGCAATTAACTACGCAATTAAAAGAAGATTTGAACGAAATATACCAATTTTTAGAAAAGTTATTAGCGAATTTATAGTTGAATTTATGTGATTGTATTGATTGATCACTATACCTCCGTTCAGGTAAATAGTGATTTTTTCCAGTTCTGTATGTTTTATAAAGCAAATAGGAGTGCAGATGGTAGTTTCTACACTAGACGGACCTAATAAAAGCAAAAAGAGCGAAAGAAATGAAGATTTAAGAAATTTTAAAAATTTTAGGAAATTACGATTATGGGAAAAGGAATTATGTGGAAATCAATATTTTAGCGGAGGAAATTTAATATAAAAACTATAGATAAATACGGGTAACGGTTAAATACACTATTAACAAAGAAAATTTAAACGGAAAAGGCCACTTTTCAGCCGAGTTATAGATGAATACGTGTTTTTATTGATGAATTCACGTAAATAGGAGACTGAAAATATGAAATTTATTTATAAAACGTTAGGAATTAACCAAGAAAACTGTATAGGATTACGGGGGGCAGTTATTTGCACTATTTAAATAGAAAATATAAAAGTAAAAGGCCACTTTTCAGCCGAGTTATAGATGAATACGTGTTTTTATTGATGAATTCACGTAAATAAGAGACTGAAAATAAGAAAATTATGTATATAACGTTAGAAATTAATCAAGAAAACTGTATAGTATTACGGAGGGCGGTTATTTACACTATTTAAATAGAAAATTTAAAAGTAAAAGGCCACTTTTCAGCCGAGTTATAGATGAATACGTGTTTTTATTGATGAATTCACGTAAATAAGAAATTGAAAATATGAAAATTATAATATATCGCTAGGAACTTACCAAGAAAACTATATAGGATTACGGGGAGCAATTATTGACACTATATAAATAGAAAATTTAAAAGGAAAAGGCCAATTTTCAGCCGTGCTATAGATGAATACTTATTTTTATTGATGAATTTAAGTTAGAAATAGAATGAAAATATGAAAATTAAATATATAACGTTACGAATTTACTGAGAAAACTATAAAAAATGTGGGGAGCAATTAACTTCGCAATTCAAAGAAGATTTGAACGAAATATACCAATTTTTAGAAAAGTTATTAGCGAATTTATAGTTGAATTTATGTGATTGTATTGATTGATCACTATACCTCCGTTCAGGTAAATAGTGATTTTTTCCAGTTCTGTATGTTTTATAAAGCAAATAGGAGTGCAGATGGTAGTTTCTACACTAGACGGACCTAATAAAAGCAAAAAGAGCGAAAGAAATGAAGATTTAAGAAATTTTAAAAATTTTAGGAAATTACGATTATGGGAAAACGAATTATGTGGAAATCAATATTTTAGTGGTAGAAATTTATTATAAAAATATAGATTAATACGGAGGGGCGGTTAAATACACTATTAACAAAGAAAATTTAAACGGAAAAGGCCACTTTTCAGCCGAGTTATAGATGAATACGTGTTTTTATTGATGAATTTACGTAAATAAGACTGAAAATATGAAAATTATATATATTACGTTAGGAATTAAACAAGAAAACTTTATAGGATTACAGGATGCAGTTAGTTGCACTATTTAAATAGAAAATTTAAAAGGAAAAGACCATAAGGAAATGTGGGGAGCAATTAACTACGAAATTCAAAGAAGATTTGAACGAAATATACCAATTTTTAGAAAAGTTATTAGCGAATTTATAGTTGAATTTATGTGATTGTATTGATTGATTACTATACCTCGGTTTAGGTAAATAGTGATTTTGTTCAGTTCTGTATGTTTTATAAAGCAAACAAGAGTACAGATGGTAGTTTCTACACTAGACGTACCTAATAAAAGCAAAAAGAGCGAAAGAAATGAAGATTTGAGAAATTTTAAAAATTTTAGGAAATTACGATTATGGGAAAAAGAATTATGTGGAAATCAATATTTTATTGGTAGAAATATAATATAAAAACTATAGATAAATACGGGGGGCGGTTAAATACACTATTAACAAAGAAAATTTAAACGGAAAAGGCCACTTTTCAGCCGAGTTATAGATGAATACGTGTTTTTATTGATGAATTCACGTAAATAAGAGACTGAAAATATAAAAATTATATATATAACGTTAGGAATTAACCAAGAAAACTATATAGGATTACGGGGGGCAATTAATTACACTATTTATATAGAAAATTTAAAAGGAAAAGGCCAATTTTCAGCCGTGCTATAGATGAATACGTGTTTTTATTGATGAATTTAAGTAAGAAATAGACTGAAAATATGAAAATTAAATATATAACGTTACGAATTTACTGAGAAAACTATAAGGAAATGTGGTGAGCAATTAACTACGAAATTCAAAGAAGATTTGAACGAAATATACCAATTTTTAGAAAAGTCATTAGCGAATTTATAGTTGAATTTATGTGATTGTATTGATTGATCACTGTACCTCGGTTTAGGTAAATAGTGATTTTGTTCAGTTCTGTATGTTTTATAAAGCAAACAAGAGTGAAGATGGTAGTTTCTACACTAGACGGACCTAATAAAAGCAAAAAGAGCGAAAGAAATGAAGATTTGAGAAATTTTAAAAATTTTAGGAAATTACGATTATGGGAAAACGAATTATGTGGAAATCAATATTTTAGCGGTAGAAATTTAACATAAAAACTATAGATAATTACGTGGGGCGGTTAAATACACTCTTAACAAAAACATTTAAACGGAAAAGGCCACTTTTCAGCCGAGTTATAGATGAATACCTGTTTTTATTGATGAATTCACGTAAATAAGAGACTGAATATATGAAAATTATATATATAATGTTAGGAATTAACCATGAAAATTGTATAGGATTACGGTGGGCAGATAGTTACACTACTTAAATAGAAAATTTAAAAGGAAAAGACCACTTTTCAGCCGAGTTATAGATGAATACGTGTTTTTATTGATGAATTCACGTAAATAAGAGACTGAAAATATGAAAATTATAATATAACGTTAGGAACTTACCAAGAAAACTATATAGTATTACGGGGGGCAATTAGTTACACTATATAAATAGAAAATTTAAATGGAAAAGGCCAATTTTCAGCCGTGCTATAGATGAATACGTGTTTTATTGATGAATTTAATTAAGAAATAGACTGAAAATATGAAAATTAAATATATAACGTTACGAATTTACTGAGAAAACTATAAGAAAATGTGGGGAGCAATTAACTACGAAATTCAAAGAAGATTTGAACGAAATATACCAATTTTTAGAAAAGTTATTAGCGAATTTATAGTTGAATTCATGTGATTGTATTGATTGATCACTATACCTCGGTTTAGGTAAATAGTGATTTTGTTCAGTACTGTATGTTTTATAAAGCAAATAAGAGTGCAGATGGTAGTTTTTACACTAGACGGACCTAATAAAAGCAAAAAGAGCGAAAGAAATGAAGATTTGAGAAATTTTAAAAATTTTATTAAATTACGATTATGGGAAAAGAATTATGTGGAAATCAATATTTTAGCGGTAGAAATATAATATAAAAACTATAGATAAATCCGGGGGCGGTTAAATACACTATTAACAAAGAAAATTTAAACGGAATAGGCCACTTTTCAGCCGAGTTATAGATGAATACGTGTTTTTATTGATGAATTCACGTAAATAAGAGACTGAAAATATGAAAATTAAATATAAAACGTTAGGAATTAACCAAGAAAACTGTATAGGATTACGATGGGCAGTTATTTGCACTATTTGAACAGAAAATTTAAAAGTAAAGGGCCACTTTTCAGCCCAGTTATAGATGAATACGTGTTTTTATTGATGAATTCACGTAAAAAAGAGACTGAAAATATGAAAATTATATATATAATGTTAGGAATTTACAAAGAAAACTGTATAGGATTACGGTGGGCAGTTAGTTACATTATTTAAATAGAAAATTTAAATGGAAAAGGCCAATTTTCAGCCGGGTTATAGATGAATACGTGTTTTTATTGATGAATTCACGTAAATAAGAGACTGAAAATATAAAAATTAAATATATAACGTTACGAATTTAATGAGAAAACTATAAGGAAATAAGAAGAGCAATGAACTACACAATTTAAAGACGATTTGAACGAAAAATACCAATTTTTAGAAAAGTTATTAGCGAATTTATAGTTGAATTTATGTTATTGTATTGATTGACCACTATACCTCGGTTTAGGTAAATAGTGTTTTTTTCCAGTTCTGTATGTTTTATAAAGAGAATAAGAGTGCAGATGGGTTTTTTTAACTCTAGAAGGACCTAATAAAAGCAAAAAGAGCGAAAGAAATGAAGATTTGAAAAATTTTAAAAATTTTAGGAAATTACGATTATGGGAAAACGAATTATGTGGAAATCAATATTTTAGCGGTAGAAATTTAATATAAAAACTATAGATAATTACGAGGGGCGGTTAAATACACTATTCACAAAGAAAATTTTAAAAGAAAAGGCCACTTTTCAGCCGAGTTATAGATGAATACGTGTTTTTATTGATGAATTCACGTAAATAAGAGACTGAAAATATGAAAATTATATATAAAACGTTAGGAATTAACCAAGAAAACTGTATAGGATTACGAGGGGCAGTTATTTGCACTATTTAAATAGAAAATATAAAAGTAAAAGGCCACTTTTCAGCCGAGTTATAGATGAATACCTGTTTTTATTGATGAATTCACGTAAATAAGAGACTGAAAATATGAAAATTATGTATATAACTTTAGAAATTAATCAAGAAAACTGTATAGTATTACGGAGGGCGGTTATTTACACTATTTAAATAGAAAATTTAAAAGTAAAAGGCCACTTTTCAGCCGAGTTATAGATGAATACGTGTTTTTATTGATGAATTCACGTAAATAAGAGAATGAAAATATGAAAATTATAATATATCGTTAGGAACTTACCAATAAAACTATATAGGATTACGGGGGGCAATTATTGACACTATATAAATAGAAAATTTAAAAGGAAAAAGGCCAATTTTCAGCCGTGCTATAGATGAATACTTATTTTTATTGATGAATTTAAGTTAGAAATAGACTGTAAATATGAAAATTAAATATATAACGTTACGAATTTACTGAGAAAACTATAAAAATATGTGGGGAGCAATTAACTACGCAATTCAAAGAAGATTTGAACGAAATATACCAATTTTTAGAAAAGTTATTAGCGAATTTATAGTTGAATTAAGTGATTGTATTGATTGACCACTATACCTCGGTTTAGGTAAATAGTGATTTTTTTCCAGTTCTGTATGTTTTATAAAGCAATTAAGAGTGCAGATAGTAGTTTCTACACTAGATGAACATAATAAAAGCCAAAAGAGCGAAAGAAATGAAGATTTGAATAATATTAAAAATTTTAGGAAATTACGATTATGGGAAAACGAATTATGTGGAAATCAATATTTTAGTGGTAGAAATTTATTATAAAAACTATAGATTAATACGGAGGGGCGGTTAAATACACTATTAACAAAGAAAATTTAAACGGAAAAGGCCACTTTTCAGCCGAGTTATAGATGAATACGTGTTTTTATTGATGAATTTACGTAAATAAGACTGAAAATATGAAAATTATATATATTACGTTAGGAATTAAACAAGAAAACTGTATAGGATTACAGGAGGCAGTTAGTTGCACTATTTAAATAGAAAATTTAAAAGGAAAAGACCATAAGGAAATGTGGGGAGCAATTAACTACGAAATTCAAAGAAGATTTGAACGAAATATACCAATTTTTAGAAAAGTTATTAGCGAATTTATAGTTGAATTTATGTGATTGTATTGATTGATTACTATACCTCGGTTTAGGTAAATAGTGATTTTGTTCAGTTCTGTATGTTTTATAAAGCAAACAAGAGTACAGATGGTAGTTTCTACACTAGACGTACCTAATAAAAGCAAAAAGAGCGAAAGAAATGAAGATTTGAGAAATTTTTAAAATTTTAGGAAATTACGATTATGGGAAAAAGAATTATGTGGAAATCGATATTTTATTGGTAGAAATATAATATAAAAACTATAGATAAATACGGGGGGCGGTTAAATACACTATTAACAAAGAAAATTTAAACGTAAAAGGCCACTTTTCAGCCGAGTTATAGATGAATACGTGTTTTTATTGATGAATTCACGTAAATAACAGACTGAAAGTATGAAAATTATATATAATATAACGTTAGGAACTTACCAAGAAAACTATATAGTATTACGAGGGGCAATTAGGTACACTATAAAAATAGAAAATTTAAATGAAAAAGGCCAATTTTCAGCCGTGCTATAGATGAATACGTGTTTTTATTGATGAATTTAAGTAATAAATAGACTGAAAATATGAAAATTAAATATATAACGTTACGAATTTACTGAGAAAACTATAAGGAAATGTGGTGAGCAATTAACTACGAAATTCAAAGAAGATTTGAACGAAATATACCAATTTTTAGAAAAGTCATTAGCGAATTTATAGTTGAATTTATGTGATTGTATTGATTGATCACTGTACCTCGGTTTAGGTAAATAGTGATTTTGTTCAGTTCTGTATGTTTTATAAAGCAAACAAGAGTGCAGATGGTAGTTTCTACACTAGACGGACCTAATAAAAGCAAAAAGAGCGAAAGAAATGAAGATTTGAGAAATTTTAAAAATTTTAGGAAATTACGATTATGGGAAAACGAATTATGTGGAAATCAATATTTTAGCGGTAGAAATTTAACATAAAAACTATAGATAATTACGTGGGGCGGTTAAATACACTCTTAACAAAAACATTTAAACGCAAAAGGCCACTTTTCAGCCGAGTTATAGATGAATACCTGTTTTTATTGATGAATTCACGTAAATAAGAGACTGAATATATGAAAATTATATATATAATGTTAGGAATTAACCAAGAAAACTGTATAGGATTACGGTGGGCAGTTAGTTACACTACTTAAATAGAAAATTTAAAAGGAAAAGACCACTTTTCAGCCGAGTTATAGATGAATACTTGTTTTTATTGATGAATTCACGTAAATAAGAGACTGAAAATATGAAAATTAAATACAAAACGTTAGGAATTAACCAAGAAAACTATATAGTATTACGGGGGGCAATTAGTTACACTATATAAATAGAAAATTTAAATAGAAAAGGCCAATTTTCAGCCGTGCTATAGATGAATACGTGTTTTTATTGATGAATTTAATTAAGAAATAGACTGAAAATATGAAAATTAAATATATAACGTTACGAATTTACTGAGAAAACTATAAGGAAATGTGGGGAGCAGTTAACTTCGAAATTCAAAGAAGATTTGAACGAAATATACCAATTTTTAGAAAAGTTATTAGCGAATTTATAGTTGAATTCATGTGATTGTATTGATTGATCACTATACCTCGGTTTAGGTAAATAGTGATTTTGTTCAGTACTGTATGTTTTATAAAGCAAATAAGAGTGCAGATGGTAGTTTTTACACAAGACGGACCTAATAAAAGCAAAAAGAGCGAAAGAAATGAAGATTTGAGAAATTTTAAAAATTTTATTAAATTACGATTATGGGAAAAGAATTATGTGGAAATCAATATTTTAGCGGTAGAAATATAATATAAAAACTATAGATAAATCCGGGGGCGGTTAAATACACTATTAACAAAGAAAATTTAAACGGAATAGGCCACTTTTCAGCCGAGTTATAGATGAATACGTGTTTTTATTGATGAATTCACGTAAATAAGAGACTGAAAATATGAAAATTAAATACAAAACGTTAGGAATTAACCAAGAAAACTGTATAGGATTACGGGGGGCAGTTATTTGCACTATTTGAACAGAAAATTTAAAAGTAAAGGGCCACTTTTCAGCCCAGTTATTGATGAATACGTGTTTTTATTGATGAATTCACGTAAAAAAGAGACTGAAAATATGAAAATTATATATATAATGTTAGGAATTAACAAAGAAAACTGTATAGGATTACGGTGGGCAGTTAGTTACATTATTTAAATAGAAAATTTAAATGGAAAAGGCCAATTTTCAGCCGGGTTATAGATGAATACGTGTTTTTATTGATGAATTCACGTAAATAAGAGACTGAAAATATAAAAATTAAATATATAACGTTACGAATTTAATGAGAAAACTATAAGGAAATAAGAAGAGCAATGAACTACACAATTTAAAGACGATTTGAACGAAAAATACCAATTTTTAGAAAAGTTATTAGCGAATTTATAGTTGAATTTATGTTATTGTATTGATTGACCACTATACCTCGGTTTAGGTAAATAGTGTTTTTTTCCAGTTCTGTATGTTTTATAAGGAGAATAAGAGTGCAGATGGGTTTTTTTAACTCTAGAAGGACCTAATAAAAGCAAAAAGAGCGAAAGAAATGAAGATTTGAAAAATTTTAAAAATTTTATAATTAACTTTGTACAGAAGACTGAAGAGTACAATCTGCCACTTTGCCTGGCGTATGTGGACTATGAGAAAGCCTTTGATTCCGTCGAAATTTGGGCGGTGCTACAGTCCCTTTAGCGGTGCCAAGTTGACTGTCGGTATATCGAGGTGCTGAAGTGTTTGTACAGTAGGGCTACGATGGCTATCCGAGTACAGAACCAGAGCTCGAAACCTATCCAACTGCAGAGAGGTGTAAGACAGGGTGACGTTATATCCCCGAAACTCTTCACCGCTGCCTTGGAAGACGTTTTCAAGCTACTGGACTGGAAAGGATACGGTATTGACATCAATGGCGAGTACATCACTCACCTTCGATTTGCCGACGATATAGTCCTTATGGCAGAATCGCTGGAGGACTTAAGCACTATGCTCAATGACCTCAATAGTGCCTCCCAACGGATAGGTCTTAAGATGAACATGGACAAAACAAAGATCATGTTCAATGTCCATGTCACACCTGTGCCGGTAGTTGTTGGGAGCACTATGCTCGAAGTTGTTGACGAGTACGTTTACCTGGGACAAATAGTCCGACTAGGTAAGTCCAACTTCGACCGAGAGGTCAATCGACGGATTCAACTCGGCTGGGCAGCGTTCGGGAAATTACGACATATCTTTTCGTCAGGTATACCTCAATCTCTAAAAACTAGATTGTACAACCAGTGCGTGTTGCCAGTGATGACTTATGGATCTGAGACGTGATCCTTCACTGCTGGCCGTATGAGGACGCTTAAGGTCGCTCAGCGAGCTATGGAGAGGGCTATGCTCGGAGTTTCTCTGCGTGATAGACTCAGAAATGAGGATATCCGCAGTAAAACCAGAGTGACCGACATAGCCCAACGGATTAGTAAGCTGAAGTGGCAATGGGCCGGCCATATAGCTCGAAGAACCGATAACCGATGGGGAAGAAAGGTTCTCGAGTGGCAGCCTCGTACCGGTAGGCGTAGTGTAGGGCGACCCCCACTAGATGGAGTGACGACCTTGTAAGACATGCAGGAAGTCGATGGATGCAGGTGGCTCAGGACCGTGCTTTGTGGCATTACTTGGGGGAGGCCTATGTTCAGCAGTGGACTTGTGAAAGGCTGTAATGATGATATATATATATATATATATATATATATATATATATATATATATATATATATATATATATATATATATATATATATATATATATATATAATTTTCATATTTTCAGTCTCTTATTTACGTGAATTCATCAATAAAAACACGTATTCATCTATAACTCGTCTGAAAAGTGGCCTTTTCCTTTTAAATTTTCTATTTAAAGAGTGTAACTAACTGCCCTCCGTAATCCTCTACAGTTTTCTTGGTTAATTCCTGACGTTATATATATAATTTTCATATTTTCATTCTCTTATTTACGTGAATTCATCAACAAAAACACGTATTCATCTATAACTCGGCTGAAAAGTGGCCTTTTCATTTTAAATTTTCTATTTAAATAGTGCAACTAACTGGCCCTCGTAATCCTTTACGGTTTTCTTGGTTAATTCCTAACGTTATATATATAATTTTCATATTTTCAGTCTTATTTACGTGAATTCATCAATAAAAACACGTATTCATCTATAACTCGGTTGAAAAGTGGCCTTTTCCTTTTAAATTTTCTTTTTTAATAGTGTATTTAACCGCCCCCCGTACTTATCAATAGTTTTTATAATAAATTTCTACCGCTAAAATATTGATTTCCACATAATTCCTTTTCCCATAATCGTAATTTCCTAAATTTTTTAAAATTTTTCAAATCTTCATTTCTTTCGCTCTTTTTGCTTTTATTAGGTCCGTCTATTGTAGAAACTACCATCTGCACTCTTATTTGCTTTATAAAACATACAGAACTGGAAAACATCACTATTTAACTAAACTGAGGTATAGTGGTCAATCAATGCAATCACATAAATTCAACTATAAATTCGATAATAACTTTTCTAAAAATTGGTATTTTTCCTTCAAATCGTCTTTAAATTGTTTAGTTTATTGCTCCCCATGTTTCCTTATAGTTTTCTTAGTAAATTCGTAACGTTATAAATTTAATTGTCATATTTTCAGTCTATTTCTTACTTAAATTCATCAATAAAAACACGTATTCATCTATAGCACGGCTGAAAATTGGCCTTTTTCCTTTCATATGTTCTATTTAAAAAGTGTAACTAATTGCCTTCCGTAATCCTGTATAGTTTTCTTGGTTAATTCCTAACGTTATAGTATATATAATTTTCATATTTTCAGTCTCTCATTTACGTTAATTCATCAATAAAAACACGTATTCATCTATAACTCGGCTGAAAAGTGGCCTTTTCCGTTTAAATTTTCTTTGTTAATAATGTATTTAACCGCCCCCCGTATTTATCTATTGTTTTTATAGTAAATTTTTTCCGCTAAAATATTGATTTCCACATAATTCGTTTTCCCATAATCGTAATTTCCTAAAATTTTTAAAATTTTTCAAATCTTCATTTCTTACGCTCTTTTTGCTTTTATTAGGTCCTTCTAATGTAGGAAAACCCATCTGTACTCTTATTTGCTTTATAAAACATACAGAACTGGAAAAAATCACTATTTACCTAATCCGAGGTATAGTGGTCATTCAATACAATCACATAAATTCAACTATGAATTCGCTAATAACTTTTCTAAAAATTGGTATATTTTGTTCAAATCTTCTTTAAATTGTGTAGTTAATTGCTCCCCACATTTCCTTATAGTTTTCTCAGTAAATTCGTTACGTTATATATTTAATTTCCATATTTTCAATCTATTTCTTACTTAAATTAATCAATAAAAACACGTATTCATCTATTGCACGGCTGAAAATAGGCCTTTTCCTTTTAAATTTTCTATTTATATAGTGTAAATAATTGCCTGCCGTAATTATATATAGTTTTCTTGGTAAGTTCCTAACGTTTTATTATAATTTTCATATTTTCAGTCTCTTATTTACGTGAAAGAATGAATGAGGAAAGAGTGACAAAGCAAATTTATATGGCAGATGTGAATGGCCGAGTCGGAAAGGGACGCCCTAGAAAAAAGTTTATCGACCAAATTGGCGATATTTTGAAAATGGGCCACGTTATAAGTACCCTTAACCGACGAGCATGTATGCGTAGATATATGGATGTAAAGGAGGCGAAAGAGGTATGTCAGAATCGTGCCAAATGGAAGTCCTTAGTCTCTGCCTACCCCTCTGGGTGACAGGCGTGAGTGTTTATGTTATGTTATGTTTTTATTTACGTGAATTAACACGTATTCGAAATAACACGTAAAAAAACACGTATTCATCTATAACTCGGCTGAAAAGTGGCTTTTTCCTTTTAATTTTTCTATTTAAATAGTGTAACTTACTTCCCTTCGTAATCCTCTACAGTTTTTTTGGTTAATTCCTGACGTTATATATATATAATTTTCATATTTTCAGTCTCTTATTTACGTGAATTCATCAATAAAAACACGTATTCATCTATAACTCAGCTGAAAAGTGGCCTTTTCCTTTTAAATTTTATATTTAAATAGTGTAACTAACTGCCCCCCCTAATCCTATACAGTTTTCTTGGTTAATTCCTGTTATGTATACGGTCAGGGAGCGAGTTAAACGGCCGGTAGCTTGCTATGCACTGGTTTGTTAACAGAGGGCGCGTGGGCACAGCCACGCATTGTAATACATATGTATACAAATATATACACATACATAACAATTCCCAACGTTATATATATAATTTTTATATTTTTAGTCTCTTATTTACGTGAATTCATCAATAAAAACACGTATTCATCTATAACTCGGCTGAAAAGTGGCCTTTTACTTTTAAATTTTCTATTTATATAGTGAAACTAACTGCCCCCCGTAATCCTATTCAGTTTACTTGGTTAATTCCTAACGTTTTACATATAATTTTCATATTTTCAGTCTCTTATTTACGTGAATTCATCAATAAAAACACGTATTCATCTATAACTCGGCTGAAAAGTGGCCTTTTCCGTTTAAATTTTCTTTGTTAATAGTGTATTTAACCGCCTCCCGTATTTATCTATTGTTTTTATTATATATTTCGTTCGAAATATATGTTATATATTTCGTTCAAATCTTCTTTAAATTGTGTAGTTAATTGCTCCCCACATTTTCTTATAGTTTTCTCAGTAAATTCGTTACTTTATATATTTAATTTTCATTTTTTCAATCTATTTCTTACTTAAATTCATTAATAAAAACACGTATTCATCTATAGCACGGCTGAAAATTGGCCTTTTCCTTTCATATTTTCTATTTAAATAGTGTAACTAATTGCCTTCCGTAATCCTGTATAGTTTTCTTGGTTAATTCCTAACGTTATATTATATATAATTTTCATATTTTCAGTCTTTTATTTACCGTTAATTCATCAATAAAAACACGTATTCATCTATAACTCGGCTGAAAAGTGGCCTTTTTCTTTAAAATTTTCTATTTAAATAGTGTTACTTACTGCCCCTCGTAATCCTATACAGTTTTTTTGGTTAATTCCTAACGCTATATACATATGATTTTCATATTTTCAGTCTCTTATTTACGTGAATTCATCAATAAAACACGTATTCGTCTATAACTCGTCTGAAAAGTGGCCTTTTCCGTTTAAATTTTCTTTGTTTATAGTGTATTTAACCGCCCCCCGTATTTATCTATAGTTTTTATAATAAATTTCTACCGCTAAAATATTGATTTCCACATAATTCTTTTTCCCATAATCGTAATTTCCTAAAATCAATATCAATAAAATCACGTATTCATCTATTGCACGGCTGAAAATAGGCCTTTTTCTTTTTAATTTTCTATTTAAATAGTGTTTGTAATTGCCCCCCGTAATCCTATATAGTTTTCTTGGTTAATTCCTAACGTTATATTATATATAATTTTCATATTTTCAGTCTTTTATTTACCGTTAATTCATCAATAAAAACACGTATTCATCTATAACTCGGCTGAAAAGTGGTCTTTTTCTTTTAAATTTTCTATTTAAATAGTGTAACTAACTGCCCACCGTAATCCTATACAGTTTTCTTGGTTAATTCCTAACATTAAATATATAATTTTCATATTTTCTGTCTCTTATTTACGTCAATTCATCAATAAAAACACGTATTCATCTATAACTCGGCTGAAAAGTGGCCTTTCACTTTTAAATTTTCTATTTAAATAGTGCAAATAACTGCCCCCCGTAATCCTATACAGTTTCCTTGGTTAATTCCTAACGTTTTATATTTAATTTTCGTATTTTCAGTCTCTTATTTACGTGAATTCATCAATAAAAACAAGTATTCATCTATAACTCGGCTGAAAAGTGGCCTTTTCCGTTTAAATTTTCTTTGTTAATAGTGTATTAAACCGCCCCCCGTAATTATCTATAGTTTTTATATTAAATTTCTGCCGCTAAAATATTGATTTCCACATAATTCGTTTTCCCATAATCGTAATTTCCTAAAATTTTTAAAATTTCTCAAATCTTCATTTCTTTCGCTCCTTTTGATTTTATTACGTCCGTCTAGCGTAGAAACTACCATCTGCACTCTTATTTGCTTTATAAAACATACAGAACTGAACAAAATCACTATTTACCTAAACCGAGGTATAGTGATCAATCAATACAATCACATAAATTCAACTTTAAATTCGCTAATAACTTTTCTAAAAATTGGTATTTTTCGTTCAAATCGTCTTTAAATTATGTAGTTCATTGCTCTTTTTATTTTCTTATAGTTTTCTCATTAAATTCGTAACTTTATATATTTAATTTTCATATTTTCAGTCTCTTATTTACGTGAATTCATCAATAAAAACACGTATTCATCTATAACTCGGCTGAAAAGTGGTCTTTTCCTTTTAAATTTTCAATTTAAATAGTGTAACTTACTCTTCACCGTAATCCTATACAGTTTTCTTGGTTAATTTCTAACGTTATATATATAATTTTCATATTTTCAGTCTCTTATTTACGTGAATTCATCAATAAAAACAAGTATTCATCTATAACTCGGCTGAAAAGTGGCCTTTTCCGTTTAAATTTTCTTTGTTAATAGTGTATTTAACCGCCCCCCGTAGTTATCTATAGTTTTTATATTAAATTTCTACCGCTAAAATATTGATTTCCACATAATTCGTTTTCCTATAATCGTAATTTCCTAAAATTTTTAAAATTTTTCAAATCTTTTTTCTTTCGCTCTTTTTGCTTTTATTAGGTCCTTCTAGTGTAAAAAAGACCCATCTGCACTCTTATTATCTTTATAAAACATACAGAACTGGAAAAAAACACTATATACCTAAACCGAGGTATAGTGATCAATCAATACAATCACATAAATTCAACTATAAATTCGCTAATAACTTTTCTAAAAATTGGTATTTTTCGTTCAAATCGACTTTTAATTAAGTATTTCATTGCTCTTCTTATTTTCTTATAATTTTCTCATTAAATTCGTAACGCTATGTATTTAATTTTCGTGTTTTCAGTCTCTTAATTAGGTGAATTCATCAATAAAAACACGTATTCATCTATAACTCGGCTGAAAAGTGGTCTTTTCCTTTTAAATTTTCTATTAAAACAGTGTAACTAACTGCCCACCGTTATCCTATACAGTTTTCTTAGTTAATTCCTAACATTAAATATATAACTTTCATATTTTCAGTCTCTTATTTACGTGAATTCATCAATAGAAACACGTATTCATCTATAACTCGGCTGAAAAGTGGCCTTTTCCGTTTAAATTTTATTTGTTAATAGTGTATTAAACCGCCCCCCGTAATTATCTACAGTTTTTATATTAAATTTCTACCGCTAAAATATTGATTTCCACATAATTCGTTTTCCCATAATCGTAATTTCCTAAAATTTTTAAAATTTTTCAAATCTTTTTTCTTTCGCTCTTTTTGCTTTTATTAGGTCCTTCTAGTGTAAAAAAAACCCATCTGCATTCTTATTATCTTTATAAAACATACAGAACTGGAAAAAAACACTATTTACCTAAACCGAGGTATAGTGATCAATCAATACAATCACATAAATTCAACTTAAAATTCGCTAATAACTTTTCTAAAAATTGGTATTTTTCGTTCAAATCGTCTTTTAATTATATATTTCATTGCTCTTCTTATTTTCTTATAGTTTTCTCATTAAATTCGTAACGCTATGTATTTAATTTTCGTGTTTTCAGTCTCTTAATTACGTGAATTCATCAATAAAAACACGTATTCATCTATAACTCGGCTGAAAAGTGGTCTTTTCCTTTTAAATTTTCTATTAAAACAGTGTAACTAACTGCCCACCGTTATCCTATACAGTTTTCTTGGTTAATTCCTAACATTAAATATATAATTTTCATATTTTCAGTCTCTTATTTACGTGAATTCATCAATAAAAACACGTATTCATCTATAACTCGGCTGAAAAGTGGCCTTTTCCGTTTAAATTTTATTTGTTAATAGTGTATTAAACTGCCCCCCGTAATTATCTACAGTTTTTATATTAAATTTCTACCGCTAAAATATTGATTTCCACATAATTCGTTTTCCCATAATCGTAATTTCCTAAAATCAATATCAATAAAATCACGTATTCATCTATTGCACGGCTGAAAATAGGCCTTTTGCTTTTTAATTTTCTATTTAAATAGTGAATCTAATTGCCCCCCGTAATCGTATATAGTTTTCTTGGTTAATTCCTAACGTTATATTATATATAATTTTCATATTTTCAGTCTCTTATTTACCGTTAATTCATCAATAAAAACACGTATTCATCTATAACTCGGCTGAAAAGTGGTCTTTTTCTTTTAAATTTTCTATATAAATAGTGTAACTAACTGCCCACCGTAATCCTATACAGTTTTCTTGGTTAATTCCTAACATTAAATATATAATTTTCATATTTTCTGTCTCTTATTTACGTCAATTCATCAATAAAAACACGTATTCATCTATAACTCGGCTGAAAAGTGGCCTTTTCCGTTTAAATTTTCTTTGTTAATAGTGTATTAAACCGCCCCCCGTAATTATCTATAGTGTTTATATTAAATTTCTACCGCTAAAATATTGATTTCCACATAATTCGTTTTCCAATAATCGTAATTTCCTAAAATCAATATCAATAAAATCACGTATTCATCTATTGCACGGCTGAAAATAGGCCTTTTTCTTTTTAATTTTCTATTTTAATAGTGTATCTAATTACCCCCCGTCATCCTATATAGTTTTCTTGGTTAATTCCTAACGTTATATTATATATAATTTTCATATTTTCAGTCTCTTATCTACGTGAATTCATCAATAAAATTACTTATTCATCTATAACTCGGCTGAAAAGTGGTCTTTTCCTTTTAAATTTTCTATTTAAATAGTGTAACTAACTGCCCTCCGTAATCCTCTACAGTTTTCTTGGTTAATTCCTAACGTTTTATATTTAATTTTCGTATTTTCAGTCTCCTATTTACGCGAATTCATCAATAAAAACACGTATTCATCTATAACTCGGCTGAAAAGTGGCCTTTTCCGTTTAAATTTTCTATATAAATAGTGTAACTAACTGCCCACCGTAATCCTATACAGTTTTCTTGGTTAATTCCTAACATTAAATATATAATTTTCATATTTTCTGTCTCTTATTTACGTCAATTCATCAATAAAAACACGTATTCATCTATAACTCGGCTGAAAAGTGGCCTTTTCCGTTTAAATTTTCTTTGTTAATAGTGTATTAAACCGCCCCCCGTAATTATCTATAGTGTTTATATTAAATTTCTACCGCTAAAATATTGATTTCCACATAATTCGTTTTCCTATAATCGTAATTTCCTAAAATTTTTAAAATTTTTCAAATCTTTTTTCTTTCGCTCTTTTTGCTTTTATTAGGTCCTTCTAGTGTAAAAAAAACCCACCTGCACTCTTATTCTCTTTATAAAACATACAGAACTGGAAAAAAACACTATTTACCTAAACCGAGGTATAGTGATCAATCAATACAATCACATAAATTCAACTTTAAATTCGCTAACAACTTTTCTAAAAATTGGTATTTTTCGTTCAAATCGTCTTTTAATTATGTATTTCATTGTTCTTCTTATTTTCTTATAATTTTCTCATTAAATTCGTAACGCTATGTATTTAATTTTCGTGTTTTCAGTCTCTTAATTACGTGAATTCATCAATAAAAACAGGTATTCATCTATAACTCGGCTGAAAAGTGGTCTTTTCCTTTTAAATTTTCTATTAAAATAGTGTAACTAACTTCCCACCGTAATCCTATACAGTTTTCTTGGTTAATTCCTTACATTAAATATATAATTTTCATATTTTCAGTCTCTTATTTACGTGAATTCATCAATAAAAACACGTATTCATCTATAACTCGGCTGAAAAGTGGCCTTTTCCGTTTAAATTTTATTTGTTAATAGTGTATTAAACCGCCCCCCGTAATTATCTATAGTATTTATATTAAATTTCTACCGCTAAAATATTGATTTCCACATAATTCGTTTTCCCATAATCGTAATTTCCTAAAATCAATATCAATAAAATCACGTATTCATCTATTGCACGGCTGAAAATAGGCCTTTTTCTTTTTAATTTTCTATTTAAATAGTGTATCTAATTACCCCCTGTCATCCTATATAGTTTTCTTGGTTAATTCCTAACGTTATATTATATATAATTTTCATATTTTCAGTCTCTTATCTACGTGAATTCATCAATAAAAACACGTATTCATCTATAACTCGGCTGAAAAGTGTTCTTTTCCTTTTAAATTTTCTATTTAAATAGTGTAACTAACTGCCCTCCGTAATCCTCTACAGTTTTCTTGGTTAATTCCTGGCGTTATATATATAATTTTCATATTTTCAGTCTCTTTTTTACGTGAATTAATCAATAAAAACACGTATTCATCTATAACTCGGCTGAAAAGTGGCCTTTCACTTTTAAATGTTCTATTAAAATAGTGCAAATAACTGCCCTCCGTAATCCTATACAGTTTCCTTGGTTAATTCCTAACGTTTTATATTTAATTTTCGTATTTTCAGTCTCCTATTTACGCGAATTCATCAATAAAAACACGTATTCATCTATAACTCGGCTGAAAAGTGGCCTTTTCCGTTTAAATTTTCTTTGTTAATAGTGTATTTAACCACTCCCCGTATTTATCTATAGTTTTTTTCAAATCTTCATTTCTTTCGCTCTTTTTGCTTTTATTGGGTCCTTCTAGTGTAAAAAAACCCATCTGCTTTCTTATTCTCTTTATAAAACATACAGAACTGGAAAAAAACACTATTTACCTAAACCGAGGTATAGTGGTCAATCAATACAATCACATAAATTCAACTATAAATTCGCTAATAACATATCTAAAAATTGGTATATTTCGTTCAAATCTTCTTTAAATTGCGTAGTTAATTGCTCCCCACATTTCCTTATAGTATTCTCAGTAAATTCGTAACGTTATAGATTTAATTTTCATATTTTCAGTCTATTTCTTACTTAAATTCATATATACATAATTTTCATATTTTCAGTCTCTTATTTACGTGAATTCATCAATAAAAACACGTATTCATCTATAACTCGGCTGAAAAGTGGCCTTTTACTTTTAAATTTTCTATTTAAATAGTGCAAATAACTGCCCCCCGTAATCCTATACAGTTTTCTTGGTTAATTCCTAACGTTTTATATATAAATTTCATATTTTCAGTCTCCTATTTACGCGAATTCATCAATAAAAACACGTATTCATCTATAACTCGGCTGAAAAGTGGCCTTTTCCGTTTAAATTTTCTTTGTGAATAGTGTATTTAACCGCTCCCCGTATTTATCTATAGTTTTTTTCAAATCTTCATTTCTTTCGCTCTTTTTGCTTTTATTGGGTCCTTCTAGTGTGAAAAAACCCATCTGCTTTCTTATTCTCTTTATAAAACATACAGAACTGGAAAAAAACACTATTTACCTAAACCGAGGTATAGTGGTCAATCAATACAATCACATAAATTCAACTATAAATTCGCTAATAACATATCTAAAAATTGGTATTTTTCTTTCAAATCGTCTTTTAATTGTGTACTTCATTGCTCTTCTTATTTTCTTATAGTTTTCTCATTAAATTCGTAACGTTATGTATTTAATTTTTGTGTTTTCATTCTCTTAACTACGTGAATTCATCAATAAAAACACGTATTCATCTATAACTCGGCTGAAAAGTGGTCTTTTCCTTTTAAATTTTGTATTAAAATAGTGAAACTAACTGCCCACCGTAATCCTATACAGTTTTCTTGGTTAATTTCTAACATTAAATATATAATTTTCATATTTTCAGTCTCTTATTTACGTGAATTCATCAATAAAAACACGTATTCATCTATAACTCGGCTGAAAAGTGGCCTTTCACTTTTAAATTTTCTATTAAAATAGTGCAAATAACTGCCCCCCGTAATCCTATACAGTTTCCTTGGTTAATTCCTAACGTTTTATATTTAATTTTCGTATTTTCAGTCTCTTATTTACGTGAATTCATCAATAAAAACACGTATTCATCTATAACTCGGCTGAAAAGTGGCCTTTTCCGTTTAAATTTTCTTTGTTAATAGTGTATTTAACCGCCCTTCGTATTTATCTATAGTTTTTATATAAACAATCTACCGCTAAATTATTGATTTCCACATAATTCGTTTTCCCATAATCGTAATTTCCTAAAATTTTTAAAATTTCTCAAATCTTCATTTCTTTCGCTCTTTTTGCTTTTATTAGGTCCGTCTAGCGTAGAAACTACCATCTGCACTCTGATTCTCTTTATAAAACATACAGAACTGGAAAAAAACACTATTTACCTAAACCGAGGTATAGTGATCAATCAATACAATCACATAAATTCAACTTTAAATTCGCTAATAACTTTTCTAAAAATTGGTATTTTTCGTTCAAATCGTCTTTTAATTATGTATTTCATTGCTCTTCTTATTTTCTTATAATTTTCTCATTAAATTCGTAACGCTATGTATTTAATTTTCGTGTTTTCAGTCTATTTCTTACTTAAATTCATATATACATAATTTTCATATTTTCAGTCTCTTATTTACGTGAATTCATCAATAAAAACACGTATTCATCTATAACTCGGCTGAAAAGTGGCCTTTTACTTTTAAATTTTCTATTTAAATAGTGCAAATAACTGCCCCCCGTAATCCTATACAGTTTTCTTGGTTAATTCCTAACGTTTTATATATAAATTTCATATTTTCAGTCTCCTATTTACGCAAATTCATCAATAAAAACACGTATTCATCTATAACTCGGCTGAAAAGTGGCCTTTTCCGTTTAAATTTTCTTTGTTAATAGTGTATTTAACCGCTCCCCGTATTTATCTATTGTTTTTTTCAAATCTTCATTTCTTTCGCTCTTTTTGCTTTTATTGGGTCCTTCTAGTGTAAAGAAACCCATCTGCTTTCTTATTCTCTTTATAAAACATACAGAACTGGAAAAAAACACTACTTAAACCGAGGTATAGTGAACAATCAATACAATCACATAAATTCAACAATAAATTCGCTAATAACATATCTAAAAATTGGTATTTTTCTTTCAAATCGTCTTTTAATTGTGTACTTCATTGCTCTTCTTATTTTCTTATAGTTTTCTCATTAAATTCGTAACGTTATGTATTTAATTTTCGTGTTTTCATTCTCTTAACTACGTGAATTCATCAATAAAAACACGTATTCATCTATAAATCGGCTGAAAAGTGGTCTTTGCCTTTTAAATTTTCTATTAAAACAGTGTAACTAACTGCCCACCGTTATCCTATACAGTTTTCTTGGTTAATTCCTAACATTAAATATATAATTTTCATATTTTCAGTCTCTTATTTACGTGAATTCATCAATAAAAACACGTATTCATCTATAACTCGGCTGAAAAGTGGCCTTTTCCGTTTAAATTTTATTTGTTAATAGTGTATTAAACCGCCCCCCGTAATTATCTACAGTTTTTATATTAAATTTCTACCGCTAAAATATTGATTTCCACATAATTCGTTTTCCCATAATCGTAATTTCCTAAAATCAATATCAATAAAATCACGTATTCATCTATTGCACGGCTGAAAATAGGCCTTTTGCTTTTTAATTTTCTATTTAAATAGTGTATCTAATTGCCCCCCGTAATCCTATATAGTTTTCTTGGTTAATTCCTAACGTTATATTATATATAATTTTCATATTTTCAGTCTCTTATTTACCGTTAATTCATCAATAAAAACACGTATTCATCTATCACTCGGCTGAAAAGTGGTCTTTTTCTTTTAAATTTTCTATTTATATAGTGTAACTAACTGCCCACCGTAATCCTGTACAGTTTTCTTGGTTAATTCCTAACATTAAATATATAATTTTCATATTTTTTGTCTCTTATTTACGTGAATTCATCAATAAAAACACGTATTCATCTATAACTCGGCTGAAAAGTGGCCTTTTCCGTTTAAATTTTATTTGTTAATAGTGTATTAAACCGCCCCCCGTAATTATCTATAGTTTTTATATTAAATTTCTACCGCTAAAATATTGATTTCCACATAATTCGTTTTCCCATAATCGTAATTTCCTAAAATCAATATCAATAAAATCACGTATTCATCTATTGCACGGCTGAAAATAGGCCTTTTTCTTTTTAATTTTCTATTTAAATAGTGCATCTAATTACCCCCCGTCATCCTATATAGTTTTCTTGGTTAATTCCTAACGTTATATTATATATAATTTTCATATTTTCAGTCTCTTATCTACGTGAATTCATCAATAAAAACACGTATTCATCTATAACTCGGCTGAAAAGTGGTCTTTTCCTTTTAAATTTTCTATTTAAATAGTGTAACTAACTGCCCTCCGTAATCCTCTACAGTTTTCTTGGTTAATTCCTGACGTTATATATATATATAATTTTCATATTTTCAGTCTCTTTTTTACGTGAATTCATCAATAAAAACACGTATTCATATAACTCGGCTGAAAAGTGGCCTTTCACTTTTAAGTTTTCTATTTAAATAGTGCAAATAACTGCCCCCCGTAATCCTATACAGTTTTCTTGGTTAATTCCTTACATTAAATATATAATTTTCATATTTTCAGTCTCTTATTTACGTGAATTCATCAATAAAAACACGTATTCATCTATAACTCGGCTGAAAAGTGGCCTTTTCCGTTTAAATTTTATTTGTTAATAGTGTATTAAACCGCCCCCCGTAATTATCTATAGTATTTATATTAAATTTCTACCGCTAAAATATTGATTTCCACATAATTCGTTTTCCCATAATCGTAATTTCCTAAAATCAATATCAATAAAATCACGTATTCATCTATTGCACGGCTGAAAATAGGCCTTTTTCTTTTTAATTTTCTATTTAAATAGTGTATCTAATTACCCCCTGTCATCCTATATAGTTTTCTTGGTTAATTCCTAACGTTATATTATATATAATTTTCATATTTTCAGTCTCTTATCTACGTGAATTCATCAATAAAAACACGTATTCATCTATAACTCGGCTGAAAAGTGTTCTTTTCCTTTTAAATTTTCTATTTAAATAGTGTAACTAACTGCCCTCCGTAATCCTCTACAGTTTTCTTGGTTAATTCCTGGCGTTATATATATAATTTTCATATTTTCAGTCTCTTTTTTACGTGAATTAATCAATAAAAACACGTATTCATCTATAACTCGGCTGAAAAGTGGCCTTTCACTTTTAAATGTTCTATTAAAATAGTGCAAATAACTGCCCTCCGTAATCCTATACAGTTTCCTTGGTTAATTCCTAACGTTTTATATTTAATTTTCGTATTTTCAGTCTCCTATTTACGCGAATTCATCAATAAAAACACGTATTCATCTATAACTCGGCTGAAAAGTGGCCTTTTCCGTTTAAATTTTCTTTGTTAATAGTGTATTTAACCGCTCCCCGTATTTATCTATAGTTTTTTTCAAATCTTCATTTCTTTCGCTCTTTTTGCTTTTATTGGGTCCTTCTAGTGTAAAAAAACCCATCTGCTTTCTTATTCTCTTTATAAAACATACAGAACTGGAAAAAAACACTATTTACCTAAACCGAGGTATAGTGGTCAATCAATACAATCACATAAATTCAACTATAAATTCGCTAATAACATATCTAAAAATTGGTATATTTCGTTCAAATCTTCTTTAAATTGCGTAGTTAATTGCTCCCCACATTTCCTTATAGTATTCTCAGTAAATTCGTAACGTTATAGATTTAATTTTCATATTTTCAGTCTATTTCTTACTTAAATTCATATATACATAATTTTCATATTTTCAGTCTCTTATTTACGTGAATTCATCAATAAAAACACGTATTCATCTATAACTCGGCTGAAAAGTGGCCTTTTACTTTTAAATTTTCTATTTAAATAGTGCAAATAACTGCCCCCCGTAATCCTATACAGTTTTCTTGGTTAATTCCTAACGTTTTATATATAAATTTCATATTTTCAGTCTCCTATTTACGCGAATTCATCAATAAAAACACGTATTCATCTATAACTCGGCTGAAAAGTGGCCTTTTCCGTTTAAATTTTCTTTGTGAATAGTGTATTTAACCGCTCCCCGTATTTATCTATAGTTTTTTTCAAATCTTCATTTCTTTCGCTCTTTTTGCTTTTATTGGGTCCTTCTAGTGTAAAAAAACCCATCTGCTTTCTTATTCTCTTTATAAAACATACAGAACTGGAAAAAAACACTATTTACCTAAACCGAGGTATAGTGGTCAATCAATACAATCACATAAATTCAACTATAAATTCGCTAATAACATATCTAAAAATTGGTATTTTTCTTTCAAATCGTCTTTTAATTGTGTACTTCATTGCTCTTCTTATTTTCTTATAGTTTTCTCATTAAATTCGTAACGTTATGTATTTAATTTTCGTGTTTTCATTCTCTTAACTACGTGAATTCATCAATAAAAACACGTATTCATCTATAACTCGGCTGAAAAGTGGTCTTTTCCTTTTAAATTTTGTATTAAAATAGTGAAACTAACTGCCCACCGTAATCCTATACAGTTTTCTTGGTTAATTTCTAACATTAAATATATAATTTTCATATTTTCAGTCTCTTTTTTACGTGAATTCATCAATAAAAACACGTATTCATCTATAACTCGGCTGAAAAGTGGCCTTTTCCGTTTAAATTTTCTTTGTTAATAGTGTATTTAACCGGCCCCCCGTAGTTATCTATAGTTTTTATATTAAATTTCTACCGCTAAAATATTGATTTCCACATAATTCGTTTTCCTATAATCGTAATTTCCTAAAATTTTTAAAATTTTTCAAATCTTTTTTCTTTCGCTCTTTTTGCTTTTATTAGGTCCTTCTAGTGTAAAAAAAACCCATCTGCACTCTTATTCTCTTTATAAAACATACAGAACTGGAAAAAAACACTATTTACCTAAACCGAGGTATAGTGATCAATCAATACAATCACATAAATTCAACTTTAAATTCGCTAACAACTTTTCTAAAAATTGGTATTTTTCGTTCAAATCGTCTTTTAATTATGTATTTCATTGCTCTTCTTATTTTCTTATAATTTTCTCATTAAATTCGTAACGCTATGTATTTAATTTTCGTGTTTTCAGTCTCTTAATTACGTGAATTCATCAATAAAAACAGGTATTCATCTATAACTCGGCTGAAAAGTGGCCTTTCACTTTTAAATGTTCTATTAAAATAGTGCAAATAACTGCCCTCCGTAATCCTATACAGTTTCCTTGGTTAATTCCTAACGTTTTATATTTAATTTTCGTATTTTCAGTCTCCTATTTACGCGAATTCATCAATAAAAACACGTATTCATCTATAACTCGGCTGAAAAGTGGCCTTTTCCGTTTAAATTTTCTTTGTTAATAGTGTATTTAACCGCTCCCCGTATTTATCTATAGTTTTTTTCAAATCTTCATTTCTTTCGCTCTTTTTGCTTTTATTGGGTCCTTCTAGTGTAAAAAAACCCATCTGCTTTCTTATTCTCTTTATAAAACATACAGAACTGGAAAAAAACACTATTTACCTAAACCGAGGTATAGTGGTCAATCAATACAATCACATAAATTCAACTATAAATTCGCTAATAACATATCTAAAAATTGGTATATTTCGTTCAAATCTTCTTTAAATTGCGTAGTTAATTGCTCCCCACATTTCCTTATAGTATTCTCAGTAAATTCGTAACGTTATAGATTTAATTTTCATATTTTCAGTCTATTTCTTACTTAAATTCATATATACATAATTTTCATATTTTCAGTCTCTTATTTACGGGAATTCATCAATAAAAACACGTATTCATCTATAACTCGGCTGAAAAGTGGCCTTTTACTTTTAAATTTTCTATTTAAATAGTGCAAATAACTGCCCCCCGTAATCCTATACAGTTTTCTTGGTTAATTCCTAACGTTTTATATATAAATTTCATATTTTCAGTCTCCTATTTACGCGAATTCATCAATAAAAACACGTATTCATCTATAACTCGGCTGAAAAGTGGCCTTTTCCGTTTAAATTTTCTTTGTGAATAGTGTATTTAACCGCTCCCCGTATTTATCTATAGTTTTTTTCAAATCTTCATTTCTTTCGCTCTTTTTGCTTTTATTGGGTCCTTCTAGTGTAAAAAAACCCATCTGCTTTCTTATTCTCTTTATAAAACATACAGAACTGGAAAAAAACACTATTTACCTAAACCGAGGTATAGTGGTCAATCAATACAATCACATAAATTCAACTATAAATTCGCTAATAACATATCTAAAAATTGGTATTTTTCTTTCAAATCGTCTTTTAATTGTGTACTTCATTGCTCTTCTTATTTTCTTATAGTTTTCTCATTAAATTCGTAACGTTATGTATTTAATTTTTGTGTTTTCATTCTCTTAACTACGTGAATTCATCAATAAAAACACGTATTCATCTATAACTCGGATGAAAAGTGGTCTTTTCCTTTTAAATTTTGTATTAAAATAGTGAAACTAACTGCCCACCGTAATCCTATACAGTTTTCTTGGTTAATTTCTAACATTAAATATATAATTTTCATATTTTCAGTCTCTTATTTACGTGAATTCATCAATAAAAACACGTATTCATCTATAACTCGGCTGAAAAGTGGCCTTTCACTTTTAAATTTTCTATTAAAATAGTGCAAATAACTGCCCCCCGTAATCCTATACAGTTTCCTTGGTTAATTCCTAACGTTTTATATTTAATTTTCGTATTTTCAGTCTCTTATTTACGTGAATTCATCAATAAAAACACGTATTCATCTATAACTCGGCTGAAAAGTGGCCTTTTCCGTTTAAATTTTCTTTTATTAATAGTGTATTTAACCGCCCTTCGTATTTATCTATGGTTTTTATATAAACAATCTACCGCTAAATTATTGATTTCCACATAATTCGTTTTCCCATAATCGTAATTTCCTAAAATTTTTAAAATTTCTCAAATCTTCATTTCTTTCGCTCTTTTTGCTTTTATTAGGTCCGTCTAGCGTAGAAACTACCATCTGCACTCTGATTCTCTTTATAAAACATACAGAACTGGAAAAAAACACTATTTACCTAAACCGAGGTATAGTGATCAATCAATACAATCACATAAATTCAACTTTAAATTCGCTAATAACTTTTCTAAAAATTGGTATTTTTCGTTCAAATCGTCTTTTAATTATGTATTTCATTGCTCTTCTTATTTTCTTATAATTTTCTCATTAAATTCGTAACGCTATGTATTTAATTTTCGTGTTTTCAGTCTATTTCTTACTTAAATTCATATATACATAATTTTCATATTTTCAGTCTCTTATTTACGTGAATTCATCAATAAAAACACGTATTCATCTATAACTCGGCTGAAAAGTGGCCTTTTACTTTTAAATTTTCTATTTAAATAGTGCAAATAACTGCCCCCCGTAATCCTATACAGTTTTCTTGGTTAATTCCTAACGTTTTATATATAAATTTCATATTTTCAGTCTCCTATTTACGCAAATTCATCAATAAAAACACGTATTCATCTATAACTCGGCTGAAAAGTGGCCTTTTCCGTTTAAATTTTCTTTGTTAATAGTGTATTTAACCGCTCCCCGTATTTATCTATTGTTTTTTTCAAATCTTCATTTCTTTCGCTCTTTTTGCTTTTATTGGGTCCTTCTAGTGTAAAAAAACCCATCTGCTTTCTTATTCTCTTTATAAAACATACAGAACTGGAAAAAAACACTACTTAAACCGAGGTATAGTGAACAATCAATACAATCACATAAATTCAACAATAAATTCGCTAATAACATATCTAAAAATTGGTATTTTTCTTTCAAATCGTCTTTTAATTGTGTACTTCATTGCTCTTCTTATTTTCTTATAGTTTTCTCATTAAATTCGTAACGTTATGTATTTAATTTTCGTGTTTTCATTCTCTTAACTACGTGAATTCATCAATAAAAACACGTATTCATCTATAAATCGGCTGAAAAGTGGTCTTTTGCCTTTTAAATTTTCTATTAAAACAGTGTAACTAACTGCCCACCGTTATCCTATACAGTTTTCTTGGTTAATTCCTAACATTAAATATATAATTTTCATATTTTCAGTCTCTTATTTACGTGAATTCATCAATAAAAACACGTATTCATCTATAACTCGGCTGAAAAGTGGCCTTTTCCGTTTAAATTTTATTTGTTAATAGTGTATTAAACCGCCCCCCGTAATTATCTACAGTTTTTATATTAAATTTCTACCGCTAAAATATTGATTTCCACATAATTCGTTTTCCCATAATCGTAATTTCCTAAAATCAATATCAATAAAATCACGTATTCATCTATTGCACGGCTGAAAATAGGCCTTTTGCTTTTTAATTTTCTATTTAAATAGTGTATCTAATTGCCCCCCGTAATCCTATATAGTTTTCTTGGTTAATTCCTAACGTTATATTATATATAATTTTCATATTTTCAGTCTCTTATTTACCGTTAATTCATCAATAAAAACACGTATTCATCTATCACTCGGCTGAAAAGTGGTCTTTTTCTTTTAAATTTTCTATTTATATAGTGTAACTAACTGCCCACCGTAATCCTGTACAGTTTTCTTGGTTAATTCCTAACATTAAATATATAATTTTCATATTTTTTGTCTCTTATTTACGTGAATTCATCAATAAAAACACGTATTCATCTATAACTCGGCTGAAAAGTGGCCTTTTCCGTTTAAATTTTATTTGTTAATAGTGTATTAAACCGCCCCCCGTAATTATCTATAGTTTTTATATTAAATTTCTACCGCTAAAATATTGATTTCCACATAATTCGTTTTCCCATAATCGTAATTTCCTAAAATCAATATCAATAAAATCACGTATTCATCTATTGCACGGCTGAAAATAGGCCTTTTTCTTTTTAATTTTCTATTTAAATAGTGCATCTAATTACCCCCCGTCATCCTATATAGTTTTCTTGGTTAATTCCTAACGTTATATTATATATAATTTTCATATTTTCAGTCTCTTATCTACGTGAATTCATCAATAAAAACACGTATTCATCTATAACTCGGCTGAAAAGTGGTCTTTTCCTTTTAAATTTTCTATTTAAATAGTGTAACTAACTGCCCTCCATAATCCTCTACAGTTTTCTTGGTTAATTCCTGACGTTATATATATATATAATTTTCATATTTTCAGTCTCTTTTTTACGTGAATTCATCAATAAAAACACGTATTCATATAACTCGGCTGAAAAGTGGCCTTTCACTTTTAAGTTTTCTATTTAAATAGTGCAAATAACTGCCCCCCGTAATCCTATACAGTTTTCTTGGTTAATTCCTTACAT
Organism: Parnassius smintheus behrii; assembly: GCA_036936625.1. Lineage (NCBI taxonomy): Eukaryota > Metazoa > Arthropoda > Insecta > Lepidoptera > Papilionidae > Parnassius > Parnassius smintheus. The sequence continues at coordinate 34,963,368 of JAUPFT010000027.1, forward strand.
TAAATATATAATTTTCATATTTTCAGTCTCTTATTTACGTGAATTCATCAATAAAAACACGTATTCATCTATAACTCGGCTGAAAAGTGGCCTTTTCCGTTTAAATTTTATTTGTTAATAGTGTATTAAACCGCCCCCCGTAATTATCTATAGTATTTATATTAAATTTCTACCGCTAAAATATTGATTTCCACATAATTCGTTTTCCCATAATCGTAATTTCCTAAAATCAATATCAATAAAATCACGTATTCATCTATTGCACGGCTGAAAATAGGCCTTTTTCTTTTTAATTTTCTATTTAAATAGTGTATCTAATTACCCCCTGTCATCCTATATAGTTTTCTTGGTTAATTCCTAACGTTATATTATATATAATTTTCATATTTTCAGTCTCTTATCTACGTGAATTCATCAATAAAAACACGTATTCATCTATAACTCGGCTGAAAAGTGTTCTTTTCCTTTTAAATTTTCTATTTAAATAGTGTAACTAACTGCCCTCCGTAATCCTCTACAGTTTTCTTGGTTAATTCCTGGCGTTATATATATAATTTTCATATTTTCAGTCTCTTTTTTACGTGAATTAATCAATAAAAACACGTATTCATCTATAACTCGGCTGAAAAGTGGCCTTTCACTTTTAAATGTTCTATTAAAATAGTGCAAATAACTGCCCTCCGTAATCCTATACAGTTTCCTTGGTTAATTCCTAACGTTTTATATTTAATTTTCGTATTTTCAGTCTCCTATTTACGCGAATTCATCAATAAAAACACGTATTCATCTATAACTCGGCTGAAAAGTGGCCTTTTCCGTTTAAATTTTCTTTGTTAATAGTGTATTTAACCGCTCCCCGTATTTATCTATAGTTTTTTTCAAATCTTCATTTCTTTCGCTCTTTTTGCTTTTATTGGGTCCTTCTAGTGTAAAAAAACCCATCTGCTTTCTTATTCTCTTTATAAAACATACAGAACTGGAAAAAAACACTATTTACCTAAACCGAGGTATAGTGGTCAATCAATACAATCACATAAATTCAACTATAAATTCGCTAATAACATATCTAAAAATTGGTATATTTCGTTCAAATCTTCTTTAAATTGCGTAGTTAATTGCTCCCCACATTTCCTTATAGTATTCTCAGTAAATTCGTAACGTTATAGATTTAATTTTCATATTTTCAGTCTATTTCTTACTTAAATTCATATATACATAATTTTCATATTTTCAGTCTCTTATTTACGTGAATTCATCAATAAAAACACGTATTCATCTATAACTCGGCTGAAAAGTGGCCTTTTACTTTTAAATTTTCTATTTAAATAGTGCAAATAACTGCCCCCCGTAATCCTATACAGTTTTCTTGGTTAATTCCTAACGTTTTATATATAAATTTCATATTTTCAGTCTCCTATTTACGCGAATTCATCAATAAAAACACGTATTCATCTATAACTCGGCTGAAAAGTGGCCTTTTCCGTTTAAATTTTCTTTGTGAATAGTGTATTTAACCGCTCCCCGTATTTATCTATAGTTTTTTTCAAATCTTCATTTCTTTCGCTCTTTTTGCTTTTATTGGGTCCTTCTAGTGTAAAAAAACCCATCTGCTTTCTTATTCTCTTTATAAAACATACAGAACTGGAAAAAAACACTATTTACCTAAACCGAGGTATAGTGGTCAATCAATACAATCACATAAATTCAACTATAAATTCGCTAATAACATATCTAAAAATTGGTATTTTTCTTTCAAATCGTCTTTTAATTGTGTACTTCATTGCTCTTCTTATTTTCTTATAGTTTTCTCATTAAATTCGTAACGTTATGTATTTAATTTTCGTGTTTTCATTCTCTTAACTACGTGAATTCATCAATAAAAACACGTATTCATCTATAACTCGGCTGAAAAGTGGTCTTTTCCTTTTAAATTTTGTATTAAAATAGTGAAACTAACTGCCCACCGTAATCCTATACAGTTTTCTTGGTTAATTTCTAACATTAAATATATAATTTTCATATTTTCAGTCTCTTATTTACGTGAATTCATCAATAAAAACACGTATTCATCTATAACTCGGCTGAAAAGTGGCCTTTTCCGTTTAAATTTTCTTTGTTAATAGTGTATTTAACCGCTCCCCGTATTTATCTATAGTTTTTTTCAAATCTTCATTTCTTTCGCTCTTTTTGCTTTTATTGGGTCCTTCTAGTGTAAAAAAACCCATCTGCTTTCTTATTCTCTTTATAAAACATACAGAACTGGAAAAAACACTACCTAAACCGAGGTATAGTGGTCAATCAATACAATCACATAAATTCAACGATAAATTCGCTAATAACATATCTAAAAATTGGTATTTTTCGTTCAAATCGTCTTTTAATTATGTATTTCATTGCTCTTCTTATTTTCTTATAATTTTCTCATTAAATTCGTAACGCTATGTATTTAATTTTCGTGTTTTCAGTCTCTTAATTACGTGAATTCATCAATAAAAACAGGTATTCATCTATAACTCGGCTGAAAAGTGGTCTTTTCCTTTTAAATTTTCTATTAAAATAGTGTAACTAACTTCCCACCGTAATCCTATACAGTTTTCTTGGTTAATTCCTTACATTAAATATATAATTTTCATATTTTCAGTCTCTTATTTACGTGAATTCATCAATAAAAACACGTATTCATCTATAACTCGGCTGAAAAGTGGCCTTTTCCGTTTAAATTTTATTTGTTAATAGTGTATTAAACCGCCCCCCGTAATTATCTATAGTATTTATATTAAATTTCTACCGCTAAAATATTGATTTCCACATAATTCGTTTTCCCATAATCGTAATTTCCTAAAATCAATATCAATAAAATCACGTATTCATCTATTGCACGGCTGAAAATAGGCCTTTTTCTTTTTAATTTTCTATTTAAATAGTGTATCTAATTACCCCCTGTCATCCTATATAGTTTTCTTGGTTAATTCCTAACGTTATATTATATATAATTTTCATATTTTCAGTCTCTTATCTACGTGAATTCATCAATAAAAACACGTATTCATCTATAACTCGGCTGAAAAGTGTTCTTTTCCTTTTAAATTTTCTATTTAAATAGTGTAACTAACTGCCCTCCGTAATCCTCTACAGTTTTCTTGGTTAATTCCTGGCGTTATATATATAATTTTCATATTTTCAGTCTCTTTTTTACGTGAATTAATCAATAAAAACACGTATTCATCTATAACTCGGCTGAAAAGTGGCCTTTCACTTTTAAATGTTCTATTAAAATAGTGCAAATAACTGCCCTCCGTAATCCTTTACAGTTTCCTTGGTTAATTCCTAACGTTTTATATTTAATTTTCGTATTTTCAGTCTCCTATTTACGCGAATTCATCAATAAAAACACGTATTCATCTATAACTCGGCTGAAAAGTGGCCTTTTCCGTTTAAATTTTCTTTGTTAATAGTGTATTTAACCGCTCCCCGTATTTATCTATAGTTTTTTTCAAATCTTCATTTCTTTCGCTCTTTTTGCTTTTATTGGGTCCTTCTAGTGTAAAAAAACCCATCTGCTTTCTTATTCTCTTTATAAAACATACAGAACTGGAAAAAACACTACCTAAACCGAGGTATAGTGGTCAATCAATACAATCACATAAATTCAACTATAAATTCGCTAATAACATATCTAAAAATTGGTATTTTTCTTTCAAATCGTCTTTTAATTGTGTACTTCATTGCTCTTCTTATTTTCTTATAGTTTTCTCATTAAATTCTTAACGTTATGTATTTAATTTTCGTGTTTTCATTCTCTTAACTACGTGAATTCATCAATAAAAACACGTATTCATCTATAACTCGGCTGAAAAGTGGTCTTTTCCTTTTAAATTTTGTATTAAAATAGTGAAACTAACTGCCCACCGTAATCCTATACAGTTTTCTTGGTTAATTTCTAACATTAAATATATAATTTTCATATTTTCAGTCTCTTTTTTACGTGAATTCATCAATAAAAACACGTATTCATCTATAACTCGGCTGAAAAGTGGCCTTTTCCGTTTAAATTTTCTTTGTTAATAGTGTATTTAACCGGCCCCCCGTAGTTATCTATAGTTTTTATATTAAATTTCTACCGCTAAAATATTGATTTCCACATAATTCGTTTTCCTATAATCGTAATTTTATAAAATTTTTCAAATTTTTCAAATCTTTTTTCTTTCGCTCTTTTTGCTTTTATTAGGTCCTTCTAGTGTAAAAAAAACCCATCTGCACTCTTATTCTCTTTATAAAACATACAGAACTGGAAAAAAACACTATTTACCTAAACCGAGGTATAGTGATCAATCAATACAATCACATAAATTCAACTTTAAATTCGCTAACAACTTTTCTAAAAATTGGTATTTTTCGTTCAAATCGTCTTTTAATTATGTATTTCATTTCTCTTCTTATTTTCTTATAATTTTCTCATTAAATTCGTAACGCTATGTATTTAATTTTCGTGTTTTCAGTCTCTTAATTACGTGAATTCATCAATAAAAACAGGTATTCATCTATAACTCGGCTGAAAAGTGGTCTTTTCCTTTTAAATTTTCTATTAAAATAGTGTAACTAACTTCCCACCGTAATCCTATACAGTTTTCTTGGTTAATTCCTTACATTAAATATATAATTTTCATATTTTCAGTCTCTTATTTACGTGAATTCATCAATAAAAACACGTATTCATCTATAACTCGGCTGAAAAGTGGCCTTTTTCCGTTTAAATTTTATTTGTTAATAGTGTATTAAACCGCCCCCGTAATTATCTATAGTATTTATATTAAATTTCTACCGCTAAAATATTGATTTCCACATAATTCGTTTTCCCATAATCGTAATTTCCTAAAATCAATATCAATAAAATCACGTATTCATCTATTGCACGGCTGAAAATAGGCCTTTTTCTTTTTAATTTTCTATTTAAATAGTGTATCTAATTACCCCCTGTCATCCTATATAGTTTTCTTGGTTAATTCCTAACGTTATATTATATATAATTTTCATATTTTCAGTCTCTTATCTACGTGAATTCATCAATAAAAACACGTATTCATCTATAACTCGGCTGAAAAGTGTTCTTTTCCTTTTAAATTTTCTATTTAAATAGTGTAACTAACTGCCCTCCGTAATCCTCTACAGTTTTCTTGGTTAATTCCTGGCGTTATATATATAATTTTCATATCTTCAGTCTCTTTTTTACGTGAATTAATCAATAAAAACACGTATTCATCTATAACTCGGCTGAAAAGTGGCCTTTCACTTTTAAATGTTCTATTAAAATAGTGCAAATAACTGCCCTCCGTAATCCTATACAGTTTCCTTGGTTAATTCCTAACGTTTTATATTTAATTTTCGTATTTTCAGTCTCCTATTTACGCGAATTCATCAATAAAAACACGTATTCATCTATAACTCGGCTGAAAAGTGGCCTTTTCCGTTTAAATTTTCTTTGTTAATAGTGTATTTAACCGCTCCCCGTATTTATCTATAGTTTTTTTCAAATCTTCATTTCTTTCGCTCTTTTTGCTTTTATTGGGTCCTTCTAGTGTAAAAAAACCCATCTGCTTACTTATTCTCTTTATAAAACATACAGAACTGGAAAAAAACACTACCTAAACCGAGGTATAGTGGTCAATCAATACAATCACATAAATTCAACTATAAATTCGCTAATAACATATCTAAAAATTGGTATTTTTCTTTCAAATCGTCTTTTAATTGTGTACTTCATTGCTCTTCTTATTTTCTTATAGTTTTCTCATTAAATTCGTAACGTTATGTATTTAATTTTCGTGTTTTCATTCTCTTAACTACGTGAATTCATCAATAAAAACACGTATTCATCTGTAACTCGGCTGAAAAGTGGTCTTTTCCTTTTAAATTTTGTATTAAAATAGTGAAACTAACTGCCCACCGTAATTCTATACAGTTTTCTTGGTTAATTTCTAACATTAAATATATAATTTTCATATTTTCATTCTCTTTTTTACGTGAATTCATCAATAAAAACACGTATTCATCTATAACTCGGCTGAAAAGTGGCCTTTTTCTTTTAAATTTTCTATTTAAATAGTGTAACTAACTGCCCACCGTAATCCTGTACAGTTTTCTTGGTTAATTCCTAACATTAAATATATAATTTTCATATTTTTTGTCTCTTATTTACGTGAATTCATCAATAAAAACACGTATTCATCTATAACTCGGCTGAAAAGTGGCCTTTTCCGTTTAAATTTTCTTTGTTAATAGTGTATTAAACCGCCCCCCGTAATTATCTATAGTTTTTATATTAAATTTCTACCGCTAAAATATTGATTTCCACATAATTCGTTTTCCCATAATCGTAATTTCCTAAAATCAATATCAATAAAATCACGTATTCATCTATTGCACGGCTGAAAATAGGCCTTTTCTTTTTAATTTTCTATTTAAATAGTGCATCTAATTACCCCCCGTCATCCTATATAGTTTTCTTGGTTAATTCCTAACGTTATATTATATATAATTTTCATATTTTCAGTCTCTTATCTACGTGAATTCATCAATAAAAACACGTATTCATCTATAACTCGGCTGAAAAGTGGTCTTTTCCTTTTAAATTTTCTATTTAAATAGTGTAACTAACTGCCCTCCGTAATCCTCTACAGTTTTCTTGGTTAATTCCTGACGTTATATATATATATAATTTTCATATTTTCAGTCTCTTTTTTACGTGAATTCATCAATAAAAACACGTATTCATCTATAACTCGGCTGAAAAGTGGCCTTTCACTTTTAAATTTTCTATTTAAATAGTGCAAATAACTGCCCCCCGTAATCCTATACAGTTTCCTTGGTTAATTCCTAACGTTTTATATTTAATTTTCATATTTTCAGTCTCTTATCTACGTGAATTCATCAATAAAAACACGTATTCATCTATAAATCGGCTGAAAAGTGGTCTTTACCTTTTAAATTTTCTATTTAAATAGTGTAACTAACTGCCCTCCGTAATCCTCTACAGTTTTCTTGGTTAATTCCTGACGTTATATATATATATAATTTTCATATTTTCAGTCTCTTATTTACGTGAATTCATCAATAAAAATAAGTATTCATCCATAACTCGGCTGAAAAGTGGCCTTTTCCGTTTAAATTTTCTTTGTTAATAGTACATTAAACCGCCCCCCGTAATTATCTATAGTTTTTATATTAAATTTCTGCCGCTAAATTATTTATTTCCACATAATTCGTTTTCCCATAATCGTAATTTCCTAAAATTTTTAAAATTTTTCAAATCTTCATTTCTTACGCTCTTTTTGCTTTTATTAGGTCCTTCTAGTGTAGAAAAACCCATCTGTACTCTTATTTGCTTTATAAAACATACAGAACTGAACAAAATCACTATTTACCTAAACTGAGGTATAGTGATCAATCAATACAATCACATAAATTCAACTATAAATTCGCTAATAACTTTTCTAAATATTGGTATATTTCGTTCAAATCTTCTTTAAATTGCGTAGTTAATTGCTCCCCACATTTCCTTATAGTATTCTCAGTAAATTCGTAACGTTATAGATTTAATTTTCATATTTTCAGTCTATTTCTTACTTAAATACATATATACATAATTTTCATATTTTCAGTCTCTTATTTACGTGAATTCATCAATAAAAACACGTATTCATCTATAACTCGGCTGAAAAGTGGCCTTTTACTTTTAAATTTTCTATTTAAATAGTGCAAATAACTGCCCCCCGTAATCCTATACAGTTTTCTTGGTTAATTCCTTACGTTTTATATATAAATTTCATATTTTCAGTCTCCTATTTACGCGAATTCATCAATAAAAACACGTATTCATCTATAACTCGGCTGAAAAGTGGCCTTTTCCGTTTAAATTTTCTTTGTTAATAGTGTATTTAACCGCTCCCCGTATTTATCTATAGTTTTTTTCAAATCTTCATTTCTTTCGCTCTTTTTGCTTTTATTGGGTCCTTCTAGTGTAAAAAAACCCATCTGCTTTCTTATTCTCTTTATAAAACATACAGAACTGGAAAAAAACACTACCTAAACCGAGGTATAGTGAACAATCAATACAATCACATAAATTCAACTATAAATTCGCTAATAACATATCTAAAAATTGGTATTTTTCTTTCAAATCGTCTTTTAATTGTGTACTTCATTGCTCTTCTTATTTTCTTATAGTTTTCTCATTAAATTCGTAACGTTATGTATTTAATTTTCGTGTTTTCATTCTCTTAACTACGTGAATTCATCAATAAAAACACGTATTCATCTATAACTCGGCTGAAAAGTGGTCTTTTCCTTTTAAATTTTGTATTAAAATGGTGAAACTAACTGCCCACCGTAATCCTATACAGTTTTCTTGGTTAATTTCTAACATTAAATATATAATTTTCATATTTTCAGTCTCTTTTTTACGTGAATTCATCAATAAAAACACGTATTCATCTATAACTCGGCTGAAAAGTGGCCTTTTCCGTTTAAATTTTCTTTGTTAATAGTGTATTTAACCGGCCCCCCGTAGTTATCTATAGTTTTTATATTAAATTTCTACCGCTAAAATATTGATTTCCACATAATTCGTTTTCCTATAATCGTAATTTCCTAAAATTTTTAAAATTTTTCAAATCTTTTTTCTTTCGCTCTTTTTGCTTTTATTAGGTCCTTCTAGTGTAAAAAAAACCCATCTGCACTCTTATTCTCTTTATAAAACATACAGAACTGGAAAAAAACACTATTTACCTAAACCGAGGTATAGTGATCAATCAATACAATCACATAAATTCAACTTTAAATTCGCTAACAACTTTTCTAAAAATTGGTATTTTTCGTTCAAATCGTCTTTTAATTATGTATTTCATTGCTCTTCTTATTTTCTTATAATTTTCTCATTAAATTCGTAACGCTATGTATTTAATTTTCGTGTTTTCAGTCTCTTAATTACGTGAATTCATCAATAAAAACAGGTATTCATCTATAACTCGGCTGAAAAGTGGTCTTTTCCTTTTAAATTTTCTATTAAAATAGTGTAACTAACTTCCCACCGTAATCCTATACAGTTTTCTTGGTTAATTCCTTACATTAAATATATAATTTTCATATTTTCAGTCTCTTATTTACGTGAATTCATCAATAAAAACACGTATTCATCTATAACTCGGCTGAAAAGTGGCCTTTTCCGTTTAAATTTTATTTGTTAATAGTGTATTAAACCGCCCCCCGTAATTATCTATAGTATTTATATTAAATTTCTACCGCTAAAATATTGATTTCCACATAATTCGTTTTCCCATAATCGTAATTTCCTAAAATCAATATCAATAAAATCACGTATTCATCTATTGCACGGCTGAAAATAGGCCTTTTTCTTTTTAATTTTCTATTTAAATAGTGTATCTAATTACCCCCTGTCATCCTATATAGTTTTCTTGGTTAATTCCTAACGTTATATTATATATAATTTTCATATTTTCAGTCTCTTATCTACGTGAATTCATCAATAAAAACACGTATTCATCTATAACTCGGCTGAAAAGTGTTCTTTTCCTTTTAAATTTTCTATTTAAATAGTGTAACTAACTGCCCTCCGTAATCCTCTACAGTTTTCTTGGTTAATTCCTGGCGTTATATATATAATTTTCATATTTTCAGTCTCTTTTTTACGTGAATTAATCAATAAAAACACGTATTCATCTATAACTCGGCTGAAAAGTGGCCTTTCACTTTTAAATGTTCTATTAAAATAGTGCAAATAACTGCCCTCCGTAATCCTTTACAGTTTCCTTGGTTAATTCCTAACGTTTTATATTTAATTTTCGTATTTTCAGTCTCCTATTTACGCGAATTCATCAATAAAAACACGTATTCATCTATAACTCGGCTGAAAAGTGGCCTTTTCCGTTTAAATTTTCTTTGTTAATAGTGTATTTAACCGCTCCCCGTATTTATCTATAGTTTTTTTCAAATCTTCATTTCTTTCGCTCTTTTTGCTTTTATTGGGTCCTTCTAGTGTAAAAAAACCCATCTGCTTTCTTATTCTCTTTATAAAACATACAGAACTGGAAAAAACACTACCTAAACCGAGGTATAGTGGTCAATCAATACAATCACATAAATTCAACTATAAATTCGCTAATAACATATCTAAAAATTGGTATTTTTCTTTCAAATCGTCTTTTAATTGTGTACTTCATTGCTCTTCTTATTTTCTTATAGTTTTCTCATTAAATTCTTAACGTTATGTATTTAATTTTCGTGTTTTCATTCTCTTAACTACGTGAATTCATCAATAAAAACACGTATTCATCTATAACTCGGCTGAAAAGTGGTCTTTTCCTTTTAAATTTTGTATTAAAATAGTGAAACTAACTGCCCACCGTAATCCTATACAGTTTTCTTGGTTAATTTCTAACATTAAATATATAATTTTCATATTTTCAGTCTCTTTTTTACGTGAATTCATCAATAAAAACACGTATTCATCTATAACTCGGCTGAAAAGTGGCCTTTTCCGTTTAAATTTTCTTTGTTAATAGTGTATTTAACCGGCCCCCCGTAGTTATCTATAGTTTTTATATTAAATTTCTACCGCTAAAATATTGATTTCCTCATAATTCGTTTTCCTATAATCGTAATTTTATAAAATTTTTCAAATTTTTCAAATCTTTTTTCTTTCGCTCTTTTTGCTTTTATTAGGTCCTTCTAGTGTAAAAAAAACCCATCTGCACTCTTATTCTCTTTATAAAACATACAGAACTGGAAAAAAACACTATTTACCTAAACCGAGGTATAGTGATCAATCAATACAATCACATAAATTCAACTTTAAATTCGCTAACAACTTTTCTAAAAATTGGTATTTTTCGTTCAAATCGTCTTTTAATTATGTATTTCATTTCTCTTCTTATTTTCTTATAATTTTCTCATTAAATTCGTAACGCTATGTATTTAATTTTCGTGTTTTCAGTCTCTTAATTACGTGAATTCATCAATAAAAACAGGTATTCATCTATAACTCGGCTGAAAAGTGGTCTTTTCCTTTTAAATTTTCTATTAAAATAGTGTAACTAACTTCCCACCGTAATCCTATACAGTTTTCTTGGTTAATTCCTTACATTAAATATATAATTTTCATATTTTCAGTCTCTTATTTACGTGAATTCATCAATAAAAACACGTATTCATCTATAACTCGGCTGAAAAGTGGCCTTTTCCGTTTAAATTTTATTTGTTAATAGTGTATTAAACCGCCCCCCGTAATTATCTATAGTATTTATATTAAATTTCTACCGCTAAAATATTGATTTCCACATAATTCGTTTTCCCATAATCGTAATTTCCTAAAATCAATATCAATAAAATCACGTATTCATCTATTGCACGGCTGAAAATAGGCCTTTTTCTTTTTAATTTTCTATTTAAATAGTGTATCTAATTACCCCCTGTCATCCTATATAGTTTTCTTGGTTAATTCCTAACGTTATATTATATATAATTTTCATATTTTCAGTCTCTTATCTACGTGAATTCATCAATAAAAACACGTATTCATCTATAACTCGGCTGAAAAGTGTTCTTTTCCTTTTAAATTTTCTATTTAAATAGTGTAACTAACTGCCCTCCGTAATCCTCTACAGTTTTCTTGGTTAATTCCTGGCGTTATATATATAATTTTCATATTTTCAGTCTCTTTTTTACGTGAATTAATCAATAAAAACACGTATTCATCTATAACTCGGCTGAAAAGTGGCCTTTCACTTTTAAATGTTCTATTAAAATAGTGCAAATAACTGCCCTCCGTAATCCTATACAGTTTCCTTGGTTAATTCCTAACGTTTTATATTTAATTTTCGTATTTTCAGTCTCCTATTTACGCGAATTCATCAATAAAAACACGTATTCATCTATAACTCGGCTGAAAAGTGGCCTTTTCCGTTTAAATTTTCTTTGTTAATAGTGTATTTAACCGCTCCCCGTATTTATCTATAGTTTTTTTCAAATCTTCATTTCTTTCGCTCTTTTTGCTTTTATTGGGTCCTTCTAGTGTAAAAAAACCCATCTGCTTACTTATTCTCTTTATAAAACATACAGAACTGGAAAAAAACACTACCTAAACCGAGGTATAGTGGTCAATCAATACAATCACATAAATTCAACTATAAATTCGCTAATAACATATCTAAAAATTGGTATTTTTCTTTCAAATCGTCTTTTAATTGTGTACTTCATTGCTCTTCTTATTTTCTTATAGTTTTCTCATTAAATTCGTAACGTTATGTATTTAATTTTCGTGTTTTCATTCTCTTAACTACGTGAATTCATCAATAAAAACACGTATTCATCTATAACTCGGCTGAAAAGTGGTCTTTTCCTTTTAAATTTTGTATTAAAATAGTGAAACTAACTGCCCACCGTAATCCTATACAGTTTTCTTGGTTAATTTCTAACATTAAATATATAATTTTCATATTTTCATTCTCTTTTTTACGTGAATTCATCAATAAAAACACGTATTCATCTATAACTCGGCTGAAAAGTGGCCTTTTCCGTTTAAATTTTCTTTGTTAATAGTGTATTTAACCGCCCCTCGTAGTTATCTATAGTTTTTATATTAAATTTCTACCGCTAAAATATTGATTTCCACATAATTCATTTTCCTATAATCGTAATTTCCTAAAATATTTAAAATTTTTCAAATCTTTTTTTTTTCGCTCTTTTTGCTTTTATTAGGTCCTTCTAGTGTAAAAAAAACCCATCTGCACTCTTATTCTCTTTATAAAACATACAGAACTGGAAAAAAACACTATTTACCTAAACCGAGGTATAGTGATCAATCAATACAATCACATAAATTCAACTTTAAATTCGCTAACAACTTTTCTAAAAATTGGTATTTTTCGTTCAAATCGTCTTTCAATTATGTATTTCATTGCTCTTCTTATTTTCTTATAATTTTCTCATTAAATTCGTAACGCTATGTATTTAATTTTCGTGTTTTCAGTCTCTTAATTACGTGAATTCATCAATAAAAACAGGTATTCATCTATAACTCGGCTGAAAAGTGGTCTTTTCCTTTTAAATTTTCTATTAAAATAGTGTAACTAACTTCCCACCGTAATCCTATACAGTTTTCTTGGTTAATTCCTTACATTAAATATATAATTTTCATATTTTCAGTCTCTTATTTACGTGAATTCATCAATAAAAACACGTATTCATCTATAACTCGGCTGAAAAGTGGCCTTTTCCGTTTATATTTTATTTGTTAATAGTGTATTAAACCGCCCCCCGTAATTATCTATAGTATTTATATTAAATTTCTACCGCTAAAATATTGATTTCCACATAATTCGTTTTCCCATAATCGTAATTTCCTAAAATCAATATCAATAAAATCACGTATTCATCTATTGCACGGCTGAAAATAGGCCTTTTTCTTTTTAATTTTCTATTTAAATAGTGTATCTAATTACCCCCCGTCATCCTATATAGTTTTCTTGGTTAATTCCTAACGTTATATTATATATAATTTTCATATTTTCAGTCTCTTATCTACGTGAATTCATCAATAAAAACACGTATTCATCTATAACTCGGCTGAAAAGTGTTCTTTTCCTTTTAAATTTTCTATTTAAATAGTGTAACTAACTGCCCTCCGTAATCCTCTACAGTTTTCTTGGTTAATTCCTGGCGTTATATATATAATTTTCATATTTTCAGTCTCTTTTTTACGTGAATTAATCAATAAAAACACATATTCATCTATAACTCGGCTGAAAAATGGCCTTTCACTTTTAAATGTTCTATTAAAATAGTGCAAATAACTGCCCTCCGTAATCCTGTACAGTTTCCTTGGTTAATTCCTAACGTTTTATATTTAATTTTCGTATTTTCAGTCTCTTATTTACGTGAATTCGTCAATAAAAACAAGTATTCATCTATAACTCGGCTGAAAAGTGGTCTTTTTCTTTTAAATTTTCTATTTAAATAGTGTAACTAACCGCCCACGGTAATCCTATACAGTTTTCTTGGTTAATTCCTAACATTAAATATATAATTTTCATATTTTCTGTCTCTTATTTACGTCAATTCATCAATAAAAACACGTATTCATCTATAACTCGGCTGAAAAGTGGCCTTTTCCGTTTATATTTTCTTTGTTAATAGTGTATTAAACCGCCCCCCGTAATTATCTATAGTTTTTATATTAAATTTCTACCGCTAAAATATTGATTTCCACATAATTCGTTTTCCAATAATCGTAATTTCCTAAAATCAATATCAATAAAATCACGTATTCATCTATTGCACGGCTGAAAATAGGCCTTTTTCTTTTTAATTTTCTATTTAAATAGTGTATCTAATTACCCCCCGTCATCCTATATAGTTTTCTTGATTAATTCCTAACGTTATATTATATATAATTTTCATATTTTCAGTCTCTTATCTACGTGAATTCATCAATAAAATTACGTATTCATCTATAACTCGGCTGAAAAGTGGTCTTTTCCTTTTAAATTTTCTATTTAAATAGTGTAACTAACTGCCCTCCGTAATCCTCTACAGTTTTCTTGGTTAATTCCTGACGTTATATATATATATATAATTTTCATATTTTCAGTCTCTTTTTTACGTGAATTCATCAATAAAAACACGTATTCATCTATAACTCGGCTGAAAAGTGGCCTTTCACTTTTAAATTTTCTATTTAAATAGTGCAAATGACTGCCCCCCGTAATCCTATACAGTTTCCTTGGTTAATTCCTAACGTTTTATATTTAATTTTCGTATTTTCAGTCTCTTATTTACGTGAATTCATCAATAAAAACACGTATTCATCTATAACTCGGCTGAAAAGTGGCCTTTTCCGTTTAAATTTTCTTTGTTAATAGTGTATTAAACCGCCCCCCGTAATTATCTATAGTTTTTATATTAAATTTCTGCCGCTAAAATATTGATTTCCACATAATTCGTTTTCCCATAATCGTAATTTCCTAAAATTTTTAAAATTTTTCAAATCTTCATTTCTTACGCTCTTTTTGCTTTTATTAGGTCCTTCTAGTGTAGAAAAACCCATCTGTACTCTTATTTGCTTTATAAAATATACAGAACTGAACAAAATCACTATTTACCTAAACTGAGGTATAGTGATCAATCAATACAATCACATAAATTCAACTATAAATTCGCTAATAACTTTTCTAAATATTGGTATATTTCGTTCAAATCTTCTTTAAATTGCGTAGTTAATTGCTCCCCACATTTCCTTATAGTATTCTCAGTAAATTCGTAACGTTATAGATTTAATTTTCATATTTTCAGTCTATTTCTTACTTAAATTCATATATACATAATTTTCATATTTTCAGTCTCTTATTTACGTGAATTCATCAATAAAAACACGTATTCATCTATAACTCGGCTGAAAAGTGGCCTTTTACTTTTAAATTTTCTATTTAAATAGTGCAAATAACTTCCCCCCGTAATCCTTTACAGTTTTCTTGGTTAATTCCTAACGTTTTATATATAAATTTCATATTTTCAGTCTCCTATTTACGCGAATTCATCAATAAAAATACGTATTCATCTATAACTCGGCTGAAAAGTGGCCTTTTCCGTTTAAATTTTCTTTGTTAATAGTATATTAAACCGCCCCCCGTAATTATCTATAGTTTTTTTCAAATCTTCATTTCTTTCGCTCTTTTTGCTTTTATTGGGTCCTTCTAGTGTAAAAAAACCCACCTGCTTTCTTATACTCTTTATAAAACATACAGAACTGGAAAAAAACACTATTTACCTAAACCGAGGTATAGTGGTCAATCAATACAATCACATAAATTCAACTATAAATTCGCTAATAACATATCTAAAAATTGGTATTTTTCTTTCAAATCGTCTTTTAATTGTGTACTTCATTGCTCTTCTTATTTTCTTATAGTTTTCTCATTAAATTCGTAACGTTATGTATTTAATTTTCGTGTTTTCATTCTCTTAACTACGTGAATTCATCAATAAAAACACGTATTCATCTATAACTCGGCTGAAAAGTGGTCTTTTCCTTTTAAATTTTGTATTAAAATAGTGAAACTAACTGCCCACCGTAATCCTATACAGTTTTCTTGGTTAATTTCTAACATTAAATATATAATTTTCATATTTTCAGTCTCTTATTTACGTGAATTCATCAATAAAAACACGTATTCATCTATAACTCGGCTGAAAAGTGGCCTTTCACTTTTAAATTTTCTATTAAAATAGTGCAAATAACTGCCCCCCGTAATCCTATACAGTTTCCTTGGTTAATTCCTAACGTTTTATACTTAATTTTCGTATTTTCAGTCTCTTATTTACGTGAATTCATCAATAAAAACACGTATTCATCTATAACTCGGCTGAAAAGTGGCCTTTTCCGTTTAAATTTTCTTTGTTAATAGTGTATTTAACCGCCCTTCTTATTTATCTATAGTTTTTATATAAACAATCTACCGTTAAATTATTGATTTCCACATAATTCGTTTTCCCATAATCGTAATTTCCTAAATTTTTTAAAATTTCTCAAATCTTCATTTCTTTCGCTCTTTTTGCTTTTATTAGGTCCGTCTAGCGTAGAAACTACCATCTGCACTCTGATTCTCTTTATAAAACATACAGAACTGGAAAAAAACACTATTTACCTAAACCGAGGTATAGTGATCAATCAATACAATCACATAAATTCAACTTTAAATTCGCTAATAACTTTTCTAAAAATTGGTATTTTTCGTTCAAATCGTCTTTTAATTATGTATTTCATTGCTTTTCTTATTTTCTTATAATTTTCTCATTAAATTCGTAACGCTATGTATTTAATTTTCGTGTTTTCAGTCTCTTAATTACGTGAATTCATCAATAAAAACACGTATTCATCTATAACTCGGCTGAAAAGTGGTCTTTTCCTTTTAAATTTTCTATTAAAACAGTTTAACTAACTGCCCACCGTTATCCTATACAGTTTTCTTGGTTAATTCCTAACATTAAATATATAATTTTCATATTTTCAGTCTCTTATTTACGTGAATTCATCAATAAAAACACGTATTCATCTATAACTCGGCTGAAAAGTGGCCTTTTCCGTTTAAATTTTATTTGTTAATAGTGTATTAAACCGCCCTCCGTAATTATCTATAGTTTTTATATTAAATTTCTACCGCTAAAATATTGATTTCCACATAATTCGTTTTCCAATAATCGTAATTTCCTAAAATCAATATCAATAAAATCACGTATTCATCTATTGCACGGCTGAAAATAGGCCTTTTTCTTTTTAATTTTCTATTTAAATAGTGTATCTAATTACCCCCCGTCATCCTATATAGTTTTCTTGATTAATTCCCAACGTTATATTATATATAATTTTCATATTTTCAGTCTCTTATCTACGTGAATTCATCAATAAAATTACGTATTCATCTATAACTCGGCTGAAAAGTGGTCTTTTCCTTTTAAATTTTCTATTTAAATAGTGTAACTAACTGCCCTCCGTAATCCTCTACAGTTTTCTTGGTTAATTCCTGACGTTATATATATATATAATTTTCATATTTTCAGTCTCTTTTTTACGTGAATTCATCAATAAAAACACGTATTCATCTATAACTCGGCTGAAAAGTGGCCTTTCACTTTTAAATTTTCTATTTAAATAGTGCAAATGACTGCCCTCGTAATCCTATACAGTTTCCTTGGTTAATTCCTAACGTTTTATATTTAATTTTCGTATTTTCAGTCTCTTATTTACGTGAATTCATCAATAAAAACACGTATTCATCTATAACTCGGCTGAAAAGTGGCCTTTTCCGTTTAAATTTTCTTTGTTAATAGTGTATTAAACCGCCCCCCGTAATTATCTATAGTTTTTATATTAAATTTCTGCCGCTAAAATATTGATTTCCACATAATTCGTTTTCCCATAATCGTAATTTCCTAAAATTTTTAAAATTTTTCAAATCTTCATTTCTTACGCTCTTTTTGCTTTTATTAGGTCCTTCTAGTGTAGAAAAACCCATCTGTACTCTTATTTGCTTTATAAAACATACAGAACTGAACAAAATCACTATTTCCCTAAACTGAGGTATAGTGATCAATCAATACAATCACATAAATTCAACTATAAATTCGCTAATAACTTTTCTAAATATTGGTATATTTCGTTCAAATCTTCTTTAAATTGCGTAGTTAATTGCTCCCCACATTTCCTTATAGTATTCTCAGTAAATTCGTAACGTTATAGATTTAATTTTCATATTTTCAGTCTATTTCTTACTTAAATTCATATATACATAATTTTCATATTTTCAGTCTCTTATTTACGTGAATTCATCAATAAAAACACGTATTCATCTATAACTCGGCTGAAAAGTGGCCTTTTACTTTTAAATTTTCTATTTAAATAGTGCAAATAACTGCCCCCGTAATCCTTTACAGTTTTCTTGGTTAATTCCTAACGTTTTATATATAAATTTCATATTTTCAGTCTCCTATTTACGCGAATTCATCAATAAAAACACGTATTCATCTATAACTCGGCTGAAAAGTGGCCTTTTCCGTTTAAATTTTCTTTGTTAATAGTATATTAAACCGCCCCCCGTAATTATCTATAGTTTTTTTCAAATCTTCATTTCTTTCGCTCTTTTTGCTTTTATTGGGTCCTTCTAGTGTAAAAAAACCCATCTGCTTTCTTATTCTCTTTATAAAACATACAGAACTGGAAAAAAACACTATTTACCTAAACCGAGGTATAGTGGTCAATCAATACAATCACATAAATTCAACTATAAATTCGCTAATAACATATCTAAAAATTGGTATTTTTCTTTCAAATCGTCTTTTAATTGTGTACTTCATTGCTCTTCTTATTTTCTTATAGTTTTCTCATTAAATTCGTAACGTTATGTATTTAATTTTCGTGTTTTCATTCTCTTAACTACGTGAATTCATCAATAAAAACACGTATTCATCTATAACTCGGCTGAAAAGTGGTCTTTTCCTTTTAAATTTTGTATTAAAATAGTGAAACTAACTGCCCACCGTAATCCTATACAGTTTTCTTGGTTAATTTCTAACATTAAATATATAATTTTCATATTTTCAGTCTCTTATTTACGTAAATTCATCAATAAAAACACGTATTCATCTATAACTCGGCTGAAAAGTGGCCTTTCACTTTTAAATTTTCTATTAAAATAGTGCAAATAACTGCCCCCCGTAATCCTATACAGTTTCCTTGGTTAATTCCTAACGTTTTATATTTAATTTTCGTATTTTCAGTCTCTTATTTACGTGAATTCATCAATAAAAACACGTATTCATCTATAACTCGGCTGAAAAGTGGCCTTTTCCGTTTAAATTTTCTTTGTTAATAGTGTATTTAACCGCCCTTCGTATTTATCTATAGTTTTTATATAAACAATCTACCGCTAAATTATTGATTTCCACATAATTCGTTTTCCCATAATCGTAATTTCCTAAAATTTTTAAAATTTCTCAAATCTTCATTTCTTTCGCTCTTTTTGCTTTTATTAGGTCCGTCTAGCGTAGAAACTACCATCTGCACTCTGATTCTCTTTATAAAACATACAGAACTGGAAAAAAACACTATTTACCTAAACCGAGGTATAGTGATCAATCAATACAATCACATAAATTCAACTTTAAATTCGCTAATAACTTTTCTAAAAATTGGTATTTTTCGTTCAAATCGTCTTTTAATTATGTATTTCATTGCTCTTCTTATTTTCTTATAATTTTCTCATTAAATTCGTAACGCTATGTATTTAATTTTCGTGTTTTCAGTCTCTTAATTACGTGAATTCATCAATAAAAACACGTATTCATCTATAACTCGGCTGAAAAGTGGTTTTTTCCTTTTAAATTTTCTATTAAAACAGTTTAACTAACTGCCCACCGTTATCCTATACAGTTTTCTTGGTTAATTCCTAACATTAAATATATAATTTTCATATTTTCAGTCTCTTATTTACGTGAATTCATCAATAAAAACACGTATTCATCTATAACTCGGCTGAAAAGTGGCCTTTTCCGTTTAAATTTTATTTGTTAATAGTGTATTAAACCGCCCCCCGTAATTATCTATAGTTTTTATATTAAATTTCTACCGCTAAAATATTGATTTCCACATAATTCGTTTTCCAATAATCGTAATTTCCTAAAATCAATATCAATAAAATCACGTATTCATCTATTGCACGGCTGAATATAGGCCTTTTTCTTTTTAATTTTCTATTTAAATAGTGTATCTAATTACCCCCCGTCATCCTATATAGTTTTCTTGATTAATTCCTAACGTTATATTATATATAATTTTCATATTTTCAGTCTCTTATCTACGTGAATTCATCAATAAAATTACGTATTCATCTATAACTCGGCTGAAAAGTGGCCTTTTCCGTTTAAATTTTATTTGTTAATAGTGTATTAAACCGCCCCCCGTAATTATCTACAGTTTTTATATTAAATTTTTACCGCTAAAATATTGATTTCCACATAATTCGTTTTCCCATAATCGTAATTTCCTAAAATCAATATCAATAAAATCACGTATTCATCTATTGCACGGCTGAAAATAGGCCTTTTGCTTTTTAATTTTCTATTTAAATAGTGTATCTAATTGCCCCCCGTAATCCTATATAGTTTTCTTGGTTAATTCCTAACGTTATATTATATATAATTTTCATATTTTCAGTCTCTTATTTACCGTTAATTCATCAATAAAAACACGTATTCATCTATCACTCGGCTGAAAAGTGGTCTTTTTCTTTTAAATTTTCTATTTAAATAGTGTAACTAACTGCCCACCGTAATCCTGTACAGTTTTCTTGGTTAATTCCTAACATTAAATATATAATTCTCATATTTTCTGTCTCTTATTTACGTGAATTCATCAATAAAAACACGTATTCATCTATAACTCGGCTGAAAAGTGGCCTTTTCCGTTTAAATTTTATTTGTTAATAGTGTACTAAACCGCCCCCCGTAATTATCTACAGTTTTTATATTAAATTTCTACCGCTAAAATATTGATTTCCACATAATTCGTTTTCCCATAATCGTAATTTCCTAAAATCAATATCAATAAAATCACGTATTCATCTATTGCACGGCTGAAAATAGGCCTTTTGCTTTTTAATTTTCTATTTAAATAGTGTATCTAATTGCCCCGCGTAATCCTATATAGTTTTCTTGGTTAATTCCTAACGTTATATTATATATAATTTTCATATTTTCAGTCTCTTATTTACCGTTAATTCTTCAATAAAAACACGTATTCATCTATCACTCGGCTGAAAAGTGGTCTTTTTCTTGTAAATTTTCTATTTAAATAGTGTAACTAACTGCCCACCGTAATCCTGTACAGTTTTCTTGGTTAATTCCTAACATTAAATATATAATTTTCATATTTTCTGTCTCTTATTTACGTGAATTCATCAATAAAAACACGTATTCATCTATAACTCGGCTGAAAAGTGGCCTTTTCCGTTAAAATTTTCTTTGTTAATAGTGTATCAAACCGCCCCCCGTAATTATCTATAGTTTTTATATTAAATTTCTACCGCTAAAATATTGATTTCCACATAATTCGTTTTCCCATAATCGTAATTTCCTAAAATCAATATCAATAAAATCACGTATTCATCTATTGCACGGCTGAAAATAGGCCTTTTTCTTTTTAATTTTCTATTTAAATAGTGCATCTAATTACCCCCCGTCATCCTATATAGTTTTCTTGGTTAATTCCTAACGTTATATTATATATAATTTTCATATTTTCAGTCTCTTATCTACGTGAATTCATCAATAAAAACACGTATTCATCTATAACTCGGCTGAAAAGTGGCCTTTTCCGTTTAAATTTTCTTTGTTAATAGTATATTAAACCGCCCCCCGTATTTATCTATAGTTTTTTTCAAATCTTCATTTCTTTCGCTCTTTTTGCTTTTATTGGGTCCTTCTAGTGTAAAAAAACCCATCTGCTTTCTTATTCTCTTTATAAAACATACAGAACTGGAAAAAAACACTACCTAAACCGAGGTATAGTGGTCAATCAATACAATCACATAAATTCAACTATAAATTCAACTATAAATTCGCTAATAACATATCTAAAAATTGGTATTTTTCTTTCAAATCGTCTTTTAATTGTGTACTTCATTGCTCTTCTTATTTTCTTATAGTTTTCTCATTAAATTCGTAACGTTATGTATTTAATTTTCGTGTTTTCATTCTCTTAACTACGTGAATTCATCAATAAAAACACGTATTCATCTATAACTCGGCTGAAAAGTGGTCTTTTCCTTTTAAATTTTGTATTAAAATAGTGAAACTAACTGCCCACCGTAATCCTATACAGTTTTCTTGGTTAATTTCTAACATTAAATATATAATTTTCATATTTTCAGTCTCTTTTTTACGTGAATTCATCAATAAAAACACGTATTCATCTATAACTCGGCTGAAAAGTGGCCTTTTCCGTTTAAATTTTCTTTGTTAATAGTGTATTAAACCGCCCTCCGTAATTATGTGTAGTTTTTATATTAAATTTCTACCGCTAAAATATTGATTTCCACATAATTCGTTTTCCTATAATCGTAATTTCCTAAAATTTTTAAAATTTTTCAAATCTTTTTTCTTTCGCTCTTTTTGCTTTTATTAGGTCCTTCTAGTGTAAAAAAACCCATCTGCACTCTTATTCTCTTTATAAAACATACAGAACTGGAAAAAACACTATTTACCTAAACCGAGGTATAGTGATCAATCAATACAATCACATAAATTCAACTTTAAATTCGCTAACAACTTTTCTAAAAATTGGTATTTTTCGTTCAAATCGTCTTTTAATTATGTATTTCATTGCTCTTCTTATTTTCTTATAATTTTCTCATTAAATTCGTAACGCTATGTATTTAATTTTCGTGTTTTCAGTCTCTTAATTACGTGAATTCATCAATAAAAACAGGTATTCATCTATAACTCGGCTGAAAAGTGGTCTTTTCCTTTTAAATTTTCTATTAAAATAGTGTAACTAACTTCCCACCGTAATCCTATACAGTTTTCTTGGTTAATTCCTTACATTAAATATATAATTTTCATATTTTCAGTCTCTTATTTACGTGAATTCATCAATAAAAACACGTATTCATCTATAACTCGGCTGAAAAGTGGCCTTTTCCGTTTAAATTTTATTTGTTAATAGTGTATTAAACCGCCCCCCGTAATTATCTATAGTATTTATATTAAATTTCTACCGCTAAAATATTGATTTCCACATAATTCGTTTTCCCATAATCGTAATTTCCTAAAATCAATATCAATAAAATCACGTATTCATCTATTGCACGGCTGAAAATAGGCCTTTTTCTTTTTAATTTTCTATTTAAATAGTGTATCTAATTACCCCCCGTCATCCTATATAGTTTTCTTGGTTAATTCCTAACGTTATATTATATATAATTTTCATATTTTCAGTCTCTTATCTACGTGAATTCATCAATAAAAACACGTATTCATCTATAACTCGGCTGAAAAGTGTTCTTTTCCTTTTAAATTTTCTATTTAAATAGTGTAACTAACTGCCCTCCGTAATCCTCTACAGTTTTCTTGGTTAATTCCTGGCGTTATATATATAATTTTCATATTTTCAGTCTCTTTTTTACGTATTTGAAAAGGTATTTGAAAAGGACGAAGAGAGAACGAAATGTGAAATATGGGTAAATCAGGAATGTCTAGAACAGGTAAATGAAATTGTATACTTGGGGAGTGCTTTCAGCCGGGATGGAAGATGTGATTTAGATGTGGATAGGCGTGTCGCTGCCGGTAACAAAGTCAATGGTGCCCTGAATGCATTAATAAAAAGGCAAGGCGTGGTGAAGAGTGCACGCCTTGCAATACATAACGCAGTGTTGGTACCGACTTTGTTATATGGCAGCGAAACCTGGGTATGCCAGAAGAAGCATAAAAGCAAGTTGAATGCAGTGGAGATGCGATCTCTTCGTAAAATGTGTGGCGTTACCATAGCCGACCGAAAGCGAAACGAAGAGATTCGCAATATGGCAGGATTGAAAGATGACCTTATCACAAAAATTGATAGGGGCGTACTCCAATGGTTTGGACAAGTTGAACGAATGAGTGAAGACCGAATGGTGAAGAAAATATATAGAGCGAAAGTAAATATTAAAAGGTGTCGAGGTAGACCGAGACTAACTTTCGAAGACCATGTGAGCAAATTGCTCGAAGAGGGGAGGGTCAAGAGTACTCGGATACCTAGACGTGCATGTATGAAGAAGTTAATGAACCTGAAAGAAGCGAAAGAGGTATGTAAGGATCGTGACACTTGGCGATCTGTTCTCTCTGGCTACCCCGTTAGGGATTGTGCGTGACGATAAGTAAGTAAGTAAGTAAGTTTTTTACGTGAATTAATCAATAAAAACACGTATTCATCTATAACTCGGCTGAAAAGTGGCCTTTCACTTTTAAATGTTCTATTAAAATAGTGCAAATAACTGCCCTCCGTAATCCTATACAGTTTCCTTGGTTAATTCCTAACGTTTTATATTTAATTTTCGTATTTTCAGTCTCCTATTTACGCGAATTCATCAATAAAAACACGTATTCATCTATAACTCGGCTGAAAAGTGGCCTTTTCCGTTTAAATTTTCTTTGTTAATAGTGTATTTAACCGCTCCCCGTATTTATCTATAGTTTTTTTCAAATCTTCATTTCTTTCGCTCTTTTTGCTTTTATTGGGTCCTTCTAGTGTAAAAAAACCCATCTGCTTTCTTATTCTCTTTATAAAACATACAGAACTGGAAAAAAACACTACCTAAACCGAGGTATAGTGGTCAATCAATACAATCACATAAATTCAACTGTAAATTCGCTAATAACATATCTAAAAATTGGTATTTTTCTTTCAAATCGTCTTTTAATTGTGTACTTCATTGCTCTTCTTATTTTCTTATAGTTTTCTCATTAAATTCGTAACGTTATGTATTTAATTTTCGTGTTTTCATTCTCTTAACTACGTGAATTCATCAATAAAAACACGTATTCATCTATAACTCGGCTGAAAAGTGGTCTTTTCCTTTTAAATTTTGTATTAAAATAGTGAAACTAACTGCCCACCGTAATCCTATACAGTTTTCTTGGTTAATTTCTAACATTAAATATATGATTTTCATATTTTCAGTCTCTTTTTTACGTGAATTCATCAATAAAAACACGTATTCATCTATAACTCGGCTGAAAAGTGGCCTTTTCCGTTTAAATTTTCTTTGTTAATAGTGTATTTAACCGGCCCCCCGTAGTTATCTATAGTTTTTATATTAAATTTCTACCGCTAAAATATTGATTTCCACATAATTCGTTTTCCTATAATCGTAATTTCCTAAAATTTTTAAAATTTTTCAAATCTTTTTTCTTTCGCTCTTTTTGCTTTTATTAGGTCCTTCTAGTGTAAAAAAAAACCCATCTGCACTCTTATTCTCTTTACAAAACATACAGAACTGGAAAAAAACACTATTTACCTAAACCGAGGTATAGTGATCAATCAATACAATCACATAAATTCAACTTTAAATTCGCTAACAACTTTTCTAAAAATTGGTATTTTTCGTTCAAATCGTCTTTTAATTATGTATTTCATTGCTCTTCTTATTTTCTTATAATTTTCTCATTAAATTCGTAACGCTATGTATTTAATTTTCGTGTTTTCAGTCTCTTAATTACGTGAATTCATCAATAAAAACAGGTATTCATCTATAACTCGGCTGAAAAGTGGTCTTTTCCTTTTAAATTTTCTATTAAAATAGTGTAACTAACTTCCCACCGTAATCCTATACAGTTTTCTTGGTTAATTCCTTACATTAAATATATAATTTTCATATTTTCAGTCTCTTATTTACGTGAATTCATCAATAAAAACACGTATTCATCTATAACTCGGCTGAAAAGTGGCCTTTTCCGTTTAAATTTTATTTGTTAATAGTGTATTAAACCGCCCCCCGTAATTATCTATAGTATTTATATTAAATTTCTACCGCTAAAATATTGATTTCCACATAATTCGTTTTCCCATAATCGTAATTTCCTAAAATCAATATCAATAAAATCACGTATTCATCTATTGCACGGCTGAAAATAGGCCTTTTTCTTTTTAATTTTCTATTTAAATAGTGTATCTAATTACCCCCCGTCATCCTATATAGTTTTCTTGGTTAATTCCTAACGTTATATTATATATAATTTTCATATTTTCAGTCTCTTATCTACGTGAATTCATCAATAAAAACACGTATTCATCTATAACTCGGCTGAAAAGTGTTCTTTTCCTTTTAAATTTTCTATTTAAATAGTGTAACTAACTGCCCTCCGTAATCCTCTACAGTTTTCTTGGTTAATTCCTGGCGTTATATATATAATTTTCATATTTTCAGTCTCTTTTTTACGTATTTGAAAAGGTATTTGAAAAGGACGAAGAGAGAACGAAATGTGAAATATGGGTAAATCAGGAATGTCTAGAACAGGTAAATGAAATTGTATACTTGGGGAGTGCTTTCAGCCGGGATGGAAGATGTGATTTAGATGTGGATAGGCGTGTCGCTGCCGGTAACAAAGTCAATGGTGCCCTGAATGCATTAATAAAAAGGCAGGGCGTGGTGAAGAGTGCACGCCTTGCAATACATAACGCAGTGTTGGTACCGACTTTGTTATATGGCAGCGAAACCTGGGTATGCCAGAAGAAGCATAAAAGCAAGTTGAATGCAGTGGAGATGCGATCTCTTCGTAAAATGTGTGGCGTTACCATAGCCGACCGAAAGCGAAACGAAGAGATTCGCAATATGGCAGGATTGAAAGATGACCTTATCACAAAAATTGATAGGGGCGTACTCCAATGGTTTGGACACGTTGAACGAATGAGTGAAGACCGAATGGTGAAGAAAATATATAGAGCGAAAGTAAATATTAAAAGGTGTCGAGGTAGACCGAGACTAACTTTCGAAGACCATGTGAGCAAATTGCTCGAAGAGGGGAGGGTCAAGAGTACTCGGATACCTAGACGTGCATGTATGAAGAAGTTAATGAACCTGAAAGAAGCGAAAGAGGTATGTAAGGATCGTGACACTTGGCGATCTGTTCTCTCTGGCTACCCCGTTAGGGATTGTGCGTGACGATAAGTAAGTAAGTAAGTAAGTTTTTTACGTGAATTAATCAATAAAAACACGTATTCATCTATAACTCGGCTGAAAAGTGGCCTTTCACTTTTAAATGTTCTATTAAAATAGTGCAAATAACTGCCCTCCGTAATCCTATACAGTTTCCTTGGTTAATTCCTAACGTTTTATATTTAATTTTCGTATTTTCAGTCTCCTATTTACGCGAATTCATCAATAAAAACACGTATTCATCTATAACTCGGCTGAAAAGTGGCCTTTTCCGTTTAAATTTTCTTTGTTAATAGTGTATTTAACCGCTCCCCGTATTTATCTATAGTTTTTTTCAAATCTTCATTTCTTTCGCTCTTTTTGCTTTTATTGGGTCCTTCTAGTGTAAAAAAAACCCATCTGCTTTCTTATTCTCTTTATAAAACATACAGAACTGGAAAAAAACACTACCTAAACCGAGGTATAGTGGTCAATCAATACAATCACATAAATTCAACTGTAAATTCGCTAATAACATATCTAAAAATTGGTATTTTTCTTTCAAATCGTCTTTTAATTGTGTACTTCATTGCTCTTCTTATTTTCTTATAGTTTTCTCATTAAATTCGTAACGTTATGTATTTAATTTTCGTGTTTTCATTCTCTTAACTACGTGAATTCATCAATAAAAACACGTATTCATCTATAACTCGGCTGAAAAGTGGTCTTTTCCTTTTAAATTTTGTATTAAAATAGTGAAACTAACTGCCCACCGTAATCCTATACAGTTTTCTTGGTTAATTTCTAACATTAAATATATGATTTTCATATTTTCAGTCTCTTTTTTACGTGAATTCATCAATAAAAACACGTATTCATCTATAACTCGGCTGAAAAGTGGCCTTTTCCGTTTAAATTTTCTTTGTTAATAGTGTATTTAACCGGCCTCCCGTAGCTATCTATAGTTTTTATATTAAATTTCTACCGCTAAATTATTGATTTCCACATAATTCGTTTTCCTATAATCGTAATTTCCTAAAATTTTTAAAATTTTTCAAATCTTTTTTCTTTCGCTCTTTTTGCTTTTATTAGGTCCTTCTAGTGTAAAAAAAACCCATCTGCACTCTTATTCTCTTTATAAAACATACAGAACTGGAAAAAAAACTATTTACCTAAACCGAGGTATAGTGATCAATCAATACAATCACATAAATTCAACTTTAAATTCGCTAACAACTTTTCTCAAAATTGGTATTTTTCGTTCAAATCGTCTTTTAATTATGTATTTCATTGCTCTTCTTATTTTCTTATAATTTTCTCATTAAATTCGTAACGCTACGTATTTAATTTTCGTGTTTTCAGTCTCTTAATTACGTGAATTCATCAATAAAAACAGGTATTCATCTATAACTCGGCTGAAAAGTGGTCTTTTCCTTTTAAATTTTCTATTAAAATAGTGTAACTAACTTCCCACCGTAATCCTATACAGTTTTCTTGGTTAATTCCTTACATTAAATATATAATTTTCATATTTTCAGTCTCTTATTTACGTGAATTCATCAATAAAAACATGTATTCATCTATAACTCGGCTGAAAAGTGGCCTTTTCCGTTTAAATTTTATTTGTTAATAGTGTATTAAACCGCCCCCCGTAATTATCTATAGTATTTATATTAAATTTCTACCGCTAAAATATTGATTTCCACATAATTCGTTTTCCCGTAATCGTAATTTCCTAAAATCAATATCAATAAAATCACGTATTCATCTATTGCACGGCTGAAAATAGGCCTTTTTCTCTTTAATTTTCTATTTAAATAGTGTATCTAATTACCCCCCGTCATCCTATATAGTTTTCTTGGTTAATTCCTAACGTTATATTATATATAATTTTCATACCGTTTAAATTTTATTTGTAAATAGTGTATTAAACCGCCCCCCGTAATTATCTATAGTATTTATATTAAATTTCTACCGCTAAAATATTGATTTCCACATAATTCGTTTTCCCGTAATCGTAATTTCCTAAAATCAATATCAATAAAATCACGTATTCATCTATTGCACGGCTGAAAATAGGCCTTTTTCTCTTTAATTTTCTATTTAAATAGTGTATCTAATTACCCCCCGTCATCCTATATAGTTTTCTTGGTTAATTCCTAACGTTATATTATATATAATTTTCATATTTTCAGTCACTTATCTACGTGAATTCATCAATAAAAACACGTATTCATCTATAACTCGGCTGAAAAGTGTTCTTTTCCTTTTAAATTTTCTATTTAAATAGTGTAACTAACTGCCCTCCGTAATCCTCTACAGTTTTCTTGGTTAATTCCTGGCGTTATATATATAATTTTCATATTTTCAGTCTCTTTTTTACGTGAATTAATCAATAAAAACACGTATTCATCTATAACTCGGCTGAAAAGTGGCCTTTCACTTTTAAATGTTCTATTAAAATAGTGCAAATAACTGCCCTCCGTAATCCTATACAGTTTCCTTGGTTAATTCCTAACGTTTTATATTTAATTTTCGTATTTTCAGTCTCTTATTTACGTGAATTCATCAATAAAAACAAGTATTCATCTATAACTCGGCTGAAAAGTGGCCTTTTCCGTTTAAATTTTCTTTGTTAATAGTATATTAAACCGCCCCCCGTAATTATCTATAGTTTTTATATTAAATTTCTGCCGCTAAAATATTGATTTCCACATAATTCGTTTTCCCATAATCGTAATTTCCTAAAATTTTTAAAATTTTTCAAATCTTCATTTCTTACGCTCTTTTTGCTTTTATTAGGTCCTTCTAGTGTAGAAAAACCCATCTGTACTCTTATTTGCTTTATAAAACATACAGAACTGAACAAAATCACTATTTACCTAAACTGAGGTATAGTGATCAATCAATACAATCACATAAATTCAACTATAAATTCGCTAATAACTTTTCTAAATATTGGTATATTTCGTTCAAATCTTCTTTAAATTGCGTAGTTAATTGCTCCCCACATTTCCTTATAGTATTCTCAGTAAATTCGTAACGTTATAGATTTAATTTTCATATTTTCAGTCTATTTCTTACTTAAATTCATATATACATAATTTTCATATTTTCAGTCTCTTATTTACGTGAATTCATCAATAAAAACACGTATTCATCTATAACTCGGCTGAAAAGTGGCCTTTTACTTTTAAATTTTCTATTTAAATAGTGCAAATAACTGCCCCCCGTAATCCTATACAGTTTCCTTGGTTAATTCCTAACGTTTTATATTTAATTTTCGTATTTTCAATATCTTATTTACGTGAATTCATCAATAAAAATAAGTATTCATCTATAACTCGGCTGAAAAGTGGCCTTTTCCGTTTAAAATTTTCTTTGTTAATAGTATATTAAACCGCCCCCCGTAATTATCTATAGTTTTTATATTAAATTTCTGCCGCTAAAATATTGATTTCCACATAATTCGTTTTCCCATAATCGTAATTTCCTAAAATTTTTAAAATTTTTCAAATCTTCATTTCTTACGCTCTTTTTGCTTTTATTAGGTCCTTCTAGTGTAGAAAAACCCATCTGTACTCTTATTTGCTTTATAAAACATACAGAACTGAACAAAATCACTATTTACCTAAACTGAGGTATAGTGATCAATCAATACAATCACATAAATTCAACTATAAATTCGCTAATAACTTTTCTAAATATTGGTATATTTCGTTCAAATCTTCTTTAAATTGCGAAGTTAATTGCTCCCCACATTTCCTTATAGTATTCTCAGTAAATTCGTAACGTTATAGATTTAATTTTCATATTTTCAGTCTATTTCTTACTTAAATTCATATATACATAATTTTCATATTTTCAGTCTCTTATTTACGTGAATTCATCAATAAAAACACGTATTCATCTATAACTCGGCTGAAAAGTGGCCTTTAACTTTTAAATTTTCTATTTAAATAGTGCAAATAACTGCCCCCCGTAATCCTATACAGTTTTCTTGGTAAATTCCTAACGTTTTATATATAAATTTCATATTTTCAGTCTCCTATTTACGCGAATTCATCAACAAAATCACGTATTCATCTATAACTCGGCTGAAAAGTGGCCTTTTCCGTTTAAATTTTCTTTGTTAATAGTGTATTTAACCGCTCCCCGTATTTATCTATAGTTTTTTTCAAATCTTCATTTCTTTCGCTCTTTTTGCTTTTATTGGGTCCTTCTAGTGTAAAAAAACCCATCTGCTTTCTTATTCTCTTTATAAAACATACAGAACTGGAAAAAAACACTACCTAAACCGAGGTATAGTGGTCAATCAATACAATCACATAAATTCAACTATAAATTCGCTAATAACATATCTAAAAATTGGTATTTTTCTTTCAAATCGTCTTTTGATTGTGTACTTTATTGCTCTTCTTATTTTCTTATAGTTTTCTCATTAAATTCGTAACGTTATGTATTTAATTTTCGTGTTTTCATTCTCTTAACTACGTGAATTCATCAATAAAAACACGTATTCATCTATAACTCGGCTGAAAAGTGGTCTTTTCCTTTTAAATTTTGTATTAAAATAGTGAAACTAACTGCCCACCGTAATCCTATACAGTTTTCTTGGTTAATTTCTAACATTAAATATATAATTTTCATATTTTCAGTCTCTTTTTTACGTGAATTCATCAATAAAAACACGTATTCATCTATAACTCGGCTGAAAAGTGGCCTTTTCCGTTTAAATTTTCTTTGTTAATAGTGTATTTAACCGGCCTCCCGTAGTTATCTATAGTTTTTATATTAAATTTCTACCGCTAAAATATTGATTTCCACATAATTCGTTTTCCTATAATCGTAATTTCCTAAAATTTTTAAAATTTTTCAAATCTTTTTTCTTTCGCTCTTTTTGCTTTTATTAGGTCCTTCTAGTGTAAAAAAAACCCATCTGCACTCTTATTCTCTTTACAAAACATACAGAACTGGAAAAAAACACTATTTACCTAAACCGAGGTATAGTGATCAATCAATACAATCACATAAATTCAACTTTAAATTCGCTAACAACTTTTCTAAAAATTGGTATTTTTCGTTCAAATCGTCTTTTAATTATGTATTTCATTGCTCTTCTTATTTTCTTATAATTTTCTCATTAAATTCGTAACGCTATGTATTTAATTTTCGTGTTTTCAGTCTCTTAATTACGTGAATTCATCAATAAAAACAGGTATTCATCTATAACTCGGCTGAAAAGTGGTCTTTTCCTTTTAAATTTTCTATTAAAATAGTGTAACTAACTTCCCACCGTAATCCTATACAGTTTTCTTGGTTAATTCCTTACATTAAATATATAATTTTCATATTTTCAGTCTCTTATTTACGTGAATTCATCAATAAAAACACGTATTCATCTATAACTCGGCTGAAAAGTGGCCTTTTCCGTTTAAATTTTATTTGTTAATAGTGTATTAAACCGCCCCCCGTAATTATCTATAGTATTTATATTAAATTTCTACCGCTAAAATATTGATTTCCACATAATTCGTTTTCCCATAATCGTAATTTCCTAAAATCAATATCAATAAAATCACGTATTCATCTATTACACGGCTGAAAATAGGCCTTTTTCTTTTTAATTTTCTATTTAAATAGTGTATCTAATTACCCCCCGTCATCCTATATAGTTTTCTTGGTTAATTCCTAACGTTATATTATATATAATTTTCATATTTGCAGTCTCTTATCTACGTGAATTCATCAATAAAAACACGTATTCATCTATAACTCGGCTGAAAAGTGTTCTTTTCCTTTTAAATTTTCTATTTAAATAGTGTAACTAACTGCCCTCCGTAATCCTCTACAGTTTTCTTGGTTAATTCCTGGCGTTATATATATAATTTTCATATTTTCAGTCTCTTTTTTACGTGAATTAATCAATAAAAACACGTATTCATCTATAACTCGGCTGAAAAGTGGCCTTTCACTTTTAAATGTTCTATTAAAATAGTGCAAATAACTGCCCTCCGTAATCCTATACAGTTTCCTTGGTTAATTCCTAACGTTTTATATTTAATTTTCGTATTTTCAGTCTCTTATTTACGTGAATTCATCAATAAAAACAAGTATTCATCTATAACTCGGCTGAAAAGTGGCCTTTTCCGTTTAAATTTTCTTTGTTAATAGTATATTAAACCGCCCCCCGTAATTATCTATAGTTTTTATATTAAATTTCTGCCGCTAAAATATTGATTTCCACATAATTCGTTTTCCCATAATCGTAATTTCCTAAAATTTTTAAAATTTT
Organism: Parnassius smintheus behrii; assembly: GCA_036936625.1. Lineage (NCBI taxonomy): Eukaryota > Metazoa > Arthropoda > Insecta > Lepidoptera > Papilionidae > Parnassius > Parnassius smintheus. The sequence goes on from JAUPFT010000027.1 coordinate 34,996,896, forward strand.
TCAAATCTTCATTTCTTACGCTCTTTTTGCTTTTATTAGGTCCTTCTAGTGTAGAAAAACCCATCTGTACTCTTATTTGCTTTATAAAACATACAGAACTGAACAAAATCACTATTTACCTAAACTGAGGTATAGTGATCAATCAATACAATCACATAAATTCAACTATAAATTCGCTAATAACTTTTCTAAATATTGGTATATTTCGTTCAAATCTTCTTTAAATTGCGTAGTTAATTGCTCCCCACATTTCCTTATAGTATTCTCAGTAAATTCGTAACGTTATAGATTTAATTTTCATATTTTCAGTCTATTTCTTACTTAAATTCATATATACATAATTTTCATATTTTCAGTCTCTTATTTACGTGAATTCATCAATAAAAACACGTATTCATCTATAACTCGGCTGAAAAGTGGCCTTTTACTTTTAAATTTTCTATTTAAATAGTGCAAATAACTGCCCCCCGTAATCCTATACAGTTTCCTTGGTTAATTCCTAACGTTTTATATTTAATTTTCGTATTTTCAATATCTTATTTACGTGAATTCATCAATAAAAATAAGTATTCATCTATAACTCGGCTGAAAAGTGGCCTTTTCCGTTTAAAATTTTCTTTGTTAATAGTATATTAAACCGCCCCCCGTAATTATCTATAGTTTTTATATTAAATTTCTGCCGCTAAAATATTGATTTCCACATAATTCGTTTTCCCATAATCGTAATTTCCTAAAATTTTTAAAATTTTTCAAATCTTCATTTCTTACGCTCTTTTTGCTTTTATTAGGTCCTTCTAGTGTAGAAAAACCCATCTGTACTCTTATTTGCTTTATAAAACATACAGAACTGAACAAAATCACTATTTACCTAAACTGAGGTATAGTGATCAATCAATACAATCACATAAATTCAACTATAAATTCGCTAATAACTTTTCTAAATATTGGTATATTTCGTTCAAATCTTCTTTAAATTGCGAAGTTAATTGCTCCCCACATTTCCTTATAGTATTCTCAGTAAATTCGTAACGTTATAGATTTAATTTTCATATTTTCAGTCTATTTCTTACTTAAATTCATATATACATAATTTTCATATTTTCAGTCTCTTATTTACGTGAATTCATCAATAAAAACACGTATTCATCTATAACTCGGCTGAAAAGTGGCCTTTAACTTTTAAATTTTCTATTTAAATAGTGCAAATAACTGCCCCCCGTAATCCTATACAGTTTTCTTGGTAAATTCCTAACGTTTTATATATAAATTTCATATTTTCAGTCTCCTATTTACGCGAATTCATCAACAAAATCACGTATTCATCTATAACTCGGCTGAAAAGTGGCCTTTTCCGTTTAAATTTTCTTTGTTAATAGTGTATTTAACCGCTCCCCGTATTTATCTATAGTTTTTTTCAAATCTTCATTTCTTTCGCTCTTTTTGCTTTTATTGGGTCCTTCTAGTGTAAAAAAACCCATCTGCTTTCTTATTCTCTTTATAAAACATACAGAACTGGAAAAAAACACTACCTAAACCGAGGTATAGTGGTCAATCAATACAATCACATAAATTCAACTATAAATTCGCTAATAACATATCTAAAAATTGGTATTTTTCTTTCAAATCGTCTTTTGATTGTGTACTTTATTGCTCTTCTTATTTTCTTATAGTTTTCTCATTAAATTCGTAACGTTATGTATTTAATTTTCGTGTTTTCATTCTCTTAACTACGTGAATTCATCAATAAAAACACGTATTCATCTATAACTCGGCTGAAAAGTGGTCTTTTCCTTTTAAATTTTGTATTAAAATAGTGAAACTAACTGCCCACCGTAATCCTATACAGTTTTCTTGGTTAATTTCTAACATTAAATATATAATTTTCATATTTTCAGTCTCTTTTTTACGTGAATTCATCAATAAAAACACGTATTCATCTATAACTCGGCTGAAAAGTGGCCTTTTCCGTTTAAATTTTCTTTGTTAATAGTGTATTTAACCGGCCTCCCGTAGTTATCTATAGTTTTTATATTAAATTTCTACCGCTAAAATATTGATTTCCACATAATTCGTTTTCCTATAATCGTAATTTCCTAAAATTTTTAAAATTTTTCAAATCTTTTTTCTTTCGCTCTTTTTGCTTTTATTAGGTCCTTCTAGTGTAAAAAAAACCCATCTGCACTCTTATTCTCTTTACAAAACATACAGAACTGGAAAAAAACACTATTTACCTAAACCGAGGTATAGTGATCAATCAATACAATCACATAAATTCAACTTTAAATTCGCTAACAACTTTTCTAAAAATTGGTATTTTTCGTTCAAATCGTCTTTTAATTATGTATTTCATTGCTCTTCTTATTTTCTTATAATTTTCTCATTAAATTCGTAACGCTATGTATTTAATTTTCGTGTTTTCAGTCTCTTAATTACGTGAATTCATCAATAAAAACAGGTATTCATCTATAACTCGGCTGAAAAGTGGTCTTTTCCTTTTAAATTTTCTATTAAAATAGTGTAACTAACTTCCCACCGTAATCCTATACAGTTTTCTTGGTTAATTCCTTACATTAAATATATAATTTTCATATTTTCAGTCTCTTATTTACGTGAATTCATCAATAAAAACACGTATTCATCTATAACTCGGCTGAAAAGTGGCCTTTTCCGTTTAAATTTTATTTGTTAATAGTGTATTAAACCGCCCCCCGTAATTATCTATAGTATTTATATTAAATTTCTACCGCTAAAATATTGATTTCCACATAATTCGTTTTCCCATAATCGTAATTTCCTAAAATCAATATCAATAAAATCACGTATTCATCTATTACACGGCTGAAAATAGGCCTTTTTCTTTTTAATTTTCTATTTAAATAGTGTATCTAATTACCCCCCGTCATCCTATATAGTTTTCTTGGTTAATTCCTAACGTTATATTATATATAATTTTCATATTTGCAGTCTCTTATCTACGTGAATTCATCAATAAAAACACGTATTCATCTATAACTCGGCTGAAAAGTGTTCTTTTCCTTTTAAATTTTCTATTTAAATAGTGTAACTAACTGCCCTCCGTAATCCTCTACAGTTTTCTTGGTTAATTCCTGGCGTTATATATATAATTTTCATATTTTCAGTCTCTTTTTTACGTGAATTAATCAATAAAAACACGTATTCATCTATAACTCGGCTGAAAAGTGGCCTTTCACTTTTAAATGTTCTATTAAAATAGTGCAAATAACTGCCCTCCGTAATCCTATACAGTTTCCTTGGTTAATTCCTAACGTTTTATATTTAATTTTCGTATTTTCAGTCTCTTATTTACGTGAATTCATCAATAAAAACAAGTATTCATCTATAACTCGGCTGAAAAGTGGCCTTTTCCGTTTAAATTTTCTTTGTTAATAGTATATTAAACCGCCCCCCGTAATTATCTATAGTTTTTATATTAAATTTCTGCCGCTAAAATATTGATTTCCACATAATTCGTTTTCCCATAATCGTAATTTCCTAAAATTTTTAAAATTTTTCAAATCTTCATTTCTTACGCTCTTTTTGCTTTTATTAGGTCCTTCTAGTGTAGAAAAACCCATCTGTACTCTTATTTGCTTTATAAAACATACAGAACTGAACAAAATCACTATTTACCTAAACTGAGGTATAGTGATCAATCAATACAATCACATAAATTCAACTATAAATTCGCTAATAACTTTTCTAAATATTGGTATATTTCGTTCAAATCTTCTTTAAATTGCGAAGTTAATTGCTCCCCACATTTCCTTATAGTATTCTCAGTAAATTCGTAACGTTATAGATTTAATTTTCATATTTTCAGTCTATTTCTTACTTAAATTCATATATACATAATTTTCATATTTTCAGTCTCTTATTTACGTGAATTCATCAATAAAAACACGTATTCATCTATAACTCGGCTGAAAAGTGGCCTTTTACTTTTAAATTTTCTATTTAAATAGTGCAAATAACTGCCCCCCGTAATCCTATACAGTTTTCTTGGTTAATTCCTAACGTTTTATATATAAATTTCATATTTTCAGTCTCCTATTTACGCGAATTCATCAATAAAAACACGTATTCATCCATAACTCGGCTGAAAAGTGGCCTTTTCCGTTTAAATTTTCTTTGTTAATAGTGTATTTAACCGCTCCCCGTATTTATCTATAGTTTTTTTCAAATCTTCATTTCTTTCGCTCTTTTTGCTTTTATTGGGTTCTTCTAGTGTAAAAAAAACCCATCTGCTTTCTTATTCTCTTTATAAAACATACAGAACTGGAAAAAAACACTACCTAAACCGAGGTATAGTGGTCAATCAATACAATCACATAAATTCAACTATAAATTCGCTAATAACATATCTAAAAATTGGTATTTTTCTTTCAAATCGTCTGTTAATTGTGTACTTCATTGCTCTTCTTATTTTCTTATAGTTTTCTCATTAAATTCGTAACGTTATGTATTTAATTTTCGTGTTTTCATTCTCTTAACTACGTGAATTCATCAATAAAAACACGTATTCATCTATAACTCGGCTGAAAAGTGGTCTTTTCCTTTTAAATTTTGTATTAAAATAGTGAAACTAACTGCCCACCGTAATCCTATACAGTTTTCTTGGTTAATTTCTAACATTAAATATATAATTTTCATATTTTCAGTCTCTTTTTTACGTGAATTCATCAATAAAAACACGTATTCATCTATAACTCGGCTGAAAAGTGGCCTTTTCCGTTTAAATTTTCTTTGTTAATAGTGTATTTAACCGGCCTCCCGTAGTTATCTATAGTTTTTATATTAAATTTCTACCGCTAAAATATTGATTTCCACATAATTCGTTTTCCTATAATCGTAATTTCCTAAAATTTTTAAAATTTTTCAAATCTTTTTTCTTTCGCTCTTTTTGCTTTTATTAGGTCCTTCTAGTGTAAAAAAAAACCCATCTGCACTCTTATTCTCTTTATAAAACATACAGAACTGGAAAAAAACACTATTTACCTAAACCGAGGTATAGTGATCAATCAATACAATCACATAAATTCAACTTTAAATTCGCTAACAACTTTTCTAAAAATTGGTATTTTTCGTTCAAATCGTCTTTTAATTATGTATTTCATTGCTCTTCTTATTTTCTTATAATTTTCTCATTAAATTCGTAACGCTATGTATTTAATTTTCGTGTTTTCAGTCTCTTAATTACGTGAATTCATCAATAAAAACAGGTATTCATCTATAACTCGGCTGAAAAGTGGTCTTTTCCCTTTAAATTTTCTATTAAAATAGTGTAACTAACTTCCCACCGTAATCCTATACAGTTTTGTTGGTTAATTCCTTACATTAAATATATAATTTTCATATTTTCAGTCTCTTATTTACGTGAATTCATCAATAAAAACACGTATTCATCTATAACTCGGCTGAAAATTGGCCTTTTCCGTTTAAATTTTATTTGTAAATAGTGTATTAAACCGCCCCCCGTAATTATCTATAGTATTTATATTAAATTTCTACCGCTAAAATATTGATTTCCACATAATTCGTTTTCCCATAATCGTAATTTCCTAAAATCAATATCAATAAAATCACGTATTCATCTATTACACGGCTGAAAATAGGCCTTTTTCTTTTTAATTTTCTATTTAAATAGTGTATCTAATTACCCCCCGTCATCCTATATAGTTTTCTTGGTTAATTCCTAACGTTATATTATATATAATTTTCATATTTTCAGTCTCTTATCTACGTGAATTCATCAATAAAAACACGTATTCATCTATAACTCGGCTGAAAAGTGTTCTTTTCCTTTTAAATTTTCTATTTAAATAGTGTAACTAACTGCCCTCCGTAATCCTCTACAGTTTTCTTGGTTAATTCCTGGCGTTATATATATAATTTTCATATTTTCAGTCTCTTTTTTACGTGAATTAATCAATAAAAACACGTATTCATCTATAACTCGGCTGAAAAGTGGCCTTTCACTTTTAAATGTTCTATTAAAATAGTGCAAATAACTGCCCTCCGTAATCCTATACAGTTTCCTTGGTTAATTCCTAACGTTTTATATTTAATTTTCGTATTTTCAGTCTCCTATTTACGCGAATTCATCAATAAAAACACGTATTCATCTATAACTCGGCTGAAAAGTGGCCTTTTCCGTTTAAATTTTCTTTGTTAATAGTGTATTTAACCGCTCCCCGTATTTATCTATAGTTTTTTTCAAATCTTCATTTCTTTCGCTCTTTTTGCTTTTATTGGGTCCTTCTAGTGTAAAAAAACCCATCTGCTTTCTTATTCTCTTTATAAAACATACAGAACTGGAAAAAACACTACCTAAACCGAGGTATAGTGGTCAATCAATACAATCACATAAATTCAACTATAAATTCGCTAATAACATATCTAAAAATTGGTATTTTTCTTTCAAATCGTCTTTTAATTGTGTACTTCATTGCTCTTCTTATTTTGTTATAGTTTTCTCATTAAATTCGTAACGTTATGTATTTAATTTTCGTGTTTTCATTCTCTTAACTACGTGAATTCATCAATAAAAACACGTATTCATCTATAACTCGGCTGAAAACTGGTCTTTTCCTTTTAAATTTTGTATTAAAATAGTGAAACTAACTGCCCACCGTAATCCTATACAGTTTTCTTGGTTAATTTCTAACATTAAACATATAATTTTCATATTTTCAGTCTCTTTTTTACGTGAATTCATCAATAAAAACACGTATTCATCTATAACTCAGCTGAAAAGTGGCCTTTTCCGTTTAAATTTTCTTTGTTAATAGTGTATTTAACCGCCCCCCGTAGTTATCTATAGTTTTTATATTAAATTTCTACCGCTAAAATATTGATTTCCACATAATTCGTTTTCCTATAATCGTAATTTCCTAAAATTTTTAAAATTTTTCAAATCTTTTTTCTTTCGCTCTTTTTGCTTTTATTAGGTCCTTCTAGTGTAGAAAAACCCATCTGTACTCTTATTTGCTTTATAAAACATACAGAACTGAACAAAATCACTATTTACCTAAACTGAGGTATAGTGATCAATCAATACAATCACATAAATTCAACTATAAATTCGCTAATAACTTTTCTAAATATTGGTATATTTCGTTCAAATCTTCTTTAAATTGCGAAGTTAATTGCTCCCCACATTTCCTTATAGTATTCTCAGTAAATTCGTAACGTTATAGATTTAATTTTCATATTTTCAGTCTATTTCTTACTTAAATTCATATATACATAATTTTCATATTTTCAGTCTCTTATTTACGTGAATTCATCAATAAAAACACGTATTCATCTATAACTCGGCTGAAAAGTGGCCTTTTACTTTTAAATTTTCTATTTAAATAGTGCAAATAACTGCCCCCCGTAATCCTATACAGTTTTCTTGGTAAATTCCTAACGTTTTATATATAAATTTCATATTTTCAGTCTCCTATTTACGCGAATTCATCAATAAAAACACGTATTCATCTATAACTCGGCTGAAAAGTGGCCTTTTCCGTTTAAATTTTCTTTGTTAATAGTGTATTTAACCGCTCCCCGTATTTATCTATAGTTTTTTTCAAATCTTCATTTCTTTCGCTCTTTTTGCTTTTATTGGGTCCTTCTAGTGTAAAAAAACCCATCTGCTTTCTTATTCTCTTTATAAAACATACAGAACTGGAAAAAAACACTACCTAAACCGAGGTATAGTGGTCAATCAATACAATCACATAAATTCAACTATAAATTCGCTAATAACATATCTAAAAATTGGTATTTTTCTTTCAAATCGTCTTTTGATTGTGTACTTTATTGCTCTTCTTATTTTCTTATAGTTTTCTCATTAAATTCGTAACGTTATGTATTTAATTTTCGTGTTTTCATTCTCTTAACTACGTGAATTCATCAATAAAAACACGTATTCATCTATAACTCGGCTGAAAAGTGGTCTTTTCCTTTTAAATTTTGTATTAAAATAGTGAAACTAACTGCCCACCGTAATCCTATACAGTTTTCTTGGTTAATTTCTAACATTAAATATATAATTTTCATATTTTCAGTCTCTTTTTTACGTGAATTCATCAATAAAAACACGTATTCATCTATAACTCGGCTGAAAAGTGGCCTTTTCCGTTTAAATTTTCTTTGTTAATAGTGTATTTAACCGGCCTCCCGTAGTTATCTATAGTTTTTATATTAAATTTCTACCGCTAAAATATTGATTTCCACATAATTCGTTTTCCTATAATCGTAATTTCCTAAAATTTTTAAAATTTTTCAAATCTTTTTTCTTTCGCTCTTTTTGCTTTTATTAGGTCCTTCTAGTGTAAAAAAAACCCATCTGCACTCTTATTCTCTTTATAAAACATACAGAACTGGAAAAAAACACTATTTACCTAAACCGAGGTATAGTGATCAATCAATACAATCACATAAATTCAACTTTAAATTCGCTAACAACTTTTCTAAAAATTGGTATTTTTCGTTCAAATCGTCTTTTAATTATGTATTTCATTGCTCTTCTTATTTTCTTATAATTTTCTCATTAAATTCGTAACGCTATGTATTTAATTTTCGTGTTTTCAGTCTCTTAATTACGTGAATTCATCAATAAAAACAGGTATTCATCTATAACTCGGCTGAAAAGTGGTCTTTTCCTTTTAAATTTTCTATTAAAATAGTGTAACTAACATCCCACCGTAATCCTATACAGTTTTCTTGGTTAATTCCTTACATTAAATATATAATTTTCATATTTTCAGTCTCTTATTTACGTGAATTCATCAATAAAAACACGTATTCATCTATAACTCGGCTGAAAAGTGGCCTTTTCCGTTTAAATTTTATTTGTTAATAGTGTATTAAACCGCCCCCCGTAATTATCTATAGTATTTATATTAAATTTCTACCGCTAAAATATTGATTTCCACATAATTCGTTTTCCCATAATCGTAATTTCCTAAAATCAATATCAATAAAATCACGTATTCATCTATTACACGGCTGAAAATAGGCCTTTTTCTTTTTAATTTTCTATTTAAATAGCGTATCTAATTACCCCCCGTCATCCTATATAGTTTTCTTGGTTAATTCCTAACGTTATATTATATATAATTTTCATATTTGCAGTCTCTTATCTACGTGAATTCATCAATAAAAACACGTATTCATCTATAACTCGGCTGAAAAGTGTTCTTTTCCTTTTAAATTTTCTATTTAAATAGTGTAACTAACTGCCCTCCGTAATCCTCTACAGTTTTCTTGGTTAATTCCTGGCGTTATATATATAATTTTCATATTTTCAGTCTCTTTTTTACGTGAATTAATCAATAAAAACACGTATTCATCTATAACTCGGCTGAAAAGTGGCCTTTCACTTTTAAATGTTCTATTAAAATAGTGCAAATAACTGCCCTCCGTAATCCTATACAGTTTCCTTGGTTAATTCCTAACGTTTTATATTTAATTTTCGTATTTTCAGTCTCTTATTTACGTGAATTCATCAATAAAAACAAGTATTCATCTATAACTCGGCTGAAAAGTGGCCTTTTCCGTTTAAATTTTCTTTGTTAATAGTATATTAAACCGCCCCCCGTAATTATCTATAGTTTTTATATTAAATTTCTGCCGCTAAAATATTGATTTCCACATAATTCGTTTTCCCATAATCGTAATTTCCTAAAATTTTTAAAATTTTTCAAATCTTCATTTCTTACGCTCTTTTTGCTTTTATTAGGTCCTTCTAGTGTAGAAAAACCCATCTGTACTCTTATTTGCTTTATAAAACATACAGAACTGAACAAAATCACTATTTACCTAAACTGAGGTATAGTGATCAATCAATACAATCACATAAATTCAACTATAAATTCGCTAATAACTTTTCTAAATATTGGTATATTTCGTTCAAATCTTCTTTAAATTGCGAAGTTAATTGCTCCCCACATTTCCTTATAGTATTCTCAGTAAATTCGTAACGTTATAGATTTAATTTTCATATTTTCAGTCTATTTCTTACTTAAATTCATATATACATAATTTTCATATTTTCAGTCTCTTATTTACGTGAATTCATCAATAAAAACACGTATTCATCTATAACTCGGCTGAAAAGTGGCCTTTTACTTTTAAATTTTCTATTTAAATAGTGCAAATAACTGCCCCCCGTAATCCTATACAGTTTTCTTGGTTAATTCCTAACGTTTTATATATAAATTTCATATTTTCAGTCTCCTATTTACGCGAATTCATCAATAAAAACACGTATTCATCTATAACTCGGCTGAAAAGTGGCCTTTTCCGTTTAAATTTTCTTTGTTAATAGTGTATTTAACCGCTCCCCGTATTTATCTATAGTTTTTTTCAAATCTTCATTTCTTTCGCTCTTTTTGCTTTTATTGGGTTCTTCTAGTGTAAAAAAAACCCATCTGCTTTCTTATTCTCTTTATAAAACATACAGAACTGGAAAAAAACACTACCTAAACCGAGGTATAGTGGTCAATCAATACAATCACATAAATTCAACTATAAATTCGCTAATAACATATCTAAAAATTGGTATTTTTCTTTCAAATCGTCTGTTAATTGTGTACTTCATTGCTCTTCTTATTTTCTTATAGTTTTCTCATTAAATTCGTAACGTTATGTATTTAATTTTCGTGTTTTCATTCTCTTAACTACGTGAATTCATCAATAAAAACACGTATTCATCTATAACTCGGCTGAAAAGTGGTCTTTTCCTTTTAAATTTTGTATTAAAATAGTGAAACTAACTGCCCACCGTAATCCTATACAGTTTTCTTGGTTAATTTCTAACATTAAATATATAATTTTCATATTTTCAGTCTCTTTTTTACGTGAATTCATCAATAAAAACACGTATTCATCTATAACTCGGCTGAAAAGTGGCCTTTTCCGTTTAAATTTTCTTTGTTAATAGTGTATTTAACCGGCCTCCCGTAGTTATCTATAGTTTTTATATTAAATTTCTACCGCTAAAATATTGATTTCCACATAATTCGTTTTCCTATAATCGTAATTTCCTAAAATTTTTAAAATTTTTCAAATCTTTTTTCTTTCGCTCTTTTTGCTTTTATTAGGTCCTTCTAGTGTAAAAAAAAACCCATCTGCACTCTTATTCTCTTTATAAAACATACAGAACTGGAAAAAAACACTATTTACCTAAACCGAGGTATAGTGATCAATCAATACAATCACATAAATTCAACTTTAAATTCGCTAACAACTTTTCTAAAAATTGGTATTTTTCGTTCAAATCGTCTTTTAATTACGTATTTCATTGCTCTTCTTATTTTCTTATAATTTTCTCATTAAATTCGTAACGCTATGTATTTAATTTTCGTGTTTTCAGTCTCTTAATTACGTGAATTCATCAATAAAAACAGGTATTCATCTATAACTCGGCTGAAAAGTGGTCTTTTCCTTTTAAATTTTCTATTAAAATAGTGTAACTAACTTCCCACCGTAATCCTATACAGTTTTCTTGGTTAATTCCTTACATTAAATATATAATTTTCATATTTTCAGTCTCTTATTTACGTGAATTCATCAATAAAAACACGTATTCATCTATAACTCGGCTGAAAATTGGCCTTTTCCGTTTAAATTTTATTTGTTAATAGTGTATTAAACCGCCCCCCGTAATTATCTATAGTATTTATATTAAATTTCTACCGCTAAAATATTGATTTCCACATAATTCGTTTTCCCATAATCGTAATTTCCTAAAATCAATATCAATAAAATCACGTATTCATCTATTACACGGCTGAAAATAGGCCTTTTTCTTTTTAATTTTCTATTTAAATAGTGTATCTAATTACCCCCCGTCATCCTATATAGTTTTCTTGGTTAATTCCTAACGTTATATTATATATAATTTTCATATTTTCAGTCTCTTATCTACGTGAATTCATCAATAAAAACACGTATTCATCTATAACTCGGCTGAAAAGTGTTCTTTTCCTTTTAAATTTTCTATTTAAATAGTGTAACTAACTGCCCTCCGTAATCCTCTACAGTTTTCTTGGTTAATTCCTGGCGTTATATATATAATTTTCATATTTTCAGTCTCTTTTTTACGTGAATTAATCAATAAAAACACGTATTCATCTATAACTCGGCTGAAAAGTGGCCTTTCACTTTTAAATGTTCTATTAAAATAGTGCAAATAACTGCCCTCCGTAATCCTATACAGTTTCCTTGGTTAATTCCTAACGTTTTATATTTAATTTTCGTATTTTCAGTCTCCTATTTACGCGAATTCATCAATAAAAACACGTATTCATCTATAACTCGGCTGAAAAGTGGCCTTTTCCGTTTAAATTTTCTTTGTTAATAGTGTATTTAACCGCTCCCCGTATTTATCTATAGTTTTTTTCAAATCTTCATTTCTTTCGCTCTTTTTGCTTTTATTGGGTCCTTCTAGTGTAAAAAAACCCATCTGCTTTCTTATTCTCTTTATAAAACATACAGAACTGGAAAAAACACTACCTAAACCGAGGTATAGTGGTCAATCAATACAATCACATAAATTCAACTATAAATTCGCTAATAACATATCTAAAAATTGGTATTTTTCTTTCAAATCGTCTTTTAATTGTGTACTTCATTGCTCTTCTTATTTTCTTATAGTTTTCTCATTAAATTCGTAACGTTATGTATTTAATTTTCGTGTTTTCATTCTCTTAACTACGTGAATTCATCAATAAAAACACGTATTCATCTATAACTCGGCTGAAAACTGGTCTTTTCCTTTTAAATTTTGTATTAAAATAGTGAAACTAACTGCCCACCGTAATCCTATACAGTTTTCTTGGTTAATTTCTAACATTAAATATATAATTTTCATATTTTCAGTCTCTTTTTTACGTGAATTCATCAATAAAAACACGTATTCATCTATAACTCAGCTGAAAAGTGGCCTTTTCCGTTTAAATTTTCTTTGTTAATAGTGTATTTAACCGCCCCCCGTAGTTATCTATAGTTTTTATATTAAATTTCTACCGCTAAAATATTGATTTCCACATAATTCGTTTTCCTATAATCGTAATTTCCTAAAATTTTTAAAATTTTTCAAATCTTTTTTCTTTCGCTCTTTTTGCTTTTATTAGGTCCTTCTAGTGTAAAAAAAACCCATCTGCACTCTTATTCTCTTTATAAAACATACAGAACCGGAAAAAAACACTATTTACCTAAACCGAGGTATAGTGATCAATCAATACAATCACATAAATTCAACTATAAATTCGCTAATAACTTTTCTAAATATTGGTATATTTCGTTCAAATCTTCTTTAAATTGCGAAGTTAATTGCTCCCCACATTTCCTTATAGTATTCTCAGTAAATTCGTAACGTTATAGATTTAATTTTCATATTTTCAGTCTATTTCTTACTTAAATTCATATATACATAATTTTCATATTTTCAGTCTCTTATTTACGTGAATTCATCAATAAAAACACGTATTCATCTATAACTCGGCTGAAAAGTGGCCTTTTACTTTAAATTTTCTATTTAAATAGTGCAAATAACTGCCCCCCGTAATCCTATACAGTTTTCTTGGTTAATTCCTAACGTTTTATATATAAATTTCATATTTTCAGTCTCCTATTTACGCGAATTCATCAATAAAAACACGTATTCATCTATAACTCGGCTGAAAAGTGGCCTTTTCCGTTTAAATTTTCTTTGTTAATAGTGTATTTAACCGCTCCCCGTATTTATCTATAGTTTTTTTCAAATCTTCATTTCTTTCGCTCTTTTTGCTTTTATTGGGTTCTTCTAGTGTAAAAAAAACCCATCTGCTTTCTTATTCTCTTTATAAAACATACAGAACTGGAAAAAAACACTACCTAAACCGAGGTATAGTGGTCAATCAATACAATCACATAAATTCAACTATAAATTCGCTAATAACATATCTAAAAATTGGTATTTTTCTTTCAAATCGTCTGTTAATTGTGTACTTCATTGCTCTTCTTATTTTCTTATAGTTTTCTCATTAAATTCGTAACGTTATGTATTTAATTTTCGTGTTTTCATTCTCTTAACTACGTGAATTCATCAATAAAAACACGTATTCATCTATAACTCGGCTGAAAAGTGGTCTTTTCCTTTTAAATTTTGTATTAAAATAGTGAAACTAACTGCCCACCGTAATCCTATACAGTTTTCTTGGTTAATTTCTAACATTAAATATATAATTTTGATATTTTCAGTCTCTTTTTTACGTGAATTCATCAATAAAAACACGTATTCATCTATAACTCGGCTGAAAAGTGGCCTTTTCCGTTTAAATTTTCTTTGTTAATAGTGTATTTAACCGGCCTCCCGTAGTTATCTATAGTTTTTATATTAAATTTCTACCGCTAAAATATTGATTTCCACATAATTCATTTTCCTATAATCGTAATTTCCTAAAATTTTTAAAATTTTTCAAATCTTTTTTCTTTCGCTCTTTTTGCTTTTATTAGGTCCTTCTAGTGTAAAAAAAACCCATCTGCACTCTTATTCTCTTTATAAAACATACAGAACTGGAAAAAAACACTATTTACCTAAACCGAGGTATAGTGATCAATCAATACAATCACATAAATTCAACTTTAAATTCGCTAACAACTTTTCTAAAAATTGGTATTTTTCGTTCAAATCGTCTTTTAATTATGTATTTCATTGCTCTTCTTATTTTCTTATAATATTCTCATTAAATTCGTAACGCTATGTATTTAATTTTCGTGTTTTCAGTCTCTTAATTACGTGAATTCATCAATAAAAACAGGTATTCATCTATAACTCGGCTGAAAAGTGGTCTTTTCCTTTTAAATTTTCTATTAAAATAGTGTAACTAACTTCCCACCGTAATCCTATACAGTTTTCTTGGTTAATTCCTTACATTAAATATATAATTTTCATATTTTCAGTCTCTTATTTACGTGAATTCATCAATAAAAACACGTATTCATCTATAACTCGGCTGAAAATTGGCCTTTTCCGTTTAAATTTTATTTGTTAATAGTGTATTAAACCGCCCCCCGTAATTATCTATAGTATTTATATTAAATTTCTACCGCTAAAATATTGATTTCCACATAATTCGTTTTCCCATAATCGTAATTTCCTAAAATCAATATCAATAAAATCACGTATTCATCTATTACACGGCTGAAAATAGGCCTTTTTCTTTTTAATTTTCTATTTAAATAGTGTATCTAATTACCCCCCGTCATCCTATATAGTTTTCTTGGTTAATTCCTAACGTTATATTATATATAATTTTCATATTTTCAGTCTCTTATCTACGTGAATTCATCAATAAAAACACGTATTCATCTATAACTCGGCTGAAAAGTGTTCTTTTCCTTTTAAATTTTCTATTTAAATAGTGTAACTAACTGCCCTCCGTAATCCTCTACAGTTTTCTTGGTTAATTCCTGGCGTTATATATATAATTTTCATATTTTCAGTCTCTTTTTTACGTGAATTAATCAATAAAAACACGTATTCATCTATAACTCGGCTGAAAAGTGGCCTTTCACTTTTAAATGTTCTATTAAAATAGTGCAAATAACTGCCCTCCGTAATCCTATACAGTTTCCTTGGTTAATTCCTAACGTTTTATATTTAATTTTCGTATTTTCAGTCTCCTATTTACGCGAATTCATCAATAAAAACACGTATTCATCTATAACTCGGCTGAAAAGTGGCCTTTTCCGTTTAAATTTTCTTTGTTAATAGTGTATTTAACCGCTCCCCGTATTTATCTATAGTTTTTTTCAAATCTTCATTTCTTTCGCTCTTTTTGCTTTTATTGGGTCCTTCTAGTGTAAAAAAACCCATCTGCTTTCTTATTCTCTTTATAAAACATACAGAACTGGAAAAAAACACTACCTAAACCGAGGTATAGTGGTCAATCAATACAATCACATAAATTCAACTATAAATTCGCTAATAACATATCTAAAAATTGGTATTTTTCTTTCAAATCGTCTTTTAATTGTGTACTTCATTGCTCTTCTTATTTTCTTATAGTTTTCTCATTAAATTCGTAACGTTATGTATTTAATTTTCGTGTTTTCATTCTCTTAACTACGTGAATTCATCAATAAAAACACGTATTCATCTATAACTCGGCTGAAAAGTGGTCTTTTCCTTTTAAATTTTGTATTAAAATAGTGAAACTAACTGCCCACCGTAATCCTATACAGTTTTCTTGGTTAATTTCTAACATTAAATATATAATTTTCATATTTTCAGTCTCTTTTTTACGTGAATTCATCAATAAAAACACGTATTCATCTATAACTCAGCTGAAAAGTGGCCTTTTCCGTTTAAATTTTCTTTGTTAATAGTGTATTTAACCGCCCCCCGTAGTTATCTATAGTTTTTATATTAAATTTCTACCGCTAAAATATTGATTTCCACATAATTCGTTTTCCTATAATCGTAATTTCCTAAAATTTTTAAAATTTTTCAAATCTTTTTTCTTTCGCTCTTTTTGCTTTTATTAGGTCCTTCTAGTGTAAAAAAAACCCATCTGCACTCTTATTCTCTTTATAAAACATACAGAACTGGAAAAAAACACTATTTACCTAAACCGAGGTATAGTGATCAATCAATACAATCACATAAATTCAACTTTAAATTCGCTAACAACTTTTCTAAAAATTGGTATTTTTCGTTCAAATCGTCTTTTAATTATGTATTTCATTGCTCTTCTTATTTTCTTATAATATTCTCATTAAATTCGTAACGCTATGTATTTAATTTTCGTGTTTTCAGTCTCTTAATTACGTGAATTCATCAATAAAAACAGGTATTCATCTATAACTCGGCTGAAAAGTGGTCTTTTCCTTTTAAATTTTCTATTAAAATAGTGTAACTAACTTCCCACCGTAATCCTATACAGTTTTCTTGGTTAATTCCTTACATTAAATATATAATTTTCATATTTTCAGTCTCTTATTTACGTGAATTCATCAATAAAAACACGTATTCATCTATAACTCGGCTGAAAAGTGGCCTTTTCCGTTTAAATTTTATTTGTTAATAGTGTATTAAACCGCCCCCCGTAATTATCTATAGTATTTATATTAAATTTCTACCGCTAAAATATTGATTTCCACATAATTCGTTTTCCCATAATCGTAATTTCCTAAAATCAATATCAATAAAATCACGTATTCATCTATTGCACGGCTGAAAATAGGCCTTTTTCTTTTTAACTTTCTATTTAAATAGTGTATCTAATTACCCCCCGTCATCCTATATAGTTTTCTTGGTTAATTCCTAACGTTATATTATATATAATTTTCATATTTTCAGTCTCTTATCTACGTGAATTCATCAATAAAAACACGTATTCATCTATAACTCGGCTGAAAAGTGTTCTTTTCCTTTTAAATTTTCTATTTAAATAGTGTAACTAACTGCCCTCCGTAATCCTCTACAGTTTTCTTGGTTAATTCCTGGCGTTATATATATAATTTTCATATTTTCAGTCTCTTTTTTACGTGAATTAATCAATAAAAACACGTATTCATCTATAACTCGGCTGAAAAGTGGCCTTTCACTTTTAAATGTTCTATTAAAATAGTGCAAATAACTGCCCTCCGTAATCCTATACAGTTTCCTTGGTTAATTCCTAACGTTTTATATTTAATTTTCGTATTTTCAGTCTCTTATTTACGTGAATTCATCAATAAAAACAAGTATTCATCTATAACTCGGCTGAAAAGTGGCCTTTTCCGTTTAAATTTTCTTTGTTAATAGTGTATTTAACCGCCCCCCGTAGTTATCTATAGTTTTTATATTAAATTTCTACCGCTAAAATATTGATTTCCACATAATTCGTTTTCCTATAATCGTAATTTCTTAAATTTTTTAAAATTTTTCAAATCTTTTTTCTTTCGCTCTTTTTGCTTTTATTAGGTCCTTCTATTGTAAAAAAACCCATCTGCACTCTTATTCTCTTTATAAAACATACAGAACTGGAAAAAAACACTATTTACCTAAACCGAGGTATAGTGATCAATCAATACAATCACATAAATTCAACTTTAAATTCGCTAATAACTTTTCTAAAAATTGGTATTTTTCGTTCAAATCGTCTTTTAATTATGTATTTCATTGCTCTTCTTATTTTCTTATAATTTTCTCATTAAATTCGTAACGCTATGTATTTAATTTTCGTGTTTTCAGTCTCTTAATTACGTGAATTCATCAATAAAAACACGTATTCATCTATAACTCGGCTGAAAAGTGGCCTTTTCCGTTTAAATTTTCTTTGTTAATAGTGTATTAAACCGCCCCCCGTAATTATCTATAGTTTTTATATTAAATTTCTACCGCTAAAATATTGATTTCCACATAATTCTTTTTCCCATAATCGTAATTTCCTAAAATCAATATCAATAAAATCACGTATTCATCCATTGCACGGCTGAAAATAGGCCTTTTTCTTTTTAATTTTCTATTTAAATAGTGTATCTAATTACCCCCCGTAATCCTATATAGTTTTCTTGGTTAATTCCTAACGTTATATTATATATAATTTTCATATTTTCAGTCTCTTATCTACGTGAATTCATCAATAAAAACACGTATTCATCTATAACTCGGCTGAAAAGTGTTCTTTTCCTTTTAAATTTTCTATTTAAATAGTGTAACTAACTGCCCTCCGTAATCCTCTACAGTTTTCTTGGTTAATTCCTGGCGTTATATATATAATTTTCATATTTTCAGTCTCTTTTTTACGTGAATTAATCAAAAAAAACACGTATTCATCTATAACTCGGCTGAAAAGTGGCCTTTCACTTTTAAATGTTCTATTAAAATAGTGCAAATAACAGCCCTCCGTAATCCTATACAGTTTCCTTGGTTAATTCCTAACGTTTTATATTTAATTTTCGTATTTTCAGTCTCCTATTTACGCGAATTCATCAATAAAAACACGTATTCATCTATAACTCGGCTGAAAAGTGGCCTTTTCCGTTTAAATTTTCTTTGTTAATAGTGTATTTAACCGCTCCCCGTATTTATCTATAGTTTTTTTCAAATCTTCATTTCTTTCGCTCTTTTTGCTTTTATTGGGTCCTTCTAGTGTAAAAAAACCCATCTGCTTTCTTATTCTCTTTATAAAACATACAGAACTGGAAAAAAACACTACCTAAACCGAGGTATAGTGGTCAATCAATACAATCACATAAATTCAACTATAAATTCGCTAATAA
The DNA here is from genome assembly GCA_036936625.1 of Parnassius smintheus behrii. Lineage (NCBI taxonomy): Eukaryota > Metazoa > Arthropoda > Insecta > Lepidoptera > Papilionidae > Parnassius > Parnassius smintheus. Next base: position 35,016,162 of record JAUPFT010000027.1, read on the forward strand.
CATATCTAAAAATTGGTATTTTTCTTTCAAATCGTCTTTTAATTGTGTACTTCATTGCTCTTCTTATTTTCTTATAGTTTTCTCATTAAATTCGTAACGTTATGTATTTAATTTTCGTGTTTTCATTCTCTTAACTACGTGAATTCATCAATAAAAACACGTATTCATCTATAACTCGGCTGAAAAGTGGTCTTTTCCTTTTAAATTTTGTATTAAAATAGTGAAACTAACTGCCCACCGTAATCCTATACAGTTTTCTTGGTTAATTTCTAACATTAAATATATAATTTTCATATTTTCAGTCTCTTTTTTACGTGAATTCATCAATAAAAACACGTATTCATCTATAACTCAGCTGAAAAGTGGCCTTTTCCGTTTAAATTTTCTTTGTTAATAGTGTATTTAACCGCCCCCCGTAGTTATCTATAGTTTTTATATTAAATTTCTACCGCTAAAATATTGATTTCCACATAATTCGTTTTCCTATAATCGTAATTTCCTAAAATTTTTAAAATTTTTCAAATCTTTTTTCTTTCGCTCTTTTTGCTTTTATTAGGTCCTTCTAGTGTAAAAAAAACCCATCTGCACTCTTATTCTCTTTATAAAACATACAGAACTGGAAAAAAACACTATTTACCTAAACCGAGGTATAGTGATCAATCAATACAATCACATAAATTCAACTTTAAATTCGCTAACAACTTTTCTAAAAATTGGTATTTTTCGTTCAAATCGTCTTTTAATTATGTATTTCATTGCTCTTCTTATTTTCTTATAATATTCTCATTAAATTCGTAACGCTATGTATTTAATTTTCGTGTTTTCAGTCTCTTAATTACGTGAATTCATCAATAAAAACAGGTATTCATCTATAACTCGGCTGAAAAGTGGTCTTTTCCTTTTAAATTTTCTATTAAAATAGTGTAACTAACTTCCCACCGTAATCCTATACAGTTTTCTTGGTTAATTCCTTACATTAAATATATAATTTTCATATTTTCAGTCTCTTATTTACGTGAATTCATCAATAAAAACACGTATTCATCTATAACTCGGCTGAAAAGTGGCCTTTTCCGTTTAAATTTTATTTGTTAATAGTGTATTAAACCGCCCCCCGTAATTATCTATAGTATTTATATTAAATTTCTACCGCTAAAATATTGATTTCCACATAATTCGTTTTCCCATAATCGTAATTTCCTAAAATCAATATCAATAAAATCACGTATTCATCTATTGCACGGCTGAAAATAGGCCTTTTTCTTTTTAACTTTCTATTTAAATAGTGTATCTAATTACCCCCCGTCATCCTATATAGTTTTCTTGGTTAATTCCTAACGTTATATTATATATAATTTTCATATTTTCAGTCTCTTATCTACGTGAATTCATCAATAAAAACACGTATTCATCTATAACTCGGCTGAAAAGTGTTCTTTTCCTTTTAAATTTTCTATTTAAATAGTGTAACTAACTGCCCTCCGTAATCCTCTACAGTTTTCTTGGTTAATTCCTGGCGTTATATATATAATTTTCATATTTTCAGTCTCTTTTTTACGTGAATTAATCAATAAAAACACGTATTCATCTATAACTCGGCTGAAAAGTGGCCTTTCACTTTTAAATGTTCTATTAAAATAGTGCAAATAACTGCCCTCCGTAATCCTATACAGTTTCCTTGGTTAATTCCTAACGTTTTATATTTAATTTTCGTATTTTCAGTCTCTTATTTACGTGAATTCATCAATAAAAACAAGTATTCATCTATAACTCGGCTGAAAAGTGGCCTTTTCCGTTTAAATTTTCTTTGTTAATAGTGTATTTAACCGCCCCCCGTAGTTATCTATAGTTTTTATATTAAATTTCTACCGCTAAAATATTGATTTCCACATAATTCGTTTTCCTATAATCGTAATTTCTTAAATTTTTTAAAATTTTTCAAATCTTTTTTCTTTCGCTCTTTTTGCTTTTATTAGGTCCTTCTATTGTAAAAAAACCCATCTGCACTCTTGTTCTCTTTATAAAACATACAGAACTGGAAAAAAACACTATTTACCTAAACCGAGGTATAGTGATCAATCAATACAATCACATAAATTCAACTTTAAATTCGCTAATAACTTTTCTAAAAATTGGTATTTTTCGTTCAAATCGTCTTTTAATTATGTATTTCATTGCTCTTCTTATTTTCTTATAATTTTCTCATTAAATTCGTAACGCTATGTATTTAATTTTCGTGTTTTCAGTCTCTTAATTACGTGAATTCATCAATAAAAACACGTATTCATCTATAACTCGGCTGAAAAGTGGCCTTTTCCGTTTAAATTTTCTTTGTTAATAGTGTATTAAACCGCCCCCCGTAATTATCTATAGTTTTTATATTAAATTTCTACCGCTAAAATATTGATTTCCACATAATTCTTTTTCCCATAATCGTAATTTCCTAAAATCAATATCAATAAAATCACGTATTCATCCATTGCACGGCTGAAAATAGGCCTTTTTCTTTTTAATTTTCTATTTAAATAGTGTATCTAATTACCCCCCGTAATCCTATATAGTTTTCTTGGTTAATTCCTAACGTTATATTATATATAATTTTCATATTTTCAGTCTCTTATCTACGTGAATTCATCAATAAAAACACGTATTCATCTATAACTCGGCTGAAAAGTGTTCTTTTCCTTTTAAATTTTCTATTTAAATAGTGTAATTAACTGCCCTCCGTAATCCTCTACAGTTTTCTTGGTTAATTCCTGGCGTTATATATATAATTTTCATATTTTCAGTCTCTTTTTTACGTGAATTAATCAATAAAAACACGTATTCATCTATAACTCGGCTGAAAAGTGGCCTTTCACTTTTAAATGTTCTATTAAAATAGTGCAAATAACAGCCCTCCGTAATCCTATACAGTTTCCTTGGTTAATTCCTAACGTTTTATATTTAATTTTCGTATTTTCAGTCTCCTATTTACGCGAATTCATCAATAAAAACACGTATTCATCTATAACTCGGCTGAAAAGTGGCCTTTTCCGTTTAAATTTTCTTTGTTAATAGTGTATTTAACCGCTCCCCGTATTTATCTATAGTTATTTTCAAATCTTCATTTCTTTCGCTCTTTTTGCTTTTATTGGGTCCTTCTAGTGTAAAAAAACCCATCTGCTTTCTTATTCTCTTTATAAAACATACAGAACTGGAAAAAAACACTACCTAAACCGAGGTATAGTGGTCAATCAATACAATCACATAAATTCAACTATAAATTCGCTAATAACATATCTAAAAATTGGTATTTTTCTTTCAAATCGTCTTTTAATTGTGTACTTCATTGCTCTTCTTATTTTCTTATAGTTTTCTCATTAAATTCGTAACGTTATGTATTTAATTTTCGTGTTTTCATTCTCTTAACTACGTGAATTCATCAATAAAAACACGTATTCATCTATAACTCGGCTGAAAAGTGGTCTTTTCCTTTTAAATTTTGTATTAAAATAGTGAAACTAACTGCCCACCGTAATCCTATACAGTTTTCTTGGTTAATTTCTAACATTAAATATATAATTTTCATATTTTCAGTCTCTTTTTTACGTGAATTCATCAATAAAAACACGTATTCATCTATAACTCAGCTGAAAAGTGGCCTTTTCCGTTTAAATTTTCTTTGTTAATAGTGTATTTAACCGCCCCCCGTAGTTATCTATAGTTTTTATATTAAATTTCTACCGCTAAAATATTGATTTCCACATAATTCGTTTTCCTATAATCGTAATTTCCTAAAATTTTTAAAATTTTTCAAATCTTTTTTCTTTCGCTCTTTTTGCTTTTATTAGGTCCTTCTAGTGTAAAAAAAACCCATCTGCACTCTTATTCTCTTTATAAAACATACAGAACTGGAAAAAAACACTATTTACCTAAACCGAGGAATAGTGATCAATCAATACAATCACATAAATTCAACTTTAAATTCGCTAACAACTTTTCTAAAAATTGGTATTTTTCGTTCAAATCGTCTTTTAATTATGTATTTCATTGCTCTTCTTATTTTCTTATAATTTTCTCATTAAATTCGTAACGCTATGTATTTAATTTTCGTGTTTTCAGTCTCTTAATTACGTGAATTCATCAATAAAAACAGGTATTCATCTATAACTCGGCTGAAAAGTGGACTTTTCCTTTTAAATTTTCTATTAAAATAGTGTAACTAACTTCCCACCGTAATCCTATACAGTTTTCTTGGTTAATTCCTTACATTAAATATATAATTTTCATATTTTCAGTCTCTTATTTACGTGAATTCATCAATAAAAACACGTATTCATCTATAACTCGGCTGAAAAGTGGCCTTTTCCGTTTAAATTTTATTTGTTAATAGTGTATTAAACCGCCCCCCGTAATTATCTATAGTATTTATATTAAATTTCTACCGCTAAAATATTGATTTCCACATAATTCGTTTTCCCATAATCGTAATTTCCTAAAATCAATATCAATAAAATCACGTATTCATCTATTGCACGGCTGAAAATAGGCCTTTTTCTTTTTAATTTTCTATTTAAATAGTGTATCTAATTACCCCCCGTCATCCTATATAGTTTTCTTGGTTAATTCCTAACGTTATATTATATATAATTTTCATATTTTCAGTCTCTTATCTACGTGAATTCATCAATAAAAACACGTATTCATCTATAACTCGGCTGAAAAGTGTTCTTTTCCTTTTAAATTTTCTATTTAAATAGTGTAACTAACTGCCCTCCGTAATCCTCTACAGTTTTCTTGGTTAATTCCTGGCGTTATATATATAATTTTCATATTTTCAGTCTCTTTTTTACGTGAATTAATCAATAAAAACACGTATTCATCTATAACTCGGCTGAAAAGTGGCCTTTCACTTTTAAATGTTCTATTAAAATAGTGCAAATAACTGCCCTCCGTAATCCTATACAGTTTCCTTGGTTAATTCCTAACGTTTTATATTTAATTTTCGTATTTTCAGTCTCTTATTTACGTGAATTCATCAATAAAAACAAGTATTCATCTATAACTCGGCTGAAAAGTGGCCTTTTTCGTTTAAATTTTCTTTGTTAATAGTGTATTTAACCGCCCCCCGTAGTTATCTATAGTTTTTATATTAAATTTCTACCGCTAAAATATTGATTTCCACATAATTCTTTTTCCTATAATCGTAATTTCTTAAATTTTTTAAAATTTTTCAAATCTTTTTTCTTTCGCTCTTTTTGCTTTTATTAGGTCCTTCTATTGTAAAAAAACCCATCTGCACTCTTATTCTCTTTATAAAACATACAGAACTGGAAAAAAACACTATTTACCTAAACCGAGGTATAGTGATCAATCAATACAATCACATAAATTCAACTTTAAATTCGCTAATAACTTTTCTAAAAATTGGTATTTTTCGTTCAAATCGTCTTTTAATTATGTATTTCATTGCTCTTCTTATTTTCTTATAATTTTCTCATTAAATTCGTAACGCTATGTATTTAATTTTCGTGTTTTCAGTCTCTTAATTACGTGAATTCATCAATAAAAACACGTATTCATCTATAACTCGGCTGAAAAGTGGCCTTTTCCGTTTAAATTTTCTTTGTTAATAGTGTATTAAACCGCCCCCCGTAATTATCTATAGTTTTTATATTAAATTTCTACCGCTAAAATATTGATTTCCACATAATTCTTTTTCCCATAATCGTAATTTCCTAAAATCAATATCAATAAAATCACGTATTCATCCATTGCACGGCTGAAAATAGGCCTTTTTCTTTTTAATTTTCTATTTAAATAGTGTATCTAATTACCCCCCGTAATCCTATATAGTTTTCTTGGTTAATTCCTAACGTTATATTATATATAATTTTCATATTTTCAGTCTCTTATTTACGTGAATTCATCAATAAAAACAAGTCTTCATCTACAACTCGGCTGAAAAGTGGTCTTTTCCTTTTAAATTTTCTATTTAAATAGTGTAACTAACTGCCCTCCGTAATCCTCTACAGTTTTCTTGTTTAATTCCTGGCGTTATATATATAATTTTCATATTTTCAGTCTCTTTTTTACGTGAATTCATCAATAAAAACACGTATTCATCTATAACTCGGCTGAAAAGTGGCCTTTTCCGTTTAAATTTTATTTGTTAATAGTATATTAAACCGCCCCCCGTAATTATCTATAGTTTTTATATTAAATTTCTACCGCTAAAATATTGATTTCCACATAATTCGTTTTCCCATAATCGTAATTTCCTAAAATCAATATCAATAAAATCACGTATTCATCTATTGCACGGCTGAAAATAGGCCTTTTTCTTTTTAATTTTCTATTTAAATAGTGTATCTAATTACCCCCCGTCATCCTATATAGTTTTCTTGGTTAATTCCTAACGTTATATTATATATAATTTTCATATTTTCAGTCTGTTATCTACGTGAATTCATCAATAAAAACACGTATTCATCTATAACTCGGCTGAATAGTGGTCTTTTCCTTTTAAATTTTCTATTTAAATAGTGTAACTAACTGCCCTCCGTAATCCTCTACAGTTTTCTTGGTTAATTTCTGGCGTTATATATATATAATTTTCATATTTTCAGTCTCTTTTTTACGTGAATTAATCAATAAAAACACGTATTCATCCATAACTCGGCTGAAAAGTGGCCTTTCACTTTTAAATTTTCTATTAAAATAGTGCAAATAACTGCCCTTCGTAATCCTATACAGTTTCCTTGGTTAATTCCCAACGTTTTATATTTAATTTTCGTATTTTCAGTCTCTTTTTTACGTGAATTCATCAATAAAAACACGTATTCATCTATAACTCGGCTGAAAAGTGGCCTTTTCCGTTTAAATTTTCTTTGTTAATAGTGTATTTAACCGCCCTTCGTATTTATCTATAGTTTTTATATAAACAATCTATCGCTAAAATATTGATTTCCACATAATTCGTTTTCCCATAATCGTAATTTCCTAAAATTTTTAAAATTTCTCAAATCTTCATTTCTTTCGCTCTTTTTGCTTTTATTAGGTCCGTCTAGCGTAGAAACTACCATCTGCACTCTTATTTGCTTTATAAAACATACAGAACTGAACAAAATCACTATTTACCTAAACCGAGGTATAGTGATCAATCAATACAATCACATAAATTCAACTTTAAATTCGCTAACAACTTTTCTAAAAATTGGTATTTTTCGTTCAAATCGTCTTTAAATTATGTAGCTCATTGCTCTTATTTTCTTACAGTTTTCTCATTAAATTCGTTACGTTATATATTTAATTTTCATATTTTCAGTCTCTTATTTACGTGAATTCATCAATAAAAACAAGTATTCATCTATAACTCGGCAGAAAAGTGGCCTTTTCCGTTTAAATTTTCTTTGTTAATAGTGTATTTAACCGCCCCCCGTAATTATCTATAGTTTTTATATTAAATTTCTACCGCTAAAATATTGATTTCCACATAATTCGTTTTCCTATAATCGTAATTTCCTAAAATTTTTAAAATTTTTCAAATCTTTTTTCTTTCGCTCTTTTTGCTTTTATTAGGTCCTTCTAGTGTAAAAAAAACCCATCTGCACTTTTATTTTCTTTATAAAACATACAGAACATGAAAAAAACACTATTTACCTAAACCGAGGTATAGTGGTCAATCAATACAATCACATAAATTCAACTATAAATAAATTGGTATTTTTCGTTCAAATCATCTTTAAATTGTGTATTTCATTGCTCTTCTTATTTTCTTATAATTTTCTCATTAAATTCGTAACGCTATGTATTTAATTTTCGTGTTTTCAGTCTCTTAATTACGTGAATTCATCAATAAAAACACGTATTCATCTATAACTCGGCTGAAAAGTGGTTTTTCCTTTTAAATTTTCTATTAAAATAGTGTAACTAACTGCCCACCGTAATCCTATACAGTTTTCTTGGTTAATTCCTAACATTAAATATATAATTTTCATATTTTCAGTCTCTTATTTACGTGAATTCATCAATAAAAACACGTATTCATCTATAACTCGGCTGAAAAGTGGCCTTTTACTTTTAAATTTTCTATTTAAATAGTGCAAATAACTGCCCCCCGTAATCCCATACAGTTTTCTTGGTTAATTCCTAACGTTTTATATATAAATTTCATATTTTCAGTCTCCTATTTACGCGAATTCATCAATAAAAACACGTATTCATCTATAACTCGGCTGAAAAGTGGCCTTTTCCGTTTAAATTTTCTTTGTGAATAGTGTATTTAACCGCTCCCCGTATTTATCTATAGTTTTTTTCAAATCTTCATTTCTTTCGCTCTTTTTGCTTTTATTGGGTCCTTCTAGTGTAAAAAACCCATCTGCTTTCTTATTCTCTTTATAAAACATACAGAACTGGAAAAAAACACTATTTACCTAAACCGAGGTATAGTGGTCAATCAATACAATCACATAAATTCAACTATAAATTCGCTAATAACATATCTAAAAATTGGTATTTTTCTTTCAAATCGTCTTTTAATTGTGTACTTCATTGCTCTTCTTATTTTCTTATAGTTTTCTCATTAAATTCGTAACGTTATGTATTTAATTTTCGTGTTTTCATTCTCTTAACTACGTGAATTCATCAATAAAAACACGTATTCATCTATAACTCGGCTGAAAAGTGGTCTTCTCCTTTTAAATTTTGTATTAAAATAGTGAAACTAACTGCCCACCGTAATCCTATACAGTTTTCTTGGTTAATTTCTAACATTAAATATATAATTTTCATATTTTCAGTCTCTTATTTACGTGAATTCATCAATAAAAACACGTATTCATCTATAACTCGGCTGAAAAGTGGCCTTTCACTTTTAAATTTTTTATTAAAATAGTGCAAATAACTGCCCCCCGTAATCCTATACAGTTTCCTTGGTTAATTCCTAACGTTTAATATTTAATTTTCGTATTTTCAGTCTCTTATTTACGTGAATTCATCAATAAAAACACGTATTCATCTATAACTCGGCTGAAAAGTGGCCTTTTCCGTTTAAATTTTCTTTGTTAATAGTGTATTTAACCGCCCTTCGTATTTATCTATAGTTTTTATATAAACAATCTACCGCTAAAATATTGATTTCCACATAATTCGTTTTCCCATAATCGTAATTTCCTAAAATTTTTAAAATTTCTCAAATCTTCATTTCTTTCGCTCTTTTTGCTTTTATTAGGTCCGTCTAGCGTAGAAACTACCATCTGCACTCTGATTTGCTTTATAAAACATACAGAACTGAACAAAATCACTATTTACCTAAACCGAGGTATAGTGATCAATCAATACAATCACATAAATTCAACTTTAAATTCGCTAATAACTTTTCTAAAAATTGGTATTTTTCGTTCAAGTCGTCTTTAAATTATGTAGTTCATTGCTCTTTTTATTTTCTTATAGTTTTCTCATTAAATTCGTAACGTTATATATTTAATTTTCATATTTTCAGTCTCTTATTTACGTGAATTCATCAATAAAAACACGTATTCATCTATAACTCGGCTGAAAAGTGGTCTTTTCCTTTTAAATTTTCAATTTTAATAGTGTAACTTACTGCTCACCGCAATCCTATACAGTTTTCTTGGTTAATTTCTAACGTTATATATATAATTTTCATATTTTCAGTCTCTTATTTACGTGAATTCATCAATAAAAACAAGTATTCATCTATAACTCGGCTGAAAAGTGGCCTTTTCCGTTTAAATTTTCTTTGTTAATAGTGTATTTAACCGCCCTTCGTATTTATCTATAGTTTTTATATAAACAATCTACCGCTAAAATATTGATTTCCACATAATTCGTTTTCCTATAATCGTAATTTCCTAAAATTTTTAAAATTTTTCAAATCTTTTTTCTTTCGCTCTTTTTGCTTTTGTTAGGTCCTTCTAGTGTAAAAAAAACCCATCTGCACTCTTATTCTCTTTATAAAACATACAGAACTGGAAAAAAACACTATTTACCTAAACCGAGTTATAGTGATCAATCAATACAATCACATAAATTCAACTTTAAATTCGCTAATAACTTTTCTAAAAATTGGTATTTTTCGTTCAAATCGTCTTTTAATTATGTATTTCATTGCTCTTCTTATTTTCTTATAATTTTCTCATTAAATTCGTAACGCTATGTATTTAATTTTCGTGTTTTCAGTCTCTTAATTACGTGAATTCATCAATAAAAACACGTATTCATCTAGTGGCCTTTTCCGTTTAAATTTTCTTTGTGAATAGTGTATTTAACCGCCCCTCCGTATTAATCTATAGTTATAATAATAAATAATAATAATAAAGCTTTATTTAATTCCATGCATAGTACATATTAAACGGTACATTTCTTAACTTAAGTTAGTTACATATATATATATATATATATATACATATACATACATATATACATACATACACATACATATATATATGTATATATATATATATATATATATATATATATATATATATATATATATATATATATATATATATATATATATGCACATATATATACATATATACACGTACATACACATACACATACATACATACACATACATATATAGTAATTAGTTAAATTTTTTTTTTAAATTATTATTTGCTTTCATTATCACACTACCTATTTATTTAACGCATGGACCCCGTTCGGGTAAAAGCCTCCCCCAAGGTATGCCACCCTTCTTTGTCAGTAGCTCTGTAAACGGTATTTTTCATTTTGATAGCGGTTCTTGGGGGGTTTTGGTCGAACTCTCCCGCGGTGACCGGCCGTACTGGGAGATTAAGGGTTGGAAGAGGGTCCGATTCTGTTTGCTATGCTGTGTTGTAGTCCGATGTCTTAGATTGGCGTTGAGTTGATTCTGTATGAGCGAGGATTAGTTTTGGCTTTTGTGTTATATAGTTCTTCATGTCCCCTTTGTTTTTCTTAAGTGGTTGTTTACTAGTCTGTTGAACATTTTGGTTAACAGGGTGGAGCTTCTCCGGGGACTCTGATAGGTTTCTTTTGCTTGACTGTTTCTTAGGGGGGTTTTTGTTGGTCAGTATAATAATTTTGTCGTATTTTATAAAAGCGGTGTTTCCTGCATCTTTTTCTTTCTGTAGTTGGACTTGCAACTCTTTACGCTTAATTAAAACTTCGAATGGGTAGTCTTCTTTTAAGTAATAAGAAGTGTTTTGAAGGTTATGTTTGTTTTTTTGTATTTTTAATTTGAAACCTAAAGTATTGAATGTAATTACTATCGGTCGAACTTTTTTACCCTTTATCCCTAATCTTCTAGCAGCTTCTATGTTGTAAGTGTCGCATGTAATTTTTATGTATGTATTTATTATATTTATTACCATTTTTTCCAGCTCGTCGTACGATTTTTCTGTCTCATCAACGCCAAAAAGAATCAGATTTTTACGTCTACACTGTCTTTCTAGGTTGTTAATTTTATTTGATTGCTCTTTAATTTTTTCCTCCAATAGCTCAGTTTTCAGTTCTAAGTTATTGAACTTCTCGTTGAGGCTGTTAATTATTGTACTTTTAATATCATCTTTCATCTCTAGCATGTCTTGTTTTTGCTGCTTTATATCTTGCTGCATGCTAATTAACATATTTTTTATTTCATCCATATTTGGTTCTAATTAGTTCGCTTATTTCGCTTTGCGCCCTCTATGGGAACAGGAAAGTACTTGTTGACTTAGTAGCGATCGAGTTGTCTAAGTGTATTAAGAGGTGTCCTAAATGTTGCGAGATATCAGAATGCGCGTCGAACTAGGACCTGGCTTAAAAGTTATGATGGATCATAATAGATGGCGCTGTTACCTTGATCGATGATTTAAAAACAGAGATATTTACTATGATTACATAGCACTTTTGAGGTTATAGTTCTTGATGCTTTCGGTTTACTTACAGTTTTAATATAATTCAAGTCCCAGTTTTGTTGTACACATGCTACACTAATAATTTTTCACTTGAATAATGGTATGTTCTTGGTATCTAATCGGATTTATAGTGGCATTTGATAGAACGATTTTATGCACTTTTTGATAAATTTTATTGTATATGCACTATGTTTTATATATTGTTCGAATTAGTTTATGCACTGATTTTATATTTTGATTGTATCACTTTGTTTTGGAACACACAAATAATTTTAAAATTTATTTAATAGCGAGTACGATGTTGACAGTGTCGCTGTGGCGCCCTCTCCCAATTTTGTATTTAACCGCCCCTCCGTATTAATCTATAGTTATTATAATAAATTTCTACCACTAAAATATTGATTTCCACATAATTCATTTTCCCATAATCGTAATTTCCTAAAATTTTTAATATTATTCAAATCTTCATTTCTTTCGCTCTTTTGGCTTTTATTATGTTCATCTAGTGTAGAAACTACTATCTGCAATCTTTATTGCTTTATAAAACATACAGAACTGGAAAAAATCACTATTTACCTAAACCGAGGTATAGTGGTCAATCAATACAATCACTTAATTCAACTATAAATTCGCTAATAACTTTTCTAAAAATTGGTATATTTCGTTCAAATCTTCTTTAAATTGCGAAGTTAATTGCTCCCCACATTTTCGTATAGTTTTCTCAGTAAATTCGTAACGTTATATATTTAATTTTCATATTTTCAGTCTATTTCTTACTTAAATTCATTAATAAAAATAAGTATTCATCTATAGCACGGCTGAAAATTGGCCTTTTTCTTTTAAATTTTCTATTTATATAGTGTAAATTATTGCCCTCCGTAATCCCATATAGTTTTCTTGGTAAGTTCCTAACGTTATATTATATATTTTTATATTTTCGTAATCCTATATAGTTTTCTTGGTAAGTTCCTAACGTTATATTATAATTTTTATATATAGTTTTCTTGGTAAGTTCCTAACGTTATATTATAATTTTTATATTTTCATTCTCTTATTTACGTGAATTCATCAATAAAAACACGTATTTATCTATAACTCGGCTGAAAAGTGGCCTTTTCCTTTTAAATTTTCTATTTAAATAGTGTAACTAACCGCCCTCCGTAATACTATACAGTTTTCTTGATTAATTTCTAACGTTATATACATAATTTTCATATTTTCAGTCTCTTATTTACGTGAATTCATCAATAAAACACGTATTCATCTATAACTCGGCTGAAAAGTGGCCTTTTACTTTTAAATTTTCTATTTAAATAGTGCAAATAACTGCCCCCCGTAATCCTATACAGTTTTCTTGGTTAATTCCTAAAGTTTTATATATAAATTTCATATTTTCAGTCTCCTATTTACGTGAATTCATCAATAAAAACACGTATTCATCTATAACTCGGCTGAAAAGTGGCCTTTTCCGTTTAAATTTTCTTTGTTAATAGTGTATTTAACCGCTCCCCGTATTTATCTATAGTTTTTTTCAAATCTTCATTTCTTTCGCTCTTTTTGCTTTTATTAGGTCCTTCTTGTGTAAAAAAAAACCCATCTGCACTCTTATTCTCTTTATAAAACATACAGAACTGGAAAAAAACACTATTTACCTAAACCGAGGTATAGTGGTCAATCAATACAATCACATAAATTCAACTATAAATTCGCTAATAACATATCTAAAAATTGGTATTTTTCGTTCAAATCGTCTTTTAATTGTGTACTTCATTGCTCTTCTTATTTTTTTATAGTTTTCTCATTAAATTTGTAACGTTATGTATTTAATTTTCGTGTTTTCAGTCTCTTAATTAAGTGAATTCATCAATAAAAACACGTATTCATCTATAACTCGGCAGAAAAGTGGTCTTTTCCTTTTAAATTTTCTATTAATATAGTGAAACTAACTGTCCTCCGTAATCCTATACAGTTTTCTTGGTTAATTTCTAACATTAAATATATAATTTTCATATTTTCAGTCTCTTATTTACGTGAATTCATCAATAAAAACACGTATTCATCAATAACTCGGCTGAAAAGTGGCCTTTTCCGTTTAAATTTTTTTTGTTAATAGTGTATTAAACCGCCCCCCGTAATTATCTATAGTTTTTATATTAAATTTCTACCGCTAAAATATTGATTTCCACATAATTCGTTTTCCCATAATCGTAATTTCCTAAAATCAATATCAATAAAATCACGTATTCATCTATTGCACGGCTGAAAATTGGCCTTTTCCTTTTAAATTTTCTATTTATATAGTGTAAATAATTGCCTCCCGTAATCCTATATAGTTTTCTTGGTAAGTTCCTAACGTTATATTGTAATTTTCATATTTTCAGTCTCTTATTTACGTGAAATCATCAATAAAAACACGTATTCATCTATAACTCAGCTGAAAAGTGGCCTTTTGCTTTTAAATTTTATATTTATATAGTGTAACTAACTGCCCCCCGTAATCCTATACAGTTTTCTTGGTTAATTCCTAACGTTATATTATATATAATTTTCATATTTTCAGTCTCTTATTTACGTTAATTCATCAATAAAAACACGTATTCATCTATAACTCGGCTGAAAAGTGGCCTTTTCCGTTTAAATTTTCTTTGCTAATAATGTATTTAACCGCCCACCGTATTTATCTATTGTTTTTATAATAAATTTTTTCCGCTAAAATATTGATTTCCACATAATTCGTTTTCCCATAATCGTAATTTCCTAAAATTTTTAAAATTTTTCAAATCTTCATTTCTTACGCTCTTTTTGCTTTTATTAGGTCCTTCTAATGTAGAAAAACCCATCTGTACTCTTATTTGCTTTATAAAACATACAGAACTGGAAAAAATCACTATTTACCTAATCCGAGGTATAGTGGTCATTCAATACAATCACATAAATTCAACTATGAATTCGCTAATAACTTTTCTAAAAATTGGTATATTTTGTTCAAATCTTCTTTTAATTGTGTAGTTAATTGCTCCCCACATTTCCTTATAGTTTTCTCAGTAAATTCGTTACGTTATATATTTAATTTTCATATTTTCATTCTATTTCTTACTTAAATTAATCAATAAAAACACGTATTCATCTATTGCACGGCTGAAAATTGGCCTTTTCCTTTTAAATTTTCTATTTATATAGTGTAAATAATTGCCTCGCGTAATCCTATATAGTTTTCTTGGTAAGTTCCTAACGTTATATTATAATTTTCATATTTTCAGTCTCTTATTTACGTGAAATCATCAATAAAAACACGTATTCATCTTTAACTCATCTGAAAAGTGGCCTTTTGCTTTTAAATTTTATATTTATATAGTGTAACTAACTGCCCCCCGTAATCCTATACAGTTTTCTTGGTTAATTCCTAACGTTATATTATATATAATTTTCATATTTTCAGTCTCTTATTTACGTTAATTCATCAATAAAAACACGTATTCATCTATAACTCGGCTGAAAAGTGGCCTTTTCCGTTTAAATTTTCTTTCTTAATAATGTATTTAACCGCCCACCGTATTTATCTATTGTTTTTATAATAAATTTTTTCCGCTAAAATATTGATTTCCACATAATTCGTTTTCCCATAATCGTAATATCCTAAAATTTTTAAAATTTTTCAAATCTTCATTTCTTACGCTCTTTTTGCTTTTATTAGGTCATTCTAATGTAGAAAAACCCATCTGTACTCTTATTTGCTTTATAAAACATACAGAACTGGAAAAAATCACTATTTACCTAATCCGAGGTATAGTGGTCATTCAATACAATCACATAAATTCAACTATGAATTCGCTAATAACTTTTCTAAAAATTGGTATATTTTGTTCAAATCTTCTTTAAATTGTGTAGTTAATTGCTCCCCACATTTCTTTATAGTTTTCTCAGTAAATTCGTTACGTTATATATTTAATTTTCATATTTTCATTCTATTTCTTACTTAAATTAATCAATAAAAACACGTATTCATCTATTGCACGGCTGAAAATAGGCCTTTTCCTTTTAAATTTTCTATTTATATAGTGTAAATAATTGCCCCCCGTAATTTCATATAGTTTTCTTGGTAAGTTCCTAACGTTTTATTATAATTTTCATATTTTCAGTCTCTTATTTACGTGAATTAACACGTATTCGAAATAACACGTAAAAAAACACGTATTCATCTATAACTCGGCTGAAAAGTGGCTTTTTCCTTTTAATTTTTCTATTTAAATAGTGTAACTAACTTCCCTTCGTAATCCTCTACAGTTTTCTTGGTTAATTCCTGACGTTATATATATAATTTTCATATTTTCAGTCTCTTATTTACGTGAATTCATCAATAAAAACACGTATTCATCTATAACTCAGCTGAAAAGTGGCCTTTTCCTTTTAAATTTTATATTTTAATAGTGTAACTAACTGCCCCCCGTAATCCTTTACAGTTTTCTTGGTTAATTCCTAGTATGTATACGGTCAGGGAGCGAGTTAAACGGCCGGTAGCTTGCTATGCACTGGTTTGTTAACAGAGGGCGCGTGGGCACAGCCACGCATTGTAATACATATGTATACAAATGTATATACATACATAACAATTCCTAACGTTATATATATAATTTTTATATTTTTAGTCTCTTATTTACGTGAATTCATCAATAAAAACACGTATTCATCTATAACTCGGCTGAAAAGTGGCCTTTTACTTTTAAATTTTCTATTTATATAGTGAAACTAACTGCCCCCCGTAATCTTATACAGTTTTCTTGGTTAATTCGTAACGTTTTACATATAATTTTCATATTTTCAGTCTCTTATTTACGTGAATTCACCAATAAAAACACGTATTCATCTATAACTCGGCTGAAAAGTGGCCTTTTCCGTTTAAATTTTCTTTGTTAATAATTTAACCGCCTCCCGTATTTATCTATTGTTTTTATTATATATTTCGTTCGAAATATATGTTATATATTTCGTTCAAATCTTCTTTAAATTATGTAGTTAATTGCTCCCCACATTTCCTCATAGTTTTCTCAGTAAATTCGTTACGTTATATATTTAATTTTCATTTTTTCAGTCTATTTCTTACTTAAATTCATCAATAAAAACACGTATTCATCTATAGCACGGCTGAAAATTGGCCTTTTCCTTTCATATTTTCTATTTAAATAGTGTAACTAATTGCCTTCCGTAATCGTGTAAAGTTTTCTTGGTTAATTCCTAACGTTATATTATATATAATTTTCATATTTTCAGTCTCTTATTTACGTGAATTCATCAATAAAAACACGTATTCATCTATAACTCGGCTGAAAAGTGGCCTTTTTCTTTAAAATTTTCTATTTAAATAGTGTTACTTACTGCGCCCCGTAATCCTATACAGTTTTTTTGGTTAATTCCTAACGCTATATACATATGATTTTCATATTTTCAGTCTCTTATTTACGTGAATTCATCAATAAAACACGTATTCATCTATAACTCGTCTGAAAAGTGGCCTTATCCGTTTAAATTTTCTTTGTTTATGGTGTATTTAACCTCCCCCAGTATTCATCTATAGTTTTTATAATAAATTTCTACCGCTCAATTTTTGATTTCCACATAATTCGTTTTCCCATAATCGTAATTTCCTAAAATTTTAAAAAAAATTCAAATCTTCATTTCTTTCGCTTTTGTTTCTTTTATTAGGTCCTTCTAGTGTAGAAAAAACCCATCTGCACTCTTATTTGCTTTATAAAAATACAGAACTGGAAAAAATCACTATTTACCTAAACCGAGGTTTAGTGGTCATTCAATACTATCACATAAATTCAACTATAAATTCGCTAATAACTTTTCTAAAAATTAGTATATTTCGTTCAAATCTTCTTTAAATTGCGTAGTTAATTGCTCCCCACATTTTTTTATAGTTTGCTCAGTAAATTCGTTACGTTATATATTTAATTTTCATTTTTTCAGTTTATTTCTTACTTAAATTCATCAATAAAACACGTATTCATCTATTGCACGGCTGAAAATAGGCCTTTTCCGTTTTAATTTTCTATTTAAATAGTGTAACTAATTGCCTCCCGTAATGCTGTATAGTCTTCTTGGTTAATTCCTAGCGTTATATTATATATAATTTTCATATTTTCAGTCTCTTATTTACGTGAATTCATCAATAAAAACACGTTTTCATCTATAACTCGGCTGAAAAGTGGCTTTTTCCTTTTAATTTTTCTATTTAAATAGTGTAACTAACTGCCCTTTGTAATCCTCTACGGTTTTTTGGTTGATTCCTGACGTTATATATATAATTTTGATATTTTTAGTCTCTTATTTACGTGAATTCATCAATAAAAACACGTATTCATCTATAACTCGGCTGAAAAGTGGCCTTTTCCGTTTAAATTTTCTTTGTTAATAGTGTATTTAACCGCCCTTCCGTATTTACCTATTGTTTTTATAATAAATTTTTACCGCTAAAATATTGATTTTCACATAATTTGTTTTTTACCATAATCGTAATTTTCTAAAATTTTTAAAACATTAAATCTTCATTTTTTTCGCTCTTTTTGCTTTTATTAGGTCCTTCTAGTGTAGAAAAAAACCCATCTGCACTCTTATTTGCTTTATAAAACATACAGTACTGGAAAAATCACTATTTACCTAAACCGAGGTATAGTGGTCAATCAATACAATCACATAAATTCAACTATAAATTCGCTAATAACTTTTACTAAAAATTGGTATTTTTCGTTCAAATCTTCTTTAAATTGTGTAGTCTATTGCTCTCCATGTTTCCTTATAGTTTTCTCAGTAAATTCGTAATGTTATATATGTAATTGTCATATTTTCAGTCTATTTCTTACTTAAATTCATCAATAAAAACACGTATTCATCTATAGCATGGCTGAAAATTGGGCTTTTCCTTTTAAATTTTCTATTTAAATAGTGTAACTAATTGCCCCCCATAATCCTTTATAGTTTTCTTGGTTATTTCCTAACGCTATATATATAATTTTCGTATTTTCAGTCTCTTAATTACGTGAATTCGTCAATAAAAGCACGTATTCATCTATAACTCGGCTGGAAAGTGGCCTTTTCCTTTTAAATTTTCTATTTAAGTAGTGTAACTTATTGCCCCCCGTAATCCTATATAGTTTTCTTGGTTTATTCCTAACGTTATATATATATATATATAATTTTCATATTTTCAGTCTCTTATTTACGTGAATTCATCAATAAAACACGTATTCATCTATAACTCGGCTGAAAAGTGGCCTTTTCCGTTTAAATTTTCTTTGTTAATAGTGTATTTAACCGCCCCCCGTATTTATCTATTATTTTTATAATAAATTTTTACCGCTAAAATATTGATTTCCACATAATTCGTTCTCCTATAATCGTAATTTCCTAAAATTTTTAAATATTCATTTCTTTCGCTCTTTTTGCTTTTATTAGGTCTGTCTTGTGTAGAAGCTACCATCTGCACTCTTATTTGCTTTATAAAACATACAGAACTGGAAAAAATCACTATTCACCTAAACCGAGGTATAGTGGTCAATCAATACAATCACATAAATTCAACTATAAATTCGCTAATAACTTTTCTAAAAATTGGTATTTTTCGTTCAAATCTTCTTTAAATTGTGAAGTTAATTGCTTCCCACATTTCCTTATAGTTTTCTCAGTAAATTCGTAACGTTATATATTTAATTTTCATATTTTCAGTCTATTTCTTACAAAAATTCATCAATAAAAACACGTATTCATCTATAGCACGGCTGAAAATTGGCACTCTTATTTGCTTTATAAAACATATAGAACTGAACAAAATCACTATTTACCTAAACTGAGGTATAGTGACCAATCAATACAATCACATAAATACAACTATAAATACGCTAATAACTTTTCTAAAAATTGGTATATTTCGTTCAAATCTTCTTTAAATTGCGTAGTTAATTGCTCCCCACATTTCCTTATAGTATTCTCAGTAAATTCGTAACGTTATATATTTAATTTTCATATTTTCAGTCTATTTCTTACTTAAATTCATCAATAAAAACAAGTATTCTTCTATAACTCAGCTGAAAAGGTGCCTTTTCCCTTTAAATTTTCTATTTAAATAGTGCAACTAACTGTCCCCTGTAATCCTATACAGTTTTCTTGTCTAATTCCTAACGTAATATATATAATTTTCATATTTTCAGTCTCCTTTTTACGTGAATTCATCAATAAAAACACGTATTCATCTATAACTCGGCTGAAAAGTGGCCTTTTCCGTTTAAATTTTCTTTGTTAATAGTGTATTTAACCGCTCCCCGTATTTATCTATAGTTTTTTTCAAATCTTCATTTCTTTCGCTCTTTTTGCTTTTATTAGGTCCTTCTAGTGTAAAAAAACCCATCTGCACTCTTATTCTCTTTATAAAACATACAGAACTGGAAAAAAACACTATTTACCTAAACCGAGGTATAGTGGTCAATCAATACAATCACATAAATTCAACTATAAATTCGCTAATAACTTATCTAAAAATTGGTATTTTTCGTTCAAATCGTCTTTAAATTGTGTACTTCATTGCTCTTCTTATTTTCTTATAGTTTTCTCATTAAATTCGTAACGTTATGTATTTAATTTTCGTGTTTTCAGTCTCTTAATTACGTGAATTCATCAATAAAAACACGTATTCATCTATAACTCGGCTGAAAAGTGGTCTTTTCCTTTTAAATTTTTTATTAAAATAGTGTAACTAACTTCCCACCGTAATCCTATACAGTTTTTTTGGTTAATTTCTAACATTAAATATATAATTTTCATATTTTCAGTCTCTTATTTACGTGAATTCATTAATAAAAACACGTATTCATCTATAACTCGGCTGAAAAGTGGCCTTTTCCGTTTAAATTTTCTTTGTTAATAGTGTATTTAACCGCCCCCCGTATTTATCTATTATTTTTATAATAAATTTTTACCGCTAAAATATTGATTTCCACATAATTCGTTCTCCTATAATCGTAATTTCCTAAAATTTTTAAATATTCATTTCTTTCGCTCTTTTTGCTTTTATTAGGTCTGTCTTGTGTAGAAGCTACCATCTGCACTCTTATTTGCTTTATAAAACATACAGAACTGGAAAAAATCACTATTCACCTAAACCTAGGTATAGTGGTCAATCAATACAATCACATAAATTCAACTATAAATTCGCTAATAACTTTTCTAAAAATTGGTATTTTTCGTTCAAATCTTCTTTAAATTGTGAAGTTAATTGCTTCCCACATTTCCCTATAGTTTTCTCAGTAAATTCGTAACGTTATATATTTAATTTTCATATTTTCAGGCTATATCTTACAAAAATTCTGTCGTGAAGCGACAATAAACCTACATATAACACATCACTTACATGCATCACTTTAATATTTTTATTCTAGATAACTTAAAGAAGTACAATCTTCCAAATTCTAAAACAAAACTTCTTCTAGTTTTTCAACTTATTTGGATTATATTTAGGCCTACATATAACACTACACCTACATTCATCACTTTAATATGTTTATTCTCGATAACTTAAAGAGGTACAATCTTCCAAATTCTAAAACAAAACTTCATCTAGTTTTTCAACTTATCTGGATTATATTTAGACCTACATATAACACTTCACTTACATTCATCACTTTAATATTCTTATTCTAGATAACTTAAAGAGGTACAATTTTTAATTAAATTTTTATTTCTTAAACTTAACTTTGCACTTAATACTAACAATGAAAAGGGTTATTAAGTACAAATTTCTTAACAAGGCCGAACTCGAATACGAAGTGAAGATTAGATGTGAGGAACCAGCTAATACTGTTTTGCATGACACTACATTTGTATATATGTGTATATATGTTTGTATATATAAGTTTGTATATATGTATAAATATCAATTTCAGACACATCTCGTTAGTGATGTTGCTGATCTCTGGCTTTGAGCCCTACCGCTCTGGCCGTTCTTAATCTTTACTTAAGTGATAGCGACTAAAGCTTGCTTAAGATTAATTTCTTTAACTTTATCTTCACTCAGGAGCGGATGACAACTCCTTAAATAAGCCTGAACGTCCTTTCAAAATGTTTTTTTTCCACGCAGGAGCGGATGACAACTCCTTAAATAAGCCTGAATGTCCTTTCGAAAACACACTTTTAGAGTGGTAGTCATTGAATGTGAACTCCACCCTTACCTGAATGCAGATGATGAATGTAAGAGATAGTATATCTGATTTTGTCTGGTGATGTCTGTTTCTGCAAAGCTGTGTTTTTATGGTTTATTTTAGAATGTACATGTCAAAATTTTTGCCGAGTCAAAAATTTTCCAGGGTCGGGGGGAAAATGTAGTGTTATGCTTATACATACTTACATATCATTTTACACTATTTTAAATTTATTTTTCCATTCTGTTTTTGATGTTCTGCATTCGCCTCAAAACTTGATATTTTGCATCACCTTTATTTCCATAGGATCCTGTAATATTTTTAATTCATAAGAACACAATAACAAATCATTTTCACTTCGTATTTTTCATGCTATCAGCACTTTTTAAATCGGTGTCAATGGAGTCTACCTTTTTCGGTCTTTTATTTAGTTCTCCGTAACTCTGCAATTTCGGGTTTCGTGCGCGCTGTTGCGCTACTTTTTTTTCCTATATAAATAATATCTCATTTTTCACTTCAATAAAAAAACTAAGAACCTAACTTAACTAGAACGAAAACAACCAAAATAAAATAAATTATTTAAAAATTTGAAGTTTTACAGTATCTTTTATAAAAAAAAGGTATGAAGGTGATGATGGGTTGTAATGAAGATGGTGATTTACATTATTAAAAAAAAAAAAAAAATAACAAAAGATACTGCAACGAAGTATGCACAGGCTATGCCTATGATAGGTGCACAGCTCCTGCTCTAGGAACACGTAGAATCTGGAGAAAACACACGCAGCGTCTGGAGAAGGTACACGCAGCGCTTGGAGTAGACCCACACAGCGTCTTGAGCCGGTACGCAGCGTCGGGAGTAGGTCCACGAAACGTCTGGAGTAGGCACGCAGCGTTTAAAGTAGGTACACGCGGCGCTTGGAGTAGGCAAACACAACTTCCGGAGTAGACCCACACAGCGTCCGGAATAAACACGCAGCGTCTGAAGTAGGTCCACGCAACGTCAGGAGAAGGCACGCAGCGTTTGAAGTAAGTAAACACAGCGCACTAGTAGGCGGAGGCGTAGGCGTGGCTAGGCGACGACTTAAGGAGCGGGCAGAGGCTTGCAGGATCCCGAGGCAGTGCAGAAAAGGCCTTTAGGAGATGCTTCAAGTATCAAAGCTCAAGTCAGACTCCCCATTCGCCGATTGAGTTCGGCTTATTTTTTCTTTTTGACGGATCTGGCATAAGAACGGAAAATTATTCTCATTAAATTTGAAATTATTTAAATTAAAAGTAAATTCTTGTAAATGGCCAAGAAGAAAGGAGTATTTTGAAGTAAAAACATCAGGCCGCTAACGATATTTGAATAAAAATTGCCATGACAACCTGATAAACAACGATGTCAAAACATGTCAAATTTTGGTTTTAGGCTCGTAATACAGAAACGGCAAGATTTAAGTGAAAAATGAGATATTATTTATATAGGAAAAAAAAGTAGCGCAACAGCGCGCACGAAACCCGAAATTGCAGAGTTACGGAGAACTAAATAAAAGACCGAAAAAGGTAGACTCCATTGACACCGATTTAAAAAGTGCTGATAGCATGAAAAATACGAAGTGAAAATGATTTGTTATTGTGTTCTTATGAATTAAAAATATTACAGGATCCTATGGAAATAAAGGTGATGCAAAATATCAAGTTTTGAGGCGAATGCAGAACATCAAAAACAGAATGGAAAAATAAATTTAAAATAGTGTAAAATGATATGTAAGTATGTATAAGCATAACACTACAATTCATCAATAAAAACACGTATTCATCTATAGCACGGCTGAAAATTGGCACTCTTATTTGCTTTATAAAACATATAGAACTGAACAAAATCACTATTTACCTAAACTGAGGTATAGTGACCAATCAATACAATCACATAAATACAACTATAAATTCGCTAATAACTTTTCTAAAAATTGGTATATTTCGTTCAAATCTTCTTTAAATTGCGTAGTTAATTGCTCCCCACATTTCCTTATAGTATTCTCAGTAAATTCGTAACGTTATATATTTAATTTTCATATTTTCAGTCTATTTCTTACTTAAATTCATCAATAAAAACAAGTATTCTTCTATAACTCAGCTGAAAAGTGGCCTTTTCCCTTTAAATTTTCTATTTAAATAGTGCAACTAACTGTCCCCTGTAATCCTATACAGTTTTCTTGTCTAATTCCTAACGTAATATATATAATTTTCATATTTTCAGTCTCCTATTTACGTGAATTCATCAATAAAAACACGTATTCATCTATAACTCGGCTGAAAAGTGGCCTTTTCCGTTTAAATTTTCTTTGTTAATAGTGTATTTAACCGCTCCCCGTATTTATCTATAGTTTTTTTCAAATCTTCATTTCTTTCGCTCTTTTTGCTTTTATTAGGTCCTTCTAGTGTAAAAAAACCCATCTGCACTCTTATTCTCTTTATAAAACATACAGAACTGGAAAAAAACACTATTTACCTAAACCGAGGTATAGTGGTCAATCAATACAATCACATAAATTCAACTATAAATTCGCTAATAACTTATCTAAAAATTGGTATTTTTCGTTCAAATCGTCTTTAAATTGTGTACTTCATTGCTCTTCTTATTTTCTTATAGTTTTCTCATTAAATTCGTAACGTTATGTATTTAATTTTCGTGTTTTCAGTCTCTTAATTACGTGAATTCATCAATAAAAACACGTATTCATCTATAACTCGGCTGAAAAGTGGTCTTTTCCTTTTAAATTTTCTATTAAAATAGTGTAACTAACTTCCCACCGTAATCCTATACAGTTTTTTGGTTAATTTCTAACATTAAATATATAATTTTCATATTTTCAGTCTCTTATTTACGTGAATTCATTAATAAAAACACGTATTCATCTATAACTCGGCTGAAAAGTGGCCTTTTCCGTTTAAATTTTCTTTGTTAATAGTGTATTTAACCGCCCCCCGTATTTATCTATTATTTTTATAATAAATTTTTACCGCTAAAATATTGATTTCCACATAATTCGTTCTCCTATAATTGTAATTTCCTAAAATTTTTAAATATTCATTTCTTTCGCTCTTTTTGCTTTTATTAGGTCTGTCTAGTGTAGAAACTACCATCTGCCCTCTTATTTGCTTTATAAAACATACAGAACTGGAAAAAATCACTATTCACCTAAACCGAGGTATAGTGGTCAATCAATACAATCACATAAATTCAACTATAAATTCGCTAATAACTTTTATAAAAATTGGTATTTTTCGTTCAAATCTTCTTTAAATTGTGAAGTTAATTGCTTCCCACATTTCCTTATAGTTTTCTCAGTAAATTCGTAACGTTATATATTTAATTTTCATATTTTTAGTCTATTTCTTACAAAAATTCATCAACAAAAACACGTATTCATCTATAGCACGGCTGAAAATTGGCAATCTTATTTGCTTTATAAAATATACAGAACTAAACAAAATCACTATTTACCTAAACTGAGGTATAGTGACCAATCAATACAATCACATACATTCAACTATAAATTCGCTAATAACTTTTCTAAAAATTGGTATATTTCGTTCAAATCTTCTTTAAATTGCGTGGTTAATTGCTCCCCACATTTCCTTATAGTATTCTCAGTAAATTCGTAACGTTATATATTTAATTTTCATATTTTCAGTCTATTTCTTACTTAAATTCATCAATAAAAACAAGTATTCTTCTATAACTCGGCTGAAAAGTGGCCTTTTCCCTTTAAATTTTCTATTTAAATAGTGCAACTAACTGCCCCCTGTAATCCTATACAGTATTCTTGTTTAATTCCTGACGTAATATATATAATTTTCATATTTTCAGTCTCCTATTTACGTGAATTCATCAATAAAAACACGTATTCATCTATAACTCGGCTGAAAAGTGGCCTTTTCCGTTTAAATTTTCTTTGTTAATAGTGTATTTAACCGCTCCCCGTATTTATCTATAGTTTTTTTCAAATCTTCATTTCTTTCACTCTTTTTGCTTTTATTAGGTCCTTCTAGTGTAAAAAAAACCCATCTGCACTCTTATTCTCTTTATAAAACATACAGAACTGGAAAAAAACACTATTTACCTAAACCGAGGTATAGTGGTCAATCAATACAATCACATAAATTCAACTATAAATTCGCTAATAACTTATCTAAAAATTGGTATTTTTCGTTCAAATCGTCTTTAAATTGTGTACTTCATTGCTCTTCTTGTTTTCTTATAGTTTTCTCATTAAATTCGTAACGTTATGTATTTAATTTTCGTGTTTTCAGTCTCTTAATTACGTGAATTCATCAATAAAAACACGTATTCATCTATAACTCGGCTGAAAAGTGGCCTTTTCCGTTTAAATTTTCTTTGTTAATAGTGTATTAAACCGCCCCCCGTAATTATGTGTAGTTTTTATATTAAATTTCTACCGCTAAAATATTGATTTCCACATAATTCGTTTTCCCATAATCGTAATTTCCTAAAATCAATATCAATAAAATCACGTATTCATCTATTGCACGGCTGAAAATAGGCCTTTTTCTTTTTAATTTTCTATTTAAATAGTGTATTTAATTACCCCCCGTAATCCTATACAGTTTCCTTGGTTAATTCCTAACGTTTTATATTTAATTTTCGTATTTTCTGTCTCTTATTTACGTGAATTCATCAATAAAAACACGTATTCATCTATAACTCGGCTGAAAAGTGGCTTTTTCCTTTTAATTTTTCTATTTAAATAGTGTAACTAACTGCCCTTTGTAATCCTCTACGGTTTTTTGGTTGATTCCTGACGTTATATATATAATTTTTATATTTTTAGTCTCTTATTTACGTGAATTCATCAATAAAAACACGTATTCATCTATAACTCGGCTGAAAAGTGGCCTTTTCCGTTTAAATTTTCTTTGTTAATAGTGTATTTAACAGCCCTCCGTATTTATCTATTGTTTTTATAATAAATTTTTACCGCTAAAATATTGATTTTCACATAATTTGTTTTTTACCATAATCGTAATTTTCTAAAATTTTTAAAACTTTAAATCTTCATTTTTTTCGCTCTTTTTGCTTTTATTAGGTCCTTCTAGTGTAGAAAAAAACCCACCTGCACTCTAATTTGCTTTATAAAACATACAGTACTGGAAAAATCACTATTTACCTAAACCGAGGTATAGTGGTCAATCAATACAATCACATAAATTCAACTATAAATTCGCTAATAACTTTTACTAAAAATTGGTATTTTTCGTTCAAATCTTCTTTAAATTGTGTAGTTTATTGCTCTCCATGTTTCCTTATAGTTTTCTCAGTAAATTCGTAATGTTATATATGTAATTGTCATATTTTCAGTCTATTTCTTACTTAAATTCATCAATAAAAACACGTATTCATCTACAGCACGGCTGAAAATTGGGCTTTTCCTTTTAAATTTTCTATTTAAATAGTGTAACTAATTGCCCCCCATAATCCTTTATAGTTTTCTTGGTTATTTCCTAACGCTATATATATAATTTTCGTATTTTCAGTCTCTTAATTACGTGAATTCGTCAATAAAAGCACGTATTCATCTATAACTCGGCTGGAAAGTGGCCTTTTCCTTTTAAATTTTCTATTTAAGTAGTGTAACTTATTGCCCCCCGTAATCCTATATAGTTTTCTTGGTTTATTCCTAACGTTATATATATATATATATATATATATATATATATATATATATATATATATATATATATATATATATATATATATATATAATTTTCATATTTTCAGTCTCTTATTTACGTGAATTCATCAATAAAACACGTATTCATCTATAACTCGGCTGAAAAGTGGCCTTTTCCGTTTAAATTTTCTTTGTTAATAGTGTATTTAACCGCCCCCCGTATTTATCTATTATTTTTATAATAAATTTTTACCGCTAAAATATTGATTTCCACATAATTCGTTCTCCTATAATCGTAATTTCCTAAAATTTTTAAATATTCATTTCTTTCGCTCTTTTTGCTTTTATTAGGTCTGTCTTGTGTAGAAGCTACCATCTGCACTCTTATTTGCTTTATAAAACATACAGAACTGGAAAAAATCACTATTCACCTAAACCTAGGTATAGTGGTCAATCAATACAATCACATAAATTCAACTATAAATTCGCTAATAACTTTTCTAAAAATTGGTATTTTTCGTTCAAATCTTCTTTAAATTGTAAAGTTAATTGCTTCCCACATTTCCTTATAGTTTTCTCAGTAAATTCGTAACGTTATATATTTAATTTTCATATTTTCAGTCTATTTCTTACAAAAATTCATCAATAAAAACACGTATTCATCTATAGCACGGCTGAAAATTGGCACTCTTATTTGCTTTATAAAACATATAGAACTGAACAAAATCACTATTTACCTAAACTGAGGTATAGTGACCAATCAATACAATCACATAAATTCAACTATAAATTCGCTAATAACTTTTCTAAAAATTGGTATATTTCGTTCAAATCTTCTTTAAATTGCGTAGTTAATTGCTCCCCACATTTCCTTATAGTATTCTCAGTAAATTCGTAACGTTATATATTTAATTTTCATATTTTCAGTCTATTTCTTACTTAAATTCATCAATAAAAACAAGTATTCTTCTATAACTCAGCTGAAAAGTGGCCTTTTCCCTTTAAATTTTCTATTTAAATAGTGCAACTAACTGCCCCCTGTAATCCTATACAGTTTTCTTGTCTAATTCCTAACGTAATATATATAATTTTCATATTTTCAGTCTCCTATTTACGTGAATTCATCAATAAAAACACGTATTCATCTATAACTCGGCTGAAAAGTGGCCTTTTCCGTTTAAATTTTCTTTGTTAATAGTGTATTTAACCGCTCCCCGTATTTATCTATAGTTTTTTTCAAATCTTCATTTCTTTCGCTCTTTTTGCTTTTATTAGGTCCTTCTAGTGTAAAAAAACCCATCTGCACTCTTATTCTCTTTATAAAACATACAGAACTGGAAAAAAACACTATTTACCTAAACCGAGGTATAGTGGTCAATCAATACAATCACATAAATTCAACTATAAATTCGCTAATAACTTATCTAAAAATTGGTATTTTTCGTTCAAATCGTCTTTAAATTGTGTACTTCATTGCTCTTCTTATATTCTTATAGTTTTCTCATTAAATTCGTAACGTTATGTATTTAATTTTCGTGTTTTCAGTCTCTTAATTATGTGAATTCATCAATAAAAACACGTATTCATCTATAACTCGGCTGAAAAGTGGTCTTTTCCTTTTAAATTTTCTATTAAAATAGTGTAACTAACTTCCCACCGTAATCCTATACAGTTTTTTTGGTTAATTTCTAACATTAAATATATAATTTTCATATTTTCAGTCTCTTATTTACGTGAATTCATCAATAAAAACACGTATTCATCTATAACTCGGCTGAAAAGTGGCCTTTTCCGTTTAAATTTACTTTGTTAATAGTGTATTAAACCGCCCTCCGTAATAATGTGTAGTTTTTATATTAAATTTCTACCGCTAAAATATTGATTTCCACATAATACGTTTTCCCATAATCGTAATTTCCTAAAATCAATATCAATAAAATCACGTATTCATCTATTGCACGGCTGAAAATAGGCCTTTTTCTTTTTAATTTTCTATTTAAATAGTGTATTTAATTACCCCCCGTAATCCTATACAGTTTCCTTGGTTAATTCCTAACGTTTTATATTTAATTTTCGTATTTTCAGTCTCTTATTTACGTGAATTCATCAATAAAAACACGTATTCATCTATAACTCGGCTGAAAAGTGGCCTTTTCCGTTTAAATTTTCTTTGTTAATAGTGTATTCAACCGCCCTTCGTATTTATCTATAGTTTTTATATAAACAATCTACCGCTAAAATATTGATTTCCACATAATTCGTTTTCCCATAATCGTAATTTCCTAAAATTTTTAAAATTTCTCAAATCTTCGTTTCTTTCGCTCTTTTTGCTTTTATTAGGTCCGTCTAGCGTAGAAACTACCATCTGCACTCTTATTTGCTTTATAAAACATACAGAACTGGAAAAAAACACTATTTACCTAAACCGAGGTATAGTGGTCAATCAATACAATCACATAAATTCAACTATAAATTCGCTAATAACTTATCTAAAAATTGGTATTTTTCGTTCAAATCGTCTTTAAATTGTGTACTTCATTGCTCTTCTTGTTTTCTTATAGTTTTCTCATTAAATTCGTAACGTTATGTATTTAATTTTCGTGTTTTCAGTCTCTTAATTACGTGAATTCATCAATAAAAACACGTATTCATCTATAACTCGGCTGAAAAGTGGCCTTTTCCGTTTAAATTTTCTTTGTTAATAGTGTATTAAACCGCCCCCCGTAATTATGTGTAGTTTTTATATTAAATTTCTACCGCTAAAATATTGATTTCCACATAATTCGTTTTCCCATAATCGTAATTTCCTAAAATCAATATCAATAAAATCACGTATTCATCTATTGCACGGCTGAAAATAGGCCTTTTTCTTTTTAATTTTCTATTTAAATAGTGTATTTAATTACCCCCCGTAATCCTATACAGTTTCCTTGGTTAATTCCTAACGTTTTATATTTAATTTTCGTATTTTCTGTCTCTTATTTACGTGAATTCATCAATAAAAACACGTATTCATCTATAACTCGGCTGAAAAGTGGCTTTTTCCTTTTAATTTTTCTATTTAAATAGTGTAACTAACTGCCCTTTGTAATCCTCTACGGTTTTTTGGTTGATTCCTGACGTTATATATATAATTTTTATATTTTTAGTCTCTTATTTACGTGAATTCATCAATAAAAACACGTATTCATCTATAACTCGGCTGAAAAGTGGCCTTTTCCGTTTAAATTTTCTTTGTTAATAGTGTATTTAACAGCCCTCCGTATTTATCTATTGTTTTTATAATAAATTTTTACCGCTAAAATATTGATTTTCACATAATTTGTTTTTTACCATAATCGTAATTTTCTAAAATTTTTAAAACTTTAAATCTTCATTTTTTTCGCACTTTTTGCTTTTATTAGGTCCTTCTAGTGTAGAAAAAAACCCACCTGCACTCTAATTTGCTTTATAAAACATACAGTACTGGAAAAATCACTATTTACCTAAACCGAGGTATAGTGGTCAATCAATACAATCACATAAATTCAACTATAAATTCGCTAATAACTTTTACTAAAAATTGGTATTTTTC
This sequence comes from Parnassius smintheus behrii, assembly GCA_036936625.1. NCBI lineage: Eukaryota > Metazoa > Arthropoda > Insecta > Lepidoptera > Papilionidae > Parnassius > Parnassius smintheus. The sequence goes on from JAUPFT010000027.1 coordinate 35,047,489, forward strand.
GTTCAAATCTTCTTTAAATTGTGTAGTTTATTGCTCTCCATGTTTCCTTATAGTTTTCTCAGTAAATTCGTAATGTTATATATGTAATTGTCATATTTTCAGTCTATTTCTTACTTAAATTCATCAATAAAAACACGTATTCATCTATAGCACGGCTGAAAATTGGGCTTTTCCTTTTAAATTTTCTATTTAAATAGTGTAACTAATTGCCCCCCATAATCCTTTATAGTTTTCTTGGTTATTTCCTAACGCTATATATATAATTTTCGTATTTTCAGTCTCTTAATTACGTGAATTCGTCAATAAAAGCACGTATTCATCTATAACTCGGCTGGAAAGTGGCCTTTTCCTTTTAAATTTTCTATTTAAGTAGTGTAACTTATTGCCCCCCGTAATCCTATATAGTTTTCTTGGTTTATTCCTAACGTTATATATATATATATATATATATATATATATATATATATATATATATATAATTTTCATATTTTCAGTCTCTTATTTACGTGAATTCATCAATAAAACACGTATTCATCTATAACTCGGCTGAAAAGTGGCCTTTTCCGTTTAAATTTTCTTTGTTAATAGTGTATTTAACCGCCCCCCGTATTTATCTATTATTTTTATAATAAATTTTTACCGCTAAAATATTGATTTCCACATAATTCGTTCTCCTATAATCGTAATTTCCTAAAATTTTTAAATATTCATTTCTTTCGCTCTTTTTGCTTTTATTAGGTCTGTCTTGTGTAGAAGCTACCATCTGCACTCTTATTTGCTTTATAAAACATACAGAACTGGAAAAAATCACTATTCACCTAAACCTAGGTATAGTGGTCAATCAATACAATCACATAAATTCAACTATAAATTCGCTAATAACTTTTCTAAAAATTGGTATTTTTCGTTCAAATCTTCTTTAAATTGTAAAGTTAATTGCTTCCCACATTTCCTTATAATTTTCTCAGTAAATTCGTAACGTTATATATTTAATTTTCATATTTTCAGTCTATTTCTTACAAAAATTCATCAATAAAAACACGTATTCATCTATAGCACGGCTGAAAATTGGCACTCTTATTTGCTTTATAAAACATATAGAACTGAACAAAATCACTATTTACCTAAACTGAGGTATAGTGACCAATCAATACAATCACATAAATTCAACTATAAATTCGCTAATAACTTTTCTAAAAATTGGTATATTTCGTTCAAATCTTCTTTAAATTGCGTAGTTAATTGCTCCCCACATTTCCTTATAGTATTCTCAGTAAATTCGTAACGTTATATATTTAATTTTCATATTTTCAGTCTATTTCTTACTTAAATTCATCAATAAAAACAAGTATTCTTCTATAACTCAGCTGAAAAGTGGCCTTTTCCCTTTAAATTTTCTATTTAAATAGTGCAACTAACTGCCCCCTGTAATCCTATACAGTTTTCTTGTCTAATTCCTAACGTAATATATATAATTTTCATATTTTCAGTCTCCTATTTACGTGAATTCATCAATAAAAACACGTATTCATCTATAACTCGGCTGAAAAGTGGCCTTTTCCGTTTAAATTTTCTTTGTTAATAGTGTATTTAACCGCTCCCCGTATTTATCTATAGTTTTTTTCAAATCTTCATTTCTTTCGCTCTTTTTGCTTTTATTAGGTCCTTCTAGTGTAAAAAAACCCATCTGCACTCTTATTCTCTTTATAAAACATACAGAACTGGAAAAAAACACTATTTACCTAAACCGAGGTATAGTGGTCAATCAATACAATCACATAAATTCAACTATAAATTCGCTAATAACTTATCTAAAAATTGGTATTTTTCGTTCAAATCGTCTTTAAATTGTGTACTTCATTGCTCTTCTTATATTCTTATAGTTTTCTCATTAAATTCGTAACGTTATGTATTTAATTTTCGTGTTTTCAGTCTCTTAATTATGTGAATTCATCAATAAAAACACGTATTCATCTATAACTCGGCTGAAAAGTGGTCTTTTCCTTTTAAATTTTCTATTAAAATAGTGTAACTAACTTCCCACCGTAATCCTATACAGTTTTTTTGGTTAATTTCTAACATTAAATATATAATTTTCATATTTTCAGTCTCTTATTTACGTGAATTCATCAATAAAAACACGTATTCATCTATAACTCGGCTGAAAAGTGGCCTTTTCCGTTTAAATTTACTTTGTTAATAGTGTATTAAACCGCCCTCCGTAATAATGTGTAGTTTTTATATTAAATTTCTACCGCTAAAATATTGATTTCCACATAATACGTTTTCCCATAATCGTAATTTCCTAAAATCAATATCAATAAAATCACGTATTCATCTATTGCACGGCTGAAAATAGGCCTTTTTCTTTTTAATTTTCTATTTAAATAGTGTATTTAATTACCCCCCGTAATCCTATACAGTTTCCTTGGTTAATTCCTAACGTTTTATATTTAATTTTCGTATTTTCAGTCTCTTATTTACGTGAATTCATCAATAAAAACACGTATTCATCTATAACTCGGCTGAAAAGTGGCCTTTTCCGTTTAAATTTTCTTTGTTAATAGTGTATTCAACCGCCCTTCGTATTTATCTATAGTTTTTATATAAACAATCTACCGCTAAAATATTGATTTCCACATAATTCGTTTTCCCATAATCGTAATTTCCTAAAATTTTTAAAATTTCTCAAATCTTCGTTTCTTTCGCTCTTTTTGCTTTTATTATGTCCGTCTAGCGTAGAAACTACCATCTGCACTCTTATTTGCTTTATAAAACATACAGAACTGGAAAAAAACACTATTTACCTAAACCGAGGTATAGTGGTCAATCAATACAATCACATAAATTCAACTATAAATTCGCTAATAACTTTTCTAAAAATTGGTATTTTTCGTTCAAATCGTCTTTAAGTTGTGTACTTCATTGCTCTTCTTATTTTCTTATAGTTTTATCATTAAATTCGTAACTTTATGTATTTAATTTTCGTGTTTTCAGTCTCTTAATTACGTGAATTCATCAATAAAAACACGTATTCATCTATAACTCGGCTGAAAAGTGGTCTTTTCCTTTTAAATTTTCTATTAAAATAGTGTAACTAACTGCCCACCGTAATCCTATACAGTTTTCTTGGTTAATTCCTAACATAAAATATATAATTTTCATATTTTCAGTCTCTTATTTACGTGAATTCATCAATAAAACACGTATTCATCTATAACTCGGCTGAAAAGTGGCCTTTTCCGTTTAAATTTTCTTTGTTAATAGTGTATTTAACCGCCCCCCGTATTTATCTATTATTTTTATAATAAATTTTTACCGCTAAAATATTGATTTCCACATAATTCGTTCTCCTATAATCGTAATTTCCTAAAATTTTTAAATATTCATTTCTTTCGCTCTTTTTGCTTTTATTAGGTCTGTCTTGTGTAGAAGCTACCATCTGCACTCTTATTTGCTTTATAAAACATACAGAACTGGAAAAAATCACTATTCACCTAAACCGAGGTATAGTGGTCAATCAATACAATCACATAAATTCAACTATAAATTCGCTAATAACTTTTCTAAAAATTGGTATTTTTCGTTCAAATCTTCTTTAAATTGTGAAGTTAATTGCTTCCCACATTTCCTTATAGTTTTCTCAGTAAATTCGTAACGTTATATATTTAATTTTCATATTTTCAGTCTATTTCTTACAAAAATTCATCAATAAAAACACGTATTCATCTATAGCACGGCTGAAAATTGGCACTCTTATTTGCTTTATAAAACATATAGAACTGAACAAAATCACTATTTACCTAAACTGAGGTATAGTGACCAATCAATACAATCACATAAATACAACTATAAATACGCTAATAACTTTTCTAAAAATTGGTATATTTCGTTCAAATCTTCTTTAAATTGCGTAGTTAATTGCTCCCCACATTTCCTTATAGTATTCTCAGTAAATTCGTAACGTTATATATTTAATTTTCATATTTTCAGTCTATTTCTTACTTAAATTCATCAATAAAAACAAGTATTCTTCTATAACTCAGCTGAAAAGGTGCCTTTTCCCTTTAAATTTTCTATTTAAATAGTGCAACTAACTGTCCCCTGTAATCCTATACAGTTTTCTTGTCTAATTCCTAACGTAATATATATAATTTTCATATTTTCAGTCTCCTTTTTACGTGAATTCATCAATAAAAACACGTATTCATCTATAACTCGGCTGAAAAGTGGCCTTTTCCGTTTAAATTTTCTTTGTTAATAGTGTATTTAACCGCTCCCCGTATTTATCTATAGTTTTTTTCAAATCTTCATTTCTTTCGCTCTTTTTGCTTTTATTAGGTCCTTCTAGTGTAAAAAAACCCATCTGCACTCTTATTCTCTTTATAAAACATACAGAACTGGAAAAAAACACTATTTACCTAAACCGAGGTATAGTGGTCAATCAATACAATCACATAAATTCAACTATAAATTCGCTAATAACTTATCTAAAAATTGGTATTTTTCGTTCAAATCGTCTTTAAATTGTGTACTTCATTGCTCTTCTTATTTTCTTATAGTTTTCTCATTAAATTCGTAACGTTATGTATTTAATTTTCGTGTTTTCAGTCTCTTAATTACGTGAATTCATCAATAAAAACACGTATTCATCTATAACTCGGCTGAAAAGTGGCCTTTTCCGTTTAAATTTTCTTTGTTAATAGTGTATTTAACCGCCCCCCGTATTTATCTATTATTTTTATAATAAATTTTTACCGCTAAAATATTGATTTCCACATAATTCGTTCTCCTATAATCGTAATTTCCTAAAATTTTTAAATATTCATTTCTTTCGCTCTTTTTGCTTTTATTAGGTCTGTCTTGTGTAGAAGCTACCATCTGCACTCTTATTTGCTTTATAAAACATACAGAACTGGAAAAAATCACTATTCACCTAAACCGAGGTATAGTGGTCAATCAATACAATCACATAAATTCAACTATAAATTCGCTAATAACTTTTCTAAAAATTGGTATTTTTCGTTCAAATCTTCTTTAAATTGTGAAGTTAATTGCTTCCCACATTTCCTTATAGTTTTCTCAGTAAATTCGTAACGTTATATATTTAATTTTCATATTTTCAGGCTATTTCTTACAAAAATTCATCAATAAAAACACGTATTCATCTATAGCACGGCTGAAAATTGGCACTCTTATTTGCTTTATAAAACATATAGAACTGAACAAAATCACTATTTACCTAAACTGAGGTATAGTGACCAATCAATACAATCACATAAATACAACTATAAATTCGCTAATAACTTTTCTAAAAATTGGTATATTTCGTTCAAATCTTCTTTAAATTGCGTAGTTAATTGCTCCCCACATTTCTTTATAGTATTCTCAGTAAATTCGTAAGGTTATATATTTAATTTTCATATTTTCAGTCTATTTCTTACTTAAATTCATCAATAAAAACAAGTATTCTTCTATAACTCAGCTGAAAAGTGGCCTTTTCCCTTTAAATTTTCTATTTAAATAGTGCAACTAACTGTCCCCTGTAATCCTATACAGTTTTCTTGTCTAATTCCTAACGTAATATATATAATTTTCATATTTTCAGTCTCCTATTTACGTGAATTCATCAATAAAAACACGTATTCATCTATAACTCGGCTGAAAAGTGGCCTTTTCCGTTTAAATTTTCTTTGTTAATAGTGTATTTAACCGCTCCCCGTATTTATCTATAGTTTTTTTCAAATCTTCATTTCTTTCGCTCTTTTTGCTTTTATTAGGTCCTTCTAGTGTAAAAAAACCCATCTGCACTCTTATTCTCTTTATAAAACATACAGAACTGGAAAAAAACACTATTTACCTAAACCGAGGTATAGTGGTCAATCAATACAATCACATAAATTCAACTATAAATTCGCTAATAACTTATCTAAAAATTGGTATTTTTCGTTCAAATCGTCTTTAAATTGTGTACTTCATTGCTCTTCTTATTTTCTTATAGTTTTCTCATTAAATTCGTAACGTTATGTATTTAATTTTCGTGTTTTCAGTCTCTTAATTACGTGAATTCATCAATAAAAACACGTATTCATCTATAGCTCGGCTGAAAAGTGGTCTTTTCCTTTTAAATTTTCTATTAAAATAGTGTAACTAACTTCCCACCGTAATCCTATACAGTTTTTTTGGTTAATTTCTAACATTAAATATATAATTTTCATATTTTCAGTCTCTTATTTACGTGAATTCATCAATAAAAACACGTATTCATCTATAACTCGGCTGAAAAGTGGCCTTTTCCGTTTAAATTTTCTTTGTTAATAGTGTATTTAACCGCCCCCCGTATTTATCTATTATTTTTATAATAAATTTTTACCGCTAAAATATTGATTTCCACATAATTCGTTCTCCTATAATTGTAATTTCCTAAAATTTTTAAATATTCATTTCTTTCGCTCTTTTTGCTTTTATTAGGTCTGTCTAGTGTAGAAACTACCATCTGCCCTCTTATTTGCTTTATAAAACATACAGAACTGGAAAAAATCACTATTCACCTAAACCGAGGTATAGTGGTCAATCAATACAATCACATAAATTCAACTATAAATTCGCTAATAACTTTTATAAAAATTGGTATTTTTCGTTCAAATCTTCTTTAAATTGTGAAGTTAATTGCTTCCCACATTTCCTTATAGTTTTCTCAGTAAATTCGTAACGTTATATATTTAATTTTCATATTTTTAGTCTATTTCTTACAAAAATTCATCAACAAAAACACGTATTCATCTATAGCACGGCTGAAAATTGGCAATCTTATTTGCTTTATAAAATATACAGAACTAAACAAAGTCACTATTTACCTAAACTGAGGTATAGTGACCAATCAATACAATCACATACATTCAACTATAAATTCGCTAATAACTTTTCTAAAAATTGGTATATTTCGTTCAAATCTTCTTTAAATTGCGTGGTTAATTGCTCCCCACATTTCCTTATAGTATTCTCAGTAAATTCGTAACGTTATATATTTAATTTTCATATTTTCAGTCTATTTCTTACTTAAATTCATCAATAAAAACAAGTATTCTTCTATAACTCGGCTGAAAAGTGGCCTTTTCCCTTTAAATTTTCTATTTAAATAGTGCAACTAACTGCCCCCTGTAATCCTATACAGTATTCTTGTTTAATTCCTGACGTAATATATATAATTTTCATATTTTCAGTCTCCTATTTACGTGAATTCATCAATAAAAACACGTATTCATCTATAACTCGGCTGAAAATTGGCCTTTTCCGTTTAAATTTTCTTTGTTAATAGTGTATTTAACCGCTCCCCGTATTTATCTATAGTTTTTTTAAATCTTCATTTCTTTCACTCTTTTTGCTTTTAGTAGGTCCTTCTAGTGTAAAAAAAACCCATCTGCACTCTTATTCTCTTTATAAAACATACAGAACTGGAAAAAAACACTATTTACCTAAACCGAGGTATAGTGGTCAATCAATACAATCACATAAATTCAACTATAAATTCGCTAATAACTTATCTAAAAATTGGTATTTTTCGTTCAAATCGTCTTTAAATTGTGTACTTCATTGCTCTTCTTGTTTTCTTATAGTTTTCTCATTAAATTCGTAACGTTATGTATTTAATTTTCGTGTTTTCAGTCTCTTAATTACGTGAATTCATCAATAAAAACACGTATTCATCTATAACTCGGCTGAAAAGTGGCCTTTTCCGTTTAAATTTTCTTTGTTAATAGTGTATTAAACCGCCCCCCGTAATTATGTGTAGTTTTTATATTAAATTTCTACCGCTAAAATATTGATTTCCACATAATTCGTTTTCCCATAATCGTAATTTCCTAAAATCAATATCAATAAAATCACGTTTTCATTTATTGCACGGCTGAAAATAGGCCTTTTTCTTTTTAATTTTCTATTTAAATAGTGTATCTAATTACCCCCCGTAATCCTATATAGTTTTCTGGGTTAATTCCTAACGTTATATTATAATTAATTTTCATATTTTCAGTCTCTTATCTACGTGAATTCATCAATAAAAACACGTATTCATCTATAACTCGGCTGAAAAGTGGCTTTTTCCTTTTAATTTTTCTATTTAAATAGTGTAACTAACTGCCCTTTGTAATCCTCTACGGTTGTTTAGTTGATTCCTGACGTTATATATATAATTTTTATATTTTTAGTCTCTTATTTACGTGAATTCATCAATAAAAACACGTATTCATCTATAACTCGGCTGAAAAGTGGCCTTTTCCGTTTAAATTTTCTTTGTTAATAGTGTATTTAACCGCCCCCCGTATTTATCTATTGTTTTTATAATAAATTTTTACCGCTAAAATATTGATTTTCACATAATTTGTTTTTTACCATAATCGTAATTTTCTAAAATTTTTAAAACTTTAAATCTTCATTTTTTTCGCTCTTTTTGCTTTTATTAGGTCCTTCTAGTGTAGAAAAAAACCCATCTGCACTCTTATTTGCTTTATAAAACATACAGTACTGGAAAAATCACTATTTACCTAAACCGAGGTATAGTGGTCAATCAATACAATCACATAAATTCAACTATAAATTCGCTAATAACTTTTACTAAAAATTGGTATTTTTCGTTCAAATCTTCTTTAAATTGTGTAGTTTATTGCTCTCCATGTTTCCTTATAGTTTTCTCAGTAAATTCGTAATGTTATATATGTAATTGTCATATTTTCAGTCTATTTCTTACTTAAATTCATCAATAAAAACACGTATTCATCTATAGCACGGCTGAAAATTGGGCTTTTCCTTTTAAATTTTCTATTTAAATAGTGTAACTAATTGCCCCCCATAATCCTTTATAGTTTTCTTGGTTATTTCCTAACGCTATATATATAATTTTCGTATTTTCAGTCTCTTAAGTACGTGAATTCGTCAATAAAATCACGTATTCATCTATAACTCGGCTGGAAAGTGGACTTTTCCTTTTAAATTTTCTATTTAAGTAGTGTAACTTATTGCCCCCCGTAATCCTATATAGTTTTCTTGGTTTATTCCTAACGTTATATATATATATATATATATATATATATATATATATATATATATATATATATATATATATATAATTTTCATATTTTCAGTCTCTTATTTACGTGAATTCATCAATAAAACACGTATTCATCTATAACTCGGCTGAAAAGTGGCCTTTTCCGTTTAAATTTTCTTTGTTAATAGTGTATTTAACCGCCCCCCGTATTTATCTATTATTTTTATAATAAATTTTTACCGCTAAAATATTGATTTCCACATAATTCGTTCTCCTATAATCGTAATTTCCTAAAATTTTTAAATATTCATTTCTTTCGCTCTTTTTGCTTTTATTAGGTCTGTCTTGTGTAGAAGCTACCATCTGCACTCTTATTTGCTTTATAAAACATACAGAACTGGAAAAAATCACTATTCACCTAAACCTAGGTATAGTGGTCAATCAATACAATCACATAAATTCAACTATAAATTCGCTAATAACTTTTCTAAAAATTGGTATTTTTCGTTCAAATCTTCTTTAAATTGTAAAGTTAATTGCTTCCCACATTTCCTTATAGTTTTCTCAGTAAATTCGTAACGTTATATATTTAATTTTCATATTTTCAGTCTATTTCTTACAAAAATTCATCAATAAAAACACGTATTCATCTAAAGCACGGCTGAAAATTGGCACTCTTATTTGCTTTATAAAACATATAGAACTGAACAAAATCACTATTTACCTAAACTGAGGTATAGTGACCAATCAATACAATCACATAAATTCAACTATAAATTCGCTAATAACTTTTCTAAAAATTGGTATATTTCGTTCAAATCTTCTTTAAATTGCGTAGTTAATTGCTCCCCACATTTCCTTATAGTATTCTCAGTAAATTCGTAACGTTATATATTTAATTTTCATATTTTCAGTCTATTTCTTACTTAAATTCATCAATAAAAACAAGTATTCTTCTATAACTCAGCTGAAAAGTGGCCTTTTCCCTTTAAATTTTCTATTTAAATAGTGCAACTAACTGCCCCCTGTAATCCTATACAGTTTTCTTGTCTAATTCCTAACGTAATATATATAATTTTCATATTTTCAGTCTCCTATTTACGTGAATTCATCAATAAAAACACGTATTCATCTATAACTCGGCTGAAAAGTGGCCTTTTCCGTTTAAATTTTCTTTGTTAATAGTGTATTTAACCGCTCCCCGTATTTATCTATAGTTTTTTTCAAATCTTCATTTCTTTCGCTCTTTTTGCTTTTATTAGGTCCTTCTAGTGTAATAAAACCCATCTGCACTCTTATTCTCTTTATAAAACATACAGAACTGGAAAAAAACACTATTTACCTAAACCGAGGTATAGTGGTCAATCAATACAATCACATAAATTCAACTATAAATTCGCTAATAACTTATCTAAAAATTGGTATTTTTCGTTCAAATCGTCTTTAAATTGTGTACTTCATTGCTCTTCTTATATTCTTATAGTTTTCTCATTAAATTCGTAACGTTATGTATTTAATTTTCGTGTTTTCAGTCTCTTAATTATGTGAATTCATCAATAAAAACACGTATTCATCAATAACTCGGCTGAAAAGTGGTCTTTTCCTTTTAAATTTTCTATTAAAATAGTGTAACTAACTTCCCACCGTAATCCTATACAGTTTTTTTGGTTAATTTCTAACATTTAATATATAATTTTCATATTTTCAGTCTCTTATTTACGTGAATTCATCAATAAAAACACGTATTCATCTATAACTCGGCTGAAAAGTGGCCTTTTCCGTTTAAATTTTCTTTGTTAATAGTGTATTAAACCGCCCTCCGTAATTATGTGTAGTTTTTATATTAAATTTCTACCGCTAAAATATTGATTTCCACATAATACGTTTTCCCATAATCGTAATTTCCTAAAATCAATATCAATAAAATCACGTATTCATCTATTGAACGGCTGAAAATAGGCCTTTTTCTTTTCAATTTTCTATTTAAATAGTGTATTTAATTACCCCCCGTAATCCTATACAGTTTCCTTGGTTAATTCCTAACGTTTTATATTTAATTTTCGTATTTTCAGTCTCTTATTTACGTGAATTCATCAATAAAAACACGTATTCATCTATAACTCGGCTGAAAAGTGGCCTTTTCCGTTTAAATTTTCTTTGTTAATAGTGTATTCAACCGCCCTTCGTATTTATCTATAGTTTTTATATAAACAATCTACCGCTAAAATATTGATTTCCACATAATTCGTTTTCCCATAATCGTAATTTCCTAAAATTTTTAAAATTTCTCAAATCTTCGTTTCTTTCGCTCTTTTTGCTTTTATTAGGTCCGTCTAGCGTAGAAACTACCATCTGCACTCTTATTTGCTTTATAAAACATACAGAACTGGAAAAAAACACTATTTACCTAAACCGAGGTATAGTGGTCAATCAATACAATCACATAAATTCAACTATAAATTCGCTAATAACTTTTCTAAAAATTGGTATTTTTCGTTCAAATCGTCTTTAAATTGTGTACTTCATTGCTCTTCTTATTTTCTTATAGTTTTATCATTAAATTCGTAACTTTATGTATTTAATTTTCGTGTTTTCAGTCTCTTAATTACGTGAATTCATCAATAAAAACACGTATTCATCTATAACTCGGCTGAAAAGTGGTCTTTTCCTTTTAAATTTTCTATTAAAATAGTGTAACTAACTGCCCACCGTAATCCTATACGGTTTTCTTGGTTAATTCCTAACATAAAATATATAATTTTTGTTCGCGACGGCCTAACAACATTAAGAAACGAAGTAATAAAGAATATTGTTTTTTGTATTAATAGTGAAATAACCGAGAAAACTGAGTGAAAACGTGTATTAATATAGTTATTTAGCATGTTTATATCTCTTAGTATATTTGTATAGAATGTCGTTTTGATAACAAGTGATATAAACAACTTTTATTATATACCAAAAAATCGACCAATCACAGCGCGTCTTATTGTGGAAAAGTTTTTAATTAACTGCGTAATAGTTCATACTAAAATAAGGAAAATAATTTTATGTTCTAAAAGAGTTATAAATATGACATTCAGTTAGCATATGGCTTATAGATTAAAGAAGTATAGGGATATTTTTGTTTAATTAAACGCATTTCGTAGTTATAGAAAAATCAAGGAATCAATGTACCCAAATATTATGAAAATTTTGGACATTTCGTTTAATAACTTTTTATATTGTTAATATTTTGAGTAACCTTTATGATCTACTAATAAAGTACCTGACTACCGATTTAATGATGTATAGCATGTTAGTGTAGCAATTAGTTTTGTATAGAAAATATTGCAATTTTTATATTTGTATAGTGAAAAGTTTATGCAATAAAGAGGCAAACGGAAAATGGCGAGCGGCTCACTGCAAAGTATTGCCCAAGTCTACCTTAGGGGCTCGGGACCCAGTACCAGTAGTAGTGTGAAGAACTACCAGTGACAGTGAAGTGAAGTGAGTGGTATCCGGTGGTAGCTGAAGTGACTAGTAGCAGTATATAGTGAATAGTGAAAGTGTTAGCTAGCCGAAAAAGGTCGTAACTGACATTCGCAGTTACACATAGTGAAAGTGTTAGCTAGCCGAAAAAGTCGTAACTGATATTCGCAGTTACATATAGTGATAGTGTTAGCTAGCCTAAAAAGGTCGTAACTGATATTCGCAGTTACATATAGTGATAGTGTTAGCTAGCCTAAAAAGGTCGTAACTGATATCCGCAGTTACATATTATAGTGAAAGTGGTAACTGATATCCGCAGTTACACAAGTGATAAAATCAGCTAGTTTAGTTGATAATAGCTGCTAGTCAGTAGTGTTAGAAAACCAGCTACCACCAATAGATCTTTGATACCACCGTACAATTTAAAGAAATCTTTTGAAATATACAGTGACCAATCTATAGTGAACAACCGTAGTTTAACAACCGTGATCAATAGTTATAAAATTTCGCGACTAATCAATCAGTCGAACCGCTGACCACTACCTTGCTATTTGTATTTGTTAATCGTGCATTTTGATTTGAACCACAGTCCACAATATTTCAGCGGCACCCACAAAGACGGCAGTGAAAGTACCCACCGGAACCTATAGGTGTAGGACGTGAGCGACTCGCGAAGTATCTTCGACAACATTTACTCCGGAGAGTTTCGCCCGTCCGGCACATTCGTTGGTCCTTCGAGCCGGATATATCCGTTTGTATTTCGGAACCGGGTAAATAGTCACCACCGTATTAAAACCGCAGAATTTTCAGATTCAAGATGCCGATCACCCGTTCGCAAGGAAGGGAAGCCAAGGCGTGGACCGTCGGTCTGGAAGGAGGTTCGTCGGCCAGTAACGCCGCCGTCCACCACCAGATGCCACCACGCTCAGCGTCAACGGTGGAGGGCGCTGAGGCGCCATGCTGCCCCCCCGAGGGGGGGATACCCCTGCCCGCGCCGACCACTACGGCCCGCACAACGAAGCAGAGGGAACATTTAGAAGGCAACGATGACTTTAGCCGTGCATCATCGCCAACAGCCCGGGAAGACACCCACAACGAAGAGCCACCGAGGGGCCACACCGATTGCAGTACGAAGTCAAAGAAGACTGTTCGGCCCAATAGAAGAATTTTGAAGGCTCGTGAAGAAGTATTGAAGATCAAACTAGAACTTGCGCAGATCTCTTTACAGATGGCTGAAGAAGCAGACGAATCAGACGACTATGATGAAGATGGTCACTCCAAAAGTGAGTACGTTCGATCTTGGCTCGAAAACTCTGTAGCCAAACAAAAGTCAAATCGAGGCGCAACCACCGGAGGGAAGGCCCCATTTAATAAAACTGTCACAAAGCCAACCCCGGACGTTGTCGACCTCAGTGAGCCCCAAAAGGAGCTCACGAACCAGGATTCCTATCCAGAAGACGTACAAATGGATCCCATGCCACAGAAGCTCAGCCAGGAACCCACCGTTAATGAAGACAGGGGGCTCCTACCGATTGTATCAGAGCTCGCATACCAGGATTCCTATCCAGAAGATGTACAAAAGGATCCCAAGCCAAATAAAGCTAGCCAGGAACCTGTCATAAGTGAAGACAGGGGGCTCCGTCCATTTATATCGGAGCTCACATCCGCTATAGCCGCACTCGCTGACAAATCAAAATTAGAGAGTGCGCCACTATCGTCGCATACTTTCGCAGCGTCGAAAGCTATAATGACACTGCCAAGCTTTAGCGGAGCACATACCGAGTGGCTTTCATTCCGTGCCATTTACGAAACAACCCGAGGCTACTTCAATGACATTGAAAATACAGCTAGACTAAGACGAAGTCTACAAGGAAGAGCCTTGGAAACAGTCAGTTCAGAACTCATCGGGCATGCTAAGCCAGATGAGATTATGCGAGAACTGGAGCTACAATTTGTACTAACGTTATATATATATATTTTCAGTCTCTTAATTACGTGAATTCATCAATAAAAACACGTATTCATCTATAACTCGGCTGGAAAGTGGCCTTTTCCTTTAAAATTTTCTATTTAAGTAGTGTAAATTATTGCCCCCCGTAATCCTATATAGTTTTCTTGGTTAATTCCTAACGTTATATATATATATATATAGATATATATATATATATATATATATATATATATATATATATATATATATATATATATATATAACTCGGCTGAAAAGTGGCCTTTTCCTTTTAAATTTTCTATTTAAATAGTGGTACTAACTGTCCCCGGTAATTTAATATAGTTTTCTTGGTTATTTCCTAACGTTATATATATATATATATATATATATATATATATATATATATATATAATTTTCATATTTTCAGTCTCTTATTTACGTGAATTGATCAATAAAACACGTATTCATCTATAACTCGGCTGAAAAGTGGCCTTTTCCGTTTAAATTTTCTTTGTTAATAGTGTATTTAACCGCCCCCCGTATTTATCTATAGTTTTTATAATAAATTTCCACCGCTAAAATATTGATTTCCACATAATTCGTTTTCCCATAATCGTAATTTCCTAAAATTTTTCAAATTTTTCAAATCTTCATTTCTTTCGCTCTTTTTGCTTTTATTAGGTCGGTCTGGTGTAGAAAAAACCCATCTGCACTCTTTTTTGCTTTATAAAACATACAGAACTGGAAAAAATCACCATTCACCTAAACCGAGGTATAGTGGTCAATCAATACAATCACATAAATTCAACTATAAATTCGCTAATTACTTTTCTAAAAATTGGTATATTTCGTTCAAATCTTCTTTAAATTGTGTAGTTAATTGCTTTTCACATTTCCTTGTAGTCTTCTCAGTAAATTCGTAACGTTATATATTTAATTTTCATATTTGCAGTCTATTTCTTACTTAAATTCATCAATAAAAACACGTACTCATTTATTGCACGGCTGAAAATAGGCCTTTTCCTTTTAAATTTTCTATTTAAATAGTGTAACTAATTGCCCCCCCCTCCCCCGTAATCCTGTATGGTTTTCTTGGTTAATTCCTAACGTTATATATATATAGTTTTCATATTTTTATTCTCTTATTTAAGTGAATTCATCAATAAAAACACGTATTCATCTATAACTCGGCTGAAAAGTGGCCTTTTCCTCTTAAATTTTCTATTTAAATAGTGTAACTAACAGCCCTCCGTAATCCTTTAAAGTTTTCTTGGTTAATTCCTGACGTTATATATATATATAATTTTTATATTTTTAGTCTTTTATTTACGTGAATTCATCAATAAAAACACGTATTCGTCTATAACTCAGCTGAAAAATGGCCTTTTACTTTTAAATTTTCTATTTAAATAGTGCAACTAATTGCCCCCCGTAATGCTATACAGTTTTCTTGGTTAATTCCTAACGTTTTATATATAATTTCACATATTTTCAGTCTCTTATTTACGTGAATTCATCAATAAAAACACGTATTCATCTATAACTCGGCTGAAAAGTGGCCTTTTCCGTTTAAAATTTCTTTGTTATTAGTGTATTTAACCGCCTCCCGCATTTATCTATTGTTTTTATTATATATTTCGTTCAAAATATATGTTATATATTTCGTTCAAATCTCCTTTAAATTGCGTAGTTAATTGCTCTCCACATTTCCTTATAGTTTTCTTAGTAAATTCGTTACGTTATATATTTAATTTTCATTTTTTCAGTTTATTTCTTACTTAAATTCATCAATAAAACACGTATTCATCTATTGAACGGCTGAAATTAGGCCTTTTCCTTTTTAATTTTCTATTTAAATAGTGTAACTAATTGCCCCCCGTAATGATGTATAGTTTTCTTGGTTAATTCCTAGCATTATATTATATATAATTTTAATATTTTCAGTCTCTTATTTACGTGAATTCATCAATAAAAACACGTATTCATCTATAACTTGGCTGAAAAGTGGTCTTTTCCTTTAAAATTTTCTATTTAAATAGTGTAACTAACTGGCCTCCGTAATCCTCTACAGTTTTCTTGGTTAATTCCTGACGTTATATATATAATTTTCATATTTTCAGTTTTTTTTACGTGAATTCATCAATAAAAACACGTATTCATCTATAACTCGGCTCAAAAGTGGCCTTTTGCTTTTAAATTTTCTATTTAAATAGTGCAAATAACTGCCCTCCGTAATCCTATACAGTTTTCTTGGTTAATTCCTTACGTTTTATATTTAATTTTCATATTTTCAGTCTCTTATTTACGTGAATTCATCAATAAAAACACGTATTCATCTATAACTCGGCTGAAAAGTGGCCTTTTACTTTTAAATTTTTTATCTGTAGTTTTTATATTAAATTTCTACCTAAAATATTTATTTCCACATAATTCGTTTTCCCATAATCGTAATTTCCTAAAATTTTTAAAATTTTTCAAATCTTCATTTCTGTCGCTCTTTTTGCTTTTATTAGGTCCGTCTAGTGTAGAAACTACCATCTGCACTCTTATTTGCTTTATAAAAACATACAGAACTGACCAAAAACACTATTTAACTAAACCGAGGTATAGTGATCAATCAATACAATCACATAAATTCAACTATAAATTCGCTAATAACTTTTCTAAAAATTGGTAAATTTCGTTCAAATCTTCTTTGAATTTCGTAGTTAATTACTTCCCACATTTCCTTATGGTTTTCTCAGTACATTTGTAACGTTATATATTTAATTTTCATATTTTCAGTCTATTTCTTACTTAAATTCATCAATAAAAACACGTATTCATCTATAGCACGGCTGAAAATTGGCCTTTTCCATTTAAATTTTCTATTTATATAGTGTAAATACTTGCCCCCCGTAATCCTATATAGTTTTCTTGGTAAGTTCCTAACGTTATATTATAATTTTCATATTTTCAGTCTATTATTTACGTGAATTCATCAATAAAAACACGTATTCATCAATAACTCGGCTGAAAATTGGCCTTTTCATTTTAAATTTTCTATTTAAATAGTGTAACTAACCGCCCCCCACCCGTAATACTATACAGTTTTCTTGATTAATTTCTAACGTTATATATATAATTTTCATATTTTCAGTCTCTTATTTACAAGAATTCATCAAAAAAAACACGTATTCATCTATAACTCGGCTGAAAAGTGGCCTTTTCCGTTTAAATTTTCTTTGTTAATAGTGTATTTAACCGCCTCCCGTATTTATCTATAGTTTTTATAATAAATTTCTACCGCTAAAATATTGATTTCCACATAATTCGTTTTCCCATAATCGTAATTTCCTAAATTTTTTAAAATTTTTCAAATCTTCATTTCTTTCAATCTTTTTGCTTTTACTAGGTCCTTCTAGTGTAAAAAAAACCCATCTGCAATCTTATTCCCTTTATAAAACATACAGAATTGGAAAAAAACACTATTTACCTAAACCGAGGTAAAGTGGTCAATCAATACAATCACATAAATTCAACTATAAATTCGCTAATAACTTTTCTAAAAATTGGTATTTTTTCGTTCAAATCGCCTTTAATTGTGTAGTTCATTGCTCTTCTTATTTCCTTATAGTTTTCTCATTAAATTCGTAACGTTATATATTTAATTTTCATATTTTCAGTCTCTTATTTACGTGAATTCATCAATAAAAACACGTATTCATCTATAACTCGGCTGAAAAATGGTCTTTTCCTTTTAAATTTTCTATTTAAATAGTGTACCTAACTGCATACCGTAATCCTATACAGTTTTCTTGGTTAATTCCTAACGTTTTATATTTAATTTTCATATTTTCAGTCTCTTATTTACGTGAATTCATCAATAAAAACACGTATTCATCTATAACTCGGCTGAAAAGTGGCCTTTTACTTTTAAATTTTCTATTAAACTAGTGCAACTTACTGCCCCCCGTAATTATCTATAGTTTTTATATTAAATTTCTACCGCTAAAATATTTATTTCCACATAATTCCTTTTCCCATAATCGTAATTTCCTAAAATCAATATCAATAAAATCACGTATTCATCTATTGCACGGCTGAAAAAAGGCCTTTTCCTTTTTAATTTTCTATTTAAATAGTGTAACTATTTGCCCCCCGTAATCCTATACAGTTTTCTGGTTAATTCCTAGCGTTATATTATATATAATTTTCATAATTTCAATCTCTTATTTACGTGAATTCATCAATAAAAACACGTATTCATCTATAACTTGGCTGAAAAGTGGTCTTTTCCTTTAAAATTTTCTATTTAAATAGTGTAACTTACTGCCCTCCGTAATCCTCTACAGTTTTCTTGGTTAATTCCTGACGTTATATATATAATTTTCATATTTTCATTTTTTTTACGTGAATTCATCAATAAAAACACGTATTCATCTATAACTCGGCTCAAAAGTGGCCTTTTGCTTTTAAATTTTCTATTTAAATAGTGCAAATAACTGCCCCCCGTAATCCTATACAGTTTTCTTGGTTAATTCCTTACGTTTTATATTTAATTTTCATATTTTCAGTCTCTTATTTACGTGAATTCATCAATAAAAACACGTATTCATCTATAACTCGGCTGAAAAGTGGCCTTTTACTTTTAAATTTTTTATCTGTAGTTTTTATATTAAATTTCTACCTAAAATATTTATTTCCACATAATTCGTTTTCCCATAATCGTAATTTCCTAAAATTTTTAAAATTTTTCAAATCTTCATTTCTGTCGCTCTTTTTGCTTTTATTAGGTCCGTCTTGTGTAGAAACTACCATCTGCAATCTTATTTGCTTTATAAAAACATACAGAACTGACCAAAAACACTATTTAACTAAACCGAGGTATAGTGATCAATCAATACAATCACATAAATTCAACTATAAATTCGCTAATAACTTTTCTAAAAATTGGTAAATTTCGTTCAAATCTTCTTTGAATTTCGTAGTTAATTACTCCCCACATTTCCTTATAGTTTTCTCAGTACATTCGTAACGTTATATATTTAATTTTCATATTTTCAATCTATTTCTTACTTAAATTCATCAATAAAAACAGGTATTCATCTATAGCACGGCTGAAAATTGGCCTTTTCCATTTAAATTTTCTATTTATATAGTGTAAATACTTGCCCCCCGTAATCCTATATAGTTTTCTTGGTAAGTTCCTAACGTTATATTATAATTTTCATATTTTCAGTCTCTTATTTACGTGAATTCATCAATATAAACACGTATTCATCAATAACTCGGCTGAAAATTGGCCTTTTCCTTTTAAATTTTCTATTTAAATAGTGTAACTAACCGCCCCCCACCCGTAATACTATACAGTTTTCTTGATTAATTTCTAACGTTATATATAT
This sequence comes from Parnassius smintheus behrii, assembly GCA_036936625.1. NCBI lineage: Eukaryota > Metazoa > Arthropoda > Insecta > Lepidoptera > Papilionidae > Parnassius > Parnassius smintheus. Next base: position 35,067,338 of record JAUPFT010000027.1, read on the forward strand.
AATTTTCATATTTTCAGTCTCTTATTTACGTGAATTCATCAATAAAAACAAGTATTCATCTATAACTCGGCTGAAAAATGGTCTTTTCCTTTTAAATTTTCTATCTATATAGTGTAAAAACTTGCCCCCCGTAATCCTATATAGTTTTCTTGGTAAGTTCCTAACGTTATATTATAATTTTCATATTTTCAGTCTCTTATTTACGTGAATTCATCAATAAAAACACGTATTCATCTATAACTCGGCTGAAAATTGGCCTTTTCCTTTTAAATTTTCTATTTAAATAGTGTAACTAATCGCCCCCCCCCCCCGTAATACTATACAGTTTTCTTGATTAATTTCTAACGTTATATATATAATTTTCATATTTTCAGTCTCTTATTTACGTGAATTCATCAATAAAAACACGTATTCATCTATAACTCGGCTGAAAAGTGGCCTTTTCCGTTTAAATTTTCTTTGTTAATAGTGTATTTAACCGCCCCCCGTATTTATCTATAGTTTTTATAATAAATTTCTACCGCTAAACTATTGATTTCCACATAATTTATTTTCCCATAATCGTAATTTCCTAAATTTTTTAAGATTTTTCAAATCTTCATTTCTTTCACTCTTTTTGCTTTTACTAGGTTCTTCTAGTCTAAAAAAACCCATCTGCAATCTTATTCTCTTTATAAAACATACAGAATTGGAAAAAAACACTATTTACCTAAACCGAGTGGTCAATCAATACAATCACATAAATTCAACTATAAATTCGCTAATAACTTTTCTAAAAATTGGTATTTTTTCGTTCAAATCGCCTTTAATTGTATAGTTCATTGCTCTTCTTATTTCCTTATAGTTTTCTCATTTAATTCGTAACGTTATATATTTAATTTTCATATTTTCAGTCTCTTATTTACGTGAATTCATCAATAAAAACACGTATTCATCTATAACTCGGCTAAAAAGTGGTCTTTTCCTTTTAAATTTTCTATTTAAATAGTGTAACTAACTGCTCACCGTAATCCTATACAGTTTTCTTGGTTAATTCCTAACATTATATATATATATATATATATATATATGTATATATATATATATATATATATATATATATATATATATATATATATATATATATATATATATATATATATATATATATATATATATATATATATATATAATTTTCATATTTTCAGTCTCTTATTTACGTTAATTCATCAATAAAAACACGTATTCATCTATAACTCGGCTGAAAAGTGGCCTTTTCCGTTTAAATTTTCTTTGCTAATAGTGTATATAAACGCCCCCCGTAATTATCTATAGTTTTTATATTAAATTTCTACCGCTTAAATATTTATTTCCACATAATTCCTTTTCCCATAATCGTAATTTCCTAAAATCAATATCAATAAAATCACGTATTCATCTATTGCACGGCTGAAAATAGGCCTTTTCCTTTTTCATTTTCTATTTAAATAGTGTAACTAATTGCCCCCCGTAATCCTATATAGTTTTCTTGGTTAATTCCTAACGTTATATTATATATAATTTTCATATTTTCAGTCTCTTATTTACGTGAATTCATCAATAAAAACACGTATTCATCTATAACTTGGCTGAAAAGTGGTCGTTTTCCTTTAAAATTTTCTATTTAAATAGTGTAACTAACTGCCCTCCGTAATCCTCTACAGTTCTCTTGGTTAATTCCTGACGTTATATATATAATTTTCATATTTTCAGTCTCTTTTTTACGTGAATTCATCAATAAAAACACGTATTCAACTATAACTCGGCTGAAAAGTGGCCTTTTACTTTTAAATTTTCTATTTAAATAGTGCAAATAACTGCCGTCCGTCATCTTATACAGTTTTCTTGGTTAATTCCTAACGTTTTATATTTAATTTTCATATTTTCAATCTCTTATTTACGTGAATTCATCAATAAAAACACGTATTCATCTATAACTCGGCTGAAAAGTGGCCTTTTTCGTTTAAATTTTCTTTGTTAATAGTGTATTTAACCGCATCCCGTATTTATCTATAGTTTTTATAATAAATTTCTACCGCTAAAATATTGATTTCCACATAATTCGTTTTCCCATAATCGTAATTTCCTAAATTTTTTAAAATTTTTCAAATCTTCATTTCTTTCACTCTTTTTGCTTTTACTAGGTCCTTCTAGTGTAAAAAAAACCCATCTGCAATCTTATTCTCTTTATAAAACATACAGAATTGGAAAAAAACACTATTTACCTAAACCGAGGTAAAGTGGTCAATCAATACAATCACATAAATTCAACTATAAATTCGCTAATAACTTTTCTAAAAATTGGTATTTTTTCGTTCAAATCGCCTTTAATTGTGTAGTTCATTGCTCTTCTTATTTCCTTATAGTTTCCTCATTAAATTCTTAACGTTATATATATAATTTTCATATTTTCAGTCTCTTATTTACGTGAATTCATCAATAAAAACACGTATTCATCTATAACTTGGCTGAAAAGTGGTCGTTTTCCTTTAAAATTTTCCATTTAAATAGTGTAACTAACTGCCCTCCGTAATCCTCTACAGTTCTCTTGGTTAATTCCTGACGTTATATATATAATTTTCATATTTTCAGTCTCTTTTTTACGTGAATTCATCAATAAAAACACGTATTCAACTATAACTCGGCTGAAAAGTGGCCTTTTACTTTTAAATTTTCTATTTAAATAGTGCAAATAACTGCCCCCCGTCATCTTATACAGTTTTCTTGGTTAATTCCTAACGTTTTATATTTAATTTTCATATTTTCAATCTCTTATTTACGTGAATTCATCAATAAAAACACGTATTCATCTATAACTCGGCAGAAAAGTGGCCTTTTCCGTTTAAATTTTCTTTGTTGATAGTGTATTTAGCCGCCCCCCGTATTTATCTATAGTTTTTATAATAAATTTCTACCGCTAAAATACTGATTAATAAAAATAAATACTGCATTCATTGCTATGCAGATGACAGCACTGGTGATGCTCTTTACACCGGCCGAGCCAATATTTCTCGGGAAAACGTCTCCGAGTGCCGGGACAAACTTGTGTCTGAAGTCGAGTCTTTGCTGAACAGAGTCTCGGATTGGGGACGACTAAATCTAGTCCAGTTTAACCCCCAGAAGACACAAGTTTGCGCGTTAACCGCTAAAAAGAACCCCTTTGTCGTATCCCCTCAGTTTCAAGGCACTCCCCTTGTTGCCTCAGCCAGTATCGGAATCCTCGGCGTCGACATATCGAGTGACGTGCAGTTTCGTGGTCACTTGGAGGGGAAGGCCAAATTGGCCTCTAAAAAGCTTGGCGTGCTCAGCAGAGCGGGGCAGTATTTCATGCCGGCACACCGCCTGCAACTTTACAAGGCGCAGGTTCGACCGCACATGGAATACTGTTCCCATCTCTGGGCTGGGGCTCCCCAGTGCCAGCTCCTTCCACTTGACCGCATCCAGCGCAGAGCGGCTCGAATCGTCGACGACCGAGTGCTTTCCGATCGGCTCGATTCACTGGCGTTGCGAAGAGATGTTGCATCTCTTTGCGTATTTTATCGCATCTATCACGGGGAGTGCTCTGAGGAATTGTTCGGATTAATCCCAGCCGCCAAATTTCGTGAACGCACGACACGGCAAACGTCCCGATACCATCCACACCATCTGGATGCTTGGCGGTCCACCACTGTACGTTTCACAAGGAGCTTTCTTCCACGTACAACCTCTCTGTGGAATAGTTTATCACCGGCGATTTTTCCGGACCGATACGACCTGGGGACCTTCAAGAAAAGAGCTTACTCCTTTCTAAAGGGCCGGCAACGCACCCGCAATTCTCCTGGTGTTGCGGTTGATCATGGGCGGCGGTAGTCACTTAACATCAGGTGAGCCGCATGCTCGTTTGCCCCTTCTTCTATAAAAAAAAAAAAAAAAAAAAAAAAACTGATTTCCACATAATTCGTTTTCCCATAATCGTAATTTCCTAAATTTTTTAAAATTTTTCAAATCTTCATTTCTTTCACTCTTTTTGCTTTTATTAGGTCCTTCTTGTGTAAAAAAACCCATCTGCAATCTTATTCTGTTCATAAAACGTACAGAATTGGAAAAAAACACTATTTACCTAAACCGAGGTAATGTGGTCAATCAATACAATCACATAAATTCAACTATAAATTCGCTAATAACTTTTCTAAAAATTGGTATTTTTCGTTCAAATCGTCTTTAAATTGTGTAGTTTATTGCTCTTCTTATTTCCTTATAGTTTTCTCATTAAATTCGTAACGTTATATATTTAATTTTCATATTTTCAGTCTCTTATTTACACGAATTCTTCAATAAAAACACGTATTCATCTATAACTCGGCTGAAAAGTGGCCTTTTCCGTTTAAATTTTCTTTGTTAATAGTGTATTTAACCGCCCCCCGTAATTATCTATAGTTTTTATATTAAATTTCTACCGCTAAAATATTGATTTCCACAAAATTCGTTTTCCCATAATCGTAATTTCCTAAAATCAATATCAATAAAATCACGTATTCATCTATTGCACGGCTGAAAAGAGGCCTTTTCCTTTTTAATTTTATATTTTAATAGTGTAACTAATTGCCCTCCGTACTCCTATATAGTTTTCTTGGTTAATTCCTAACGTTATATTATATATAATTTTCATATTTTCAGTCTCTTATTTACGTGAATTCATCAATAAAAGCACGTATTCATCTATAACTTGGCTGAAAAGTGGTCTTTTCCTTTAAAATTTTCTATTTAAATAGTGTAATAAACTGCCTTCCGTAATCCTCTACAGTTTTCTTGGTTAATTCCTGACGTTATATATATAATTTTCATATTTTCATTTTTTTTTACGTGAATTCATCAATAAAAACACGTATTCATCTATAACTCGGCTCAAAAGTGGCCTTTTACTTTTAAATTTTCTATTTAAATAGTGCAGATAACTTCTCTTCGTAATCCTATACAGTTTTCTTGGTTAATTCCTAACGTTTTATATTTAATTTTCATATTTTCAGTCTCTTATTTACGTGAATTCATCAATAAAAACACGTATTCATCTATAACTCGGCTGAAAAGTGGCCTTTTCCGTTTAAATTTTCTTTGTTAATAGTGTATTTAACCGCCCCCCGTAATTATCTATAGTTTTTATATTAAATTTCTACCGCTAAAATATTGATTTCCACATAATTCGTTTTCCCATAATCGTAATTTCCTAAATTTTTTAAAATTTTTCAAATCTTCATTTCTTTCACTCTTTTTGCTTTTACTAGGTCCTTCTAGTGTAAAAAAACCCATCTGCAATCTTATTCTCTTTATAAAACATACAGAATTGGAAAAAAACACTATTTACCTAAACCGAGGTAAAGTGGTCAATCAATACAATCACATAAATTCAACTATAAATTCGCTAATAACTTTTCTAAAAATTGGTATTTTTTCGTTCAAATCGCCTTTAATTGTGTAGTTCATTGCTCTTCTTATTTCCTTATAGTTTTCTCATTAAATTCGTAACGTTATATATTTAATTTTCATATTTTCAGTCTCTTATTTACGTGAATTCATCAATAAAAACACGTATTCATCTATAACTCGGCTGAAAAATGGTCTTTTCCTTTTAAATTTTCTATTTAGATAGTTGACCTAACTGCATACCGTAATCCTATACAGTTTTCTTGGTTAATTCCTAACATTATATATATAATATTCATATTTTCAGTCTCTTATTTACGTGAATTCATCAATGAAAACAGGTATTCGTCTAATACTCGGCTGAAATGTGGCCTTTTCCGTTTAAATTTTCTTTGTGAATAGTGTATTTAAACGCCCCCCGTAATTATCTATAGTTTTTATAATAAATTTCCACCGCTTAAATATTGATTTCCACGTAATTCGTTTTCCCATAATCGTAATTTCCTAAAATTTTAAAATTTTTCAAATCTTCATTTCTTTCGCTCTTTTTGCTTTTATAAGGTCCCTCTAGTGTAAAAAAACCATCTGCACTCTTATTCTCTTTATAAAACATACAGAACTGGAAAAAAACACTATTTACCTAAACCGAGGTATAGTGGTCAATCAATACAATCACATAAATTCAACTATAAATTCGATAATAACTTTTCTAAAAATTGGTATTTTTCGTTCAAATCGTCTTTAAATTTTGTAGTTTATTGCTCTTCTTATTTCCTTATAGTTTTCTCATTAAATTCGTAACGTTATATATTTAATTTTCATATTTTCAGTCTCTTATTTACGTGAATTCATCAATAAAAACACGTATTCATCTATAACTCGGCTGAAAAGTGGTCTTTTCCTTTTAAATTTTCTATTTAAATAGTGTAACTAACTGCTCACCGTAATCCTATACAGTTTTCTTGGTTAATTCCTAACATTATATATGTGTGTATATATATAATTTTCATATTTTCAGTCTCTTATTTACGTTAATTCATCAATAAAAACACGTATTCATCTATAACTCGGCTGAAAAGTGGCCTTTTCCGTTTAAATTTTCTTTGCTAATAGTGTATATAACACCCCCCGTAATTATCTATAGCTTTTATATTAAATTTCTACCGCTAAAATATTGATTTCCACATAATTCGTTTTCCCATAATCGTAATTTTCTAAAATCAATATCAATAAAATCACGTATTCATCTATGGCACGGCTGAAAATAGGCCTTTTCCTTTTTCATTTTCTATTTAAATAGTGTAACTAATTGCCCCCCGTAATCCTATATAGTTTTCTTGGTTTATTCTTAACGTTATATTATATATAATTTTCATATTTTCATTCTCTTATTTACGTGAATTCATCAATAAAAACACGTATTCATCTATAACTTGGCTGAAAAGTGGTCGTTTTCCTTTAAAATTTTCTATTTAAATAGTGTAACTAACTGCCCTCCGTAATCCTCTACAGTTCTCTTGGTTAATTCCTGACGTTACATATATAATTTTCATATTTTCAGTCTCTTTTTTACGTGAATTCATCAATAAAAACACGTATTCAACTATAACTCGGCTGAAAAGTGGCCTTTTACTTTTAAATTTTCTATTTAAATAGTGCAAATAACTGGCACCCGTCATCTTATACAGTTTTCTTGGTTAATTCCTAACGTTTTATATTTAATTTTCATATTTTCAATCTCTTATTTACGTGAATTCATCAATAAAAACACGTATTCATCTGTAACTCGGCTGAAAAGTGGCCTTTTCCGTTTAAATTTTCTTTGTTAATAGTGTATTTAGCCGCTCCCCGTATTTATCTATAGTTTTTATATTAAATTTCTACCGCTAAAATATTGATTTCCACATAATTCGTTTTCCCATAATCGTAATTTCCTAAATTTTTTAAAATTTTTCAAATCTTCATTTCTTTCACTCTTTTTGCTTTTATTAGGTCCTTCTAGTGTAAAAAAACCCATCTGCAATCTTATTCTGTTCATAAAACGTACAGAATTGGAAAAAAACACTATTTACCTAAACCGAGGTAATGTGGTCAATCAATACAATCACATAAATTCAACTATAAATTCGCTAATAACTTTTCTAAAAATTGGTATTTTTCGTTCAAATCGTCTTTAAATTGTGCAGTTCATTGCTCTTCTTATTTCCTTATAGTTTCCTCATTAAATTCGTAACGTTATATATTTAATTTTCATATTTTCAGTCTCTTATTTACGTGAATTCATCAATAAAAACACGTATTCATCTATAACTCGGCTGAAAAATGGTCTTTTTCTTTTAAATTTTCTATTTAAATAGTGTAACTTACTGCACACCGTAATCCTATACAGTTTTCTTGGTTAATTCCTAACATTATATATATAATTTTCATATTTTCAGTCTCTTATTTACGTGAATTCATCAATGAAAACAGGTATTCATCTAATACTCGGCTGAAAAGTGGCCTTTTCCGTTTAAATTTTCTTTGTTAATAGTGTATTTAACCGCCCCCCGTAATTATCTATAGTTTTTATATTAAATTTCTACCGCTAAAATATTGATTTCCACAAAATTCGTTTTCCCATAATCGTAATTTCCTAAAATCAATATCAATAAAATCACGTATTCATATATTGCACGGCTGAAAAGAGGCCTTTTCCTTTTTAATTTTATATTTTAATAGTGTAACTAATTGCCCTCCGTACTCCTATATAGTTTTCTTGGTTAATTCCTAACGTTATATTATATATAATTTTCATATTTTCAGTCTCTTATTTACGTGAATTCATCAATAAAAGCACGTATTCATCTATAACTTGGCTGAAAAGTGGTCTTTTCCTTTAAAATTTTCTATTGAAATAGTGTAATAAACTGCCCTCCGTAATCCTCTACAGTTTTCTTGGTTAATTCCTGACGTTATATATATAATTTTCATATTTTCAGTTTTTTTTTACGTGAATTCATCAATAAAAACACGTATTCATCTATAACTCGGCTCAAAAGTGGCCTTTTACTTTTAAATTTTCTATTTAAATAGTGCAGATAACTTCTCTTCGTAATCCTATACAGTTTTCTTGGTTAATTCCTAACGTTTTATATTTAATTTTCATATTTTCAGTCTCTTATTTACGTGAATTCATCAATAAAAACACGTATTCATCTATAACTCGGCTGAAAAGTGGCCTTTTCCGTTTAAATTTTCTTTGTTAATAGTGTATTTAACCGACCCCCGTAATTATCTATAGTTTTTATATTAAATTTCTACCGCTAAAATATTGATTTCCACATAATTCGTTTTCCCATAATCGTAATTTCCTAAAATCAATATCAATAAAATCACGTATTCATCTATTGCACGGCTGAAAAGAGGCCTTTTCCTTTTTAATTTTCTATTTAAATAGTGTAACTAATTGCCCTCCGTAATCCTATATAGTTTTCTGGTTAATTCCTAGCGTTATATTATATATAATTTTCATATTTTCAGTCTCTTATTTACGTTAATTCATCAATAAAAACACGTATTCATCTATAACTTGGCTGAAAAGTAATCTTTTCCTTTAAAATTTTCTATTTAAATAGTGTAACTAACTGCCCTCCGTAATCCTCTACAGTTTTCTTGGTTAATTCCTGACGTTATATATATAATTTTCATATTTTCAGTTTTTTTTACGTGAATTCATCAATAAAAACACGTATTCATCTATAACTCGGCTCAAAAGTGGCCTGTTGCTTTTAAATTTTCTATTTAACTAGTGCAACTTACTGCCCCCCGTAATTATCTATAGTTTTTATATTAAATTTCTACCGCTAAAATATTTTTTCCACATAATTCGTTTTCCCATAATCGTAATTTCCTAAAATCAATATCAATAAAATCACGTATTGATCAATTGCACGGCTGAAAATAGGCCTTTTCCTTTTTAATTTTCTATTTAAATAGTGTAACTAATTGCCCCCCGTAATCCTATATAGTTTTCTTGGTTAATTCCTAACGTTATATTATATATAATTTTCATACTTTCAGTCTCTTATTTACGTGAATTCATCAATAAAAACACGTATTCATCTATAACTTGGCTGAAAAGTGGTCTTTTCCTTTAAAATTTTCTATTTAAATAGTGTAACTAACCGCCCTCCGTAATCCTCTACAGTTCTCTTGGTTAATTCCTGACGTTATATATATAATTTTCATATTTTCAGTCTCTTTTTTACGTGAATTCATCAATAAAAACACGTATTTAACTATAACTCGGCTGAAAAGTGGCCTTTTCCGTTTAAATTTTCTATTTATATAGTGTAAATACTTGCTCCCCGTAATCCTATATAGTTTTCTTGGTAAGTTCCTAACGTAATATTATAATTTTCAAATTTTCAATCTCTTATTTACGTGAATTCATCAATAAAAACACGTATTCATCTATAACTCGGCTGAAAATTGGCCTTTTCCTTTTAAATTTTCTATTTAAATAGTGTAACTAACCGCCCCCCCCCCGTAATACTATACAGTTTTCTTGATTAATTTCTAACGTTATATATATAATTTTCATGTTTTCAGTCTCTTATTTACGTTAATTCATCAATAAAAACACGTATTCATCTATAACTCGGCTGAAAAGTGGCCTTTTCCGTTTAAATTTTCTTTGCTAATAGTGTATATAACCGCCCCCCGTAAATATCTATAGTTTTTATATTAAATTTCTACCGCTAAAATATTGATTTCCACATAATTCTTTTTCCCATAATCGTAATTTCCTAAAATCAATATTAATAAAATCACGTATTCATCTATTGCACGGCTGAAAATAGGCCTTTTCCTTTTTCATTTTCTATTTAAATAGTGTAACTAATTGCCCCCCGTAATCCTATATAGTTTTCTTGGTTAATTCCTAACGTTATATTATATATAATTTTCATATTTTCAGTCTCTTATTTTCGTGAATTCATCAATAAAAACACGTATTCATCTATAACTTGGCTGAAAAGTGGTCGTTTTCCTTTAAAATTTTCCATTTAAATAGTGTAACTAACTGCCCTATGTAATCCTCTACAGTTCTCTTGGTTAATTCCTGACGTTATATATATAATTTTCATGTTTTCAGTCTCTTTTTTACGTGAATTCATCAATAAAAAAAAGTATTCAACTATAACTCGGCTGAAAAGTGGCCTTTTACTTTTAAATTTTCTATTTAAATAGTGCAAATAACTGCCCCCCGTAATCTTATACAGTTTTCTTGGTTAATTCCTAACGTTTTATATTTAATTTTCATATTTTCAATCTCTTATTTACGTGAATTCATCAATAAAAACACGTATTCATCTATAACTCGGCTGAAAAGTGGCCTTTTCCGTTTAAATTTTCTTTGTTAATAGTGTATTTAGCCGCCCCCCGTATTTATCTATAGTTTTTATAATAAATTTCTACCGCTAAAATATTGATTTCCACATAATTCGTTTTCCCATAATCGTAATTTCCTAAATTTTTTAAAAATTTTCAAATCTTCATTTCTTTCACTCTTTTTGCTTTTATTTGGTCCTTCTAGTGTAAAAAAACCCATCTGCAATCTTATTCTCTTCATAAAACGTACAGAATTGGAAAAAAACACTATTTACCTAAATCGAGGTAATGTGGTCAATCAATACAATCACATAAATTCAACTATAAATTCGCTAATAACTTTTCTAAAAATTGGTATTTTTCGTTCAAATCGTCTTTAAATTGTGTAGTTCATTGCTCTTCTTATTTCCTTATAGTTTTCTCATTAAATTCGTAACGTTATATATTTAATTTTCATATTTTCAGTCTCTTATTTACGTGAATTCATCAATAAAAACACGTATTCATCTATAACTCGGCTGAAAAATGGTCTTTTCCTTTTAAATTTTCTATGTTAATAGTGTAACTTACTGCACATCGTAATCCTATACAGTTTTCTTGGTTAATTCCTAACATTATATATATAATTTTCATATTTTCAGACTCTTATTTACGTGAATTCATCAATGAAAACAGGTATTCATCTAATACTCGGCTGAAATGTGTCCTTTTCCGTTTAAATTTTCTTTGTGAATAATGTATTTAAACGCCCCCCGTAATTATCTATAGTTTTTATAATAAATTTCTACCGCAAAAATATTGATTTCCAAATAATTCGTTTTCCCATAATCGTAATTTCCTAAAATTTTTAAAATTTTTCAAATCTTCATTTCTTTCGCTCTTTTTGATTTTATTAGGTCCCTCTAGTGTGAAAAAAACCCATCTGCACTCTTATTCTCTTTATAAAACATACAGAACTGGAAAGAAACACTATTTACCTAAACCGAGGTATAGTGTTCAATCAATACAATCACATAAATTAAACTATAAATTCGCTAATAACTTTTCTAAAAATTGGTATTTTTCGTTCAAATCGTCTTTAAATTGTGTAGTTTATTGCTCTTCTTATTTCCTTATAGTTTTCTCATTAAATTCGTAACGTTATATATTTAATTTTCATATTTTCAGTCTCTTATTTACATGAATTCATCAATAAAAACACGTATTCATCTATAACTCGGCTGAAAAGTGGCCTTTTCCGTTTAAATTTTCTTTGTTAATAGTGTATCTAACCGCCCCCCGTAATTATCTATAGTTTTTATATTAAATTTCTACCGCCAAAATATTGATTTCCACAAAATTCGTTTTCCCATAATCGTAATTTCCTAAAATCAATATCAATAAAATCACGTATTCATCTATTGCACGGCTGAAAAGAGGCCTTTTCCTTTTTAATTTTATATTTTAATAGTGTAACTAATTGCCCTCCGTACTCCTATATAGTTTTCTTTGTTAATTCCTAACGTTATATCATATATAAATTTCCTATTTTCAGTCTCTTATTTACATGAATTCATCAATAAAAACACGTATTCATCTATAACTCGGCTGAAAAGTGGCCTTTTCCGTTTAAATTTTCTTTGTTAATAGTGTATCTAACCGCACCCCGTAATTATCTATAGTTTTTATATTAAATTTCTACCGCCAAAATATTGATTTCCACAAAATTCGTTTTCCCATAATCGTAATTTCCTAAAATCAATATCAATAAAATCACGTATTCATCTATTGCACGGCTGAAAAGAGGCCTTTTCCTTTTTAATTTTATATTTTAATAGTGTAACTAATTGCCCTCCGTACTCCTATATAGTTTTCTTTGTTAATTCCTAACGTTATATCATATATAAATTTCCTATTTTCAGTCTCTTATTTACGTGAATTCATCAATAAAAGCACGTATTCATCTATAACTTGGCTGAAAAGTGGTCTTTTCCTTTAAAATTTTCTATTTAAATAGTGTAATAAACTGCCCTCCGTAATCCTCTACAGTTTTCTTGGTTAATTCCTGACGTTATATATATAATTTTCATATTTTCAGTTTTTTTTACGTGAATTCATCAATAAAAACACGTATTCATCTATAACTCGGCTCAAAAGTGGCCTTTCACTTTTAAATTTTCTATTTAAATAGTGCAGATAACTTCTCTTCGTAATCCTATACAGTTTTCTTGGTTAATTCCTAACGTTTTATATTTAATTTTCATATTCTCAGTCTCTTATTTACGTGAATTCATCAATAAAAACACGTATTCATCTATAACTCGGCTGAAAAGTGGCCTTTTCCGTTTAAATTTTCTTTGTTAATAGTGTATTTAACCGCCCCCCGTAATTATCTATAGTTTTTATATTAAATTTCTACCGCTAAAATATTGATTTCCACATAATTCGTTTTCCCATAATCGTAATTTCCTAAAATCAATATCAATAAAATCACGTATTCATCTATTGCACGGCTGAAAAGAGGCCTTTTCCTTTTTAATTTTCTATTTAAATAGTGTAACTAATTGCCCCCCGTAATCCTATATAGTTTTCTGGTTAATCCCTAGCGTTATATTATATATAATTTTCATATTTTCAGTCTCTTATTTACGTGAATTCATCAATAAAAACAGGTATTCATCTATATCTTCGCTGAAAAGTAATCTTTTCCTTTAAAATTTTTTATTTAAATAGTGTAACTAACTGACCTCCGTAATCCTCTACAGTTTTCTTGGTTAATTCCTGACGTTATATATATAATTTTCATATTTTCAGTTTTTTTTACGTGAATTCATCAATAAAAACACGTATTCATCTATAACTCGGCTCAAAAGTGGCCTTTTGCTTTTAAATTTTCTATTTAACTAGTGCAACTTACTGCCCCCCGTTATTATCTATAGTTTTTATATTAAATTTCTACCGCTAAAATATTTATTTCCACATAATTCGTTTTCCCATAATCGTAATTTCCTAAAATCAATATCAATAAAATCACGTATTGATCTATTGCACGGCTGAAAATAGGCCTTTTCCTTTTTAATTTTCTATTTAAATAGTGTAACTAATTGCCCCCCGTAATCCTATATAGTTTTCTTGGTTAATTCCTAACGTTATATTATATATAATTTTCATATTTTCAGTCTCTTATTTACGTGAATTCATCAATAAAAACACGTATTCATCTATAACTTGGCTGAAAAGTGGTCTTTTCCTTTAAAATTTTCTATTTAAATAGTGTAACTAACTGCCCTCCGTAATCCTCTACAGTTCTCTTGGTTAATTCCTGACGTTATATATATAATTTTCATATTTTCAGTCTCTTTTTTACGTGAATTCATCAATAAAAACACGTATTCAACTATATTTCGGCTGAAAAGTGGCCTTTTCCGTTTAAATTTTCTATTTATATAGTGTATATACTTGCCCCCCGTAATCCTATATAGTTTTCTTGGTTAATTCCTAACGTTATATTATATATAATTTTCATATTTTCAGTCTCTTATTTACGTGAATTCATCAATAAAAACACGTATTCATCTATAACTTGGCTGAAAAGTGGTCTTTTCCTTTAAAATTTTCTATTTAAATAGTGTAATTAACTGCCCTCCGTAATCCTCTACAGTTCTCTTGGTTAATTCCTAACGTAATATTATAATTTTCAAATTTTCAATCTCTTATTTACGTGAATTCATCAATAAAAACACGTATTCATCTATAACTCGGCTGAAAATTGGCCTTTTCCTTTTAAATTTTCTATTTAAATAGTGTAACTAACCGCCCCCCCCCCCCGTAATACTATACAGTTTTCTTGATTAATTTCTAACGTTATATATATAATTTTCATATTTTCAGTCTCTTATTTACGTGAATTCATCAATAAAAACACGTATTCATCTATAACTCGGCTGAAAATTGGCCTTTTCCTTTTAAATTTTCTATTTAAATAGTGTAACTAACAGCCCCCCCCGTAATACTATACAGTTTACTTGATTAATTTCTAACGTTATATATATATAATTTTCATATTTTCAGTCTCCTGTTTACGTGAATTCATCAATAAAATTACGTATTCATCTATAACTCGGCTGAAAAATGGTCTTTTCCTTTTAAATTTTCTATTTAAATAGTGTAACTAACTGCCCAGCGTAATCCTATACAGTTTTCTTGGTTAATTCCTAACATTATATATATAATTTTCATATTTTAAGTCTCTTATTTACGTGAATTCATCAATGAAAACAGGTATTCATCTATAACTCGGCTGAAATGTGGCCTTTTCCGTTTAAATTTTATTTGTGAATAGTGTATTTAACCGCCCACCGTAATTATCTATAGTTTTTATAATAAATTTCTACCGCTAAAATATTGATTTCCACATAATTCGTTTTCCCATAATCGTAATTTCCTAAAATTTTTAAAATTTTTCAAATCTTCATTTCTTTCGCTCTTTTTGCTTTTATTAGGTCCTTCTAGTGTAAAAAAAAACCCATCTGCACTCTTATTCTCTTTATATAACATACAGAACTGGAAAGAAACACTATTTACCTAAACCGAGGTATAGTGGTCAATCAATACAATCACATAAATTAAACTATAAATTCGCTAATAACTTTTCTAAAAATTGGTATTTTTCGTTCAAATCGTCTTTAAATTGTGTAGTTTATTGCTCTTCTTATTTCCTTATAGTTTTCTCATTAAATTCGTAACGTTATATATTTAATTTTCATATTTTCAGTCTCTTATTTACATGAATTCATCAATAAAAACACGTATTCATCTATAACTCGGCTGAAAAGTGGCCTTTTCCGTTTAAATTTTCTGTGTTAATAGTGTATCTAACCGGCCCCCGTAATTATCTATAGTTTTTATATTAAATTTCTACCGCCAAAATATTGATTTCCACAAAATTCGTTTTCCCATAATCGTAATTTCCTAAAATCAATATCAATAAAATCACGTATTCATCTATTGCACGGCTGAAAAGAGGCCTTTTCCTTTTTAATTTTATATTTTAATAGTGTAACTAATTGCCCTCCGTACTCCTATATAGTTTTCTTGGTTAATTCCTAACGTTATATCATATATAAATTTCCTATTTTCAGTCTCTTATTTACGTGAATTCATCAATAAAAGCACGTATTCATCTATAACTTGGCTGAAAAGTGGTCTTTTCCTTTAAAATTTTCCATTTAAATAGTGTAATAAACTGCCCTCCGTAATCCTCTACAGTTTTCTTGGTTAATTCCTGACGTTATATATATAATTTTCATATTTTCAGTTTTTTTTACGTGAATTCATCAATAAAAACACGTATTCATCTATAACTCGGCTCAAAAGTGGCCTTTTACTTTTAAATTTTCTATTTAAATAGTGCAGATAACTTCTCTTCGTAATCCTATACAGATTTCTTGGTTAATTCCTAACGTTTTATATTTAATTTTCAGTCTCTTATTTACGTGAATTCATCAATAAAAACACGTATTCATCTATAACTCGGCTGAAAAGTGGCCTTTTCCGTTTAAATTTTCTTTGTTAATAGTGTATTTAACCGCCCCCCGTAATTATCTATAGTTTTTATATTAAATTTCTACCGCTAAAATATTGATTTCCACATAATTCGTTTTCCCATAATCGTAATTTCCTAAAATCAATATCAATAAAATCACGTATTCATCTATTGCACGGCTGAAAAGAGGCCTTTTCCTTTTAATTTTCTATTTAAATAGTGTAACTAATTGCCCCCCGTAATCCTATATAGTTTTCTGGTTAATTTCTAGCGTTATATTATATATAATTTTCATATTTTCAGTCTCTTATTTACGTGAATTCATCAATAAAAACACGTATTCATCTATAACTTGGCTGAAAAGTAATCTTTTCCTTTAAAATTTTCTATTTAAATAGTGTTACTAACTGCCCTCCGTAATCCTCTACAGTTTTCTTGGTTAATTCCTGACGTTATATATATAATTTTCATATTTTCAGTTTTTTTTACGTGAATTCATCAATAAAAACACGTATTCATCTATAACTCGGCTCAAAAGTGGCCTGTTGCTTTTAAATTTTCTTTTTAACTAGTGCAACTTACTGCCCCCCGTAATTATCTATAGTTTTTATATTAAATTTCTACCGCTAAAATATTGATTTCCACATAATTCGTTTTCCCATAATCGTAATTTCCTAAAATCAATATCAATAAAATCACGTATTCATCTATGGCACGGCTGAAAATAGGCCTTTTCCTTTTTCATTTTCTATTTAAATAGTGTAACTAATTGTCCCCCGTAATCCTATATGGTTTTCTTGGTTTATTCCTAACGTTATATTATATATAATTTTCATATTTTCAGTCTCTTATTTACGTGAATTCATCAATAAAAACACGTATTCATCTATAACTTGGCTGAAAAGTGGTCGTTTTCCTTTAAAATTTTCTATTTAAATAGTGTAACTAACTGCCCTCCGTAATCCTCTACAGTTCTCTTGGTTAATTCCTGACGTTATATATATAATTTTCATATTTTCATTCTCTTTTTTACGTGAATTCATCAATAAAAACACGTATTCATCTATAACTTGGCTGAAAAGTGGTCGTTTTCCTTTAAAATTTTCTATTTAAATAGTGTAACTAACTGCCCTCCGTAATCCTCTACAGTTCTCTTGGTTAATTCCTGACGTTATATATATAATTTTCATATTTTCAATCTCTTATTTACGTGAATTCATCAATAAAAACACGTATTCATCTATAACTCGGCTGAAAAGTGGCCTTTTCCGTTTAAATTTTCTTTGTTGATAGTGTATTTAGCCGCCCCCCGTATTTATCTATAGTTTTTATAACAAATTTCTACCGCTAAAATATTGATTTCCACATAATTCGTTTTCCCATAATCGTAATTTCCTAAATTTTTTAAAATTTTTCAAATCTTCATTTCTTTCACTCTTTTTGCTTTTATTAGGTCCTTCTAGTGTAAAAAAACCCATCTGCAATCTTATTCTGTTCATAAAACGTACAGAATTGGAAAAAAACACTATTTACCTAAACCGAGGTAATGTGGTCAATCAATACAATCACATAAATTCAACTATAAATTCGCTAATAACTTTTCTAAAAATTGGTATTTTTCGTTCAAATCGTCTTTAAATTGTGTAGTTCATTGCTCTTCTTATTTCCTTATAGTTTTCTCATTAAATTCGTAACGTTATATATTTAATTTTCATATTTTCAGTCTCTTATTTACGTGAATTCATCAATAAAAACACGTATTCATCTATAACTCGGCTGAAAAATGGTCTTTTCCTTTTAAATTTTCTATTTAAATAGTGTAACTTACTGCACACCGTAATCCTATACAGTTTTCTTGGTTAATTCCTAACATTATATATATAATTTTCATATTTTCAATCTCTTATTTACGTGAATTCATCAATGAAAACAGGTATTCATCTAATACTCGGCTGAAATGTGGCCTTTTCCGTTTAAATTTTCTTTGTGAATAATGTATTTAAACGCCCCCCGTAATTATCTATAGTTTTTATAATAAATTTCTACCGCAAAAATATTGATTTCCACATAATTCGTTTTCCCATAATCGTAATTTCCTAAAATTTTTAAAATTTTTCAAATCTTCATTTCTTTCGCTCTTTTTGCTTTTATTAGATCCCTCTAGTGTGAAAAAAACCCATCTGCACTCTTATTCTCTTTATAAAACATACAGAACTGGAAAGAAACACTATTTACCTAAACCGAGGTATAGTGGTCAATCAATACAATCACATAAATTAAACTATAAATTCGCTAATAACTTTTCTAAAAATTGGTATTTTTCGTTCAAATCGTCTTTAAATTGTGTAGTTTATTGCTCTTCTTATTTCCTTATAGTTTCCTCATTAAATTCGTAACGTTATATATTTAATTTTCATATTTTCAGTCTCTTATTTACACGAATTCTTCAATAAAAACACGTATTCATCTATAACTCGGCTGAAAAGTGGCCTTTTCCGTTTAAATTTTCTTTGTTAATAATGTATTTAACCGCCCCCCGTAATTATCTATAGTTTTTATATTAAATTTCTACCGCTAAAATATTGATTTCCACAAAATTCGTTTTCCCATAATCGTAATTTCCTAAAATCAATATCAATAAAATCACGTATTCATCTATTGCACGGCTGAAAAGAGGCCTTTTCCTTTTTAATTTTATATTTTAATAGTGTAACTAATTGCCCTCCGTACTCCTATATAGTTTTCTTGGTTAATTCCTAACGTTATATTATATATAATTTTCATATTTTCAGTCTCTTATTTACGTGAATTCATCAATAAAAGCACGTATTCATCTATAACTTGGCTGAAAAGTGGTCTTTTCCTTTAAAATTTTCTATTTAAATAGTGTAATAAACTGCCCTCCGTAATCCTCTACAGTTTTCTTGGTTAATTCCTGACAGTATATGTATAATTTTCATATTTTCAGTTTTTTTTACGTGAATTCATCAATAAAAACATGTATTCATCTATAACTCGGCTCAAAAGTGGCCTTTTACTTTTAAATTTTCTATTTAAATAGTGCAGATAACTTCTCTTCGTAATCCTATACAGTTTTCTTGGTTAATTCCTAACGTTTTATATTTAATTTTCATATTTTCAGTCTCTTATTTACGTGAATTCATCAATAAAAACACATATTCATCTATAACTCGGCTGAAAAGTGGCCTTTTCCGTTTAAATTTTCTTTGTTAATAGTGTATTTAACCGCCCCCCGTAATTATCTATAGTTTTTATATTAAATTTCTACCGCTAAAATATTGATTTCCACATAATTCGTTTTCCCATAATCGTAATTTCCTAAATTTTTTAAAATTTTTCAAATCTTCATTTCTTTCACTCTTTTTGCTTTTACTAGGTCCTTCTAGTGTAAAAAAACCCATCTGCAATCTCATTCTCTTTATAAAACATACAGAATTGGAAAAAAAAACTATTTACCTAAACCGAGGTAAAGTGGTCAATCAATACAATCACATAAATTCAACTATAAATTCGCTAATAACTTTTCTAAAAATTGGTATTTTTTCGTTCAAATCGCCTTTAATTGTGTAGTTCATTGCTCTTCTTATTTCCTTATAGTTTTCTCGTTAAATTCGTAACGTTATATATTTAATTTTCATATTTTCAGTCTCTTATTTACGTGAATTCATCAATAAAAACACGTATTCATCTATAACTCGGCTGAAAAATGGTCTTTTCCTTTTAAATTTTCTATTTAGATAGTTTACCTAACTGCATACCGTAATCCTATACAGTTTTCTTTGTTAATTCCTAACATTATATATATAATTTTCATATTTTCAGTCTCTTATTTACGTGAATTCATCAATGAAAACAGGTATTCGTCTAATACTCGGCTGAAATGTGGCCTTTTCCGTTTAAATTTTCTTTGTGAATAGTGTATTTAAACGCCCCCCGTAATTATCTATAGTTTTTATAATAAATTTCCACCGCTTAAATATTGATTTCCACGTAATTCGTTTTCCCATAATCGTAATTTCCTAAAATTTTAAAATTTTTCAAATCTTCATTTCTTTCGCTCTTTTTGCTTTTATTAGGTCCCTCTAGTGTAAAAAAACCATCTGCACTCTTATTCTCTTTATAAAACATACAGAACTGGAAAAAAACACTATTTACCTAAACCGAGGTATAGTGGTCAATCAATACAATCACATAAATTCAACTATAAATTCGATAATAACTTTTCTAAAAATTGGTATTTTTCGTTCAAATCGTCTTTAAATTTTGTAGTTTATTGCTCTTCTTATTTCCTTATAGTTTTCTCATTAAATTCGTAACGTTATATATTTAATTTTCATATTTTCAGTCTCTTATTTACGTGAATTCATCAATAAAAACACGTATTCATCTATAACTCGGCTGAAAAGTGGCCTTTTCCGTTTAAATTTTCTTTGCTAATAGTGTATATAACCGCCCCCCGTAATTATCTATAGTTTTTATATTAAATTTCTACCGCTAAAATATTGATTTCCACATAATTCGTTTTCCCATAATCGTAATTTCCTAAAATCAATATCAATAAAATCACGTATTCATCTATGGCACGGCTGAAAATAGGCCTTTTCCTTTTTCATTTTCTATTTAAATAGTGTAACTAATTGCCCCCCGTAATCCTATATAGTTTTCTTGGTTTATTCCTAACGTTATATTATATATAATTTTCATATTTTCAGTCTCTTATTTACGTGAATTCATCAATAAAAACACGTATTCATCTATAACTTGGCTGAAAAGTGGTCGTTTTCCTTTAAAATTTTCTATTTAAATAGTGTAACTAACTGCCCTCCGTAATCCTCTACAGTTCTCTTGGTTAATTCCTGACGTTATATATATAATTTTCATATTTTCAGTCTCTTTTTTACGTGAATTCATCAATAAAAACACGTATTCAACTATAACTCGGCTGAAATGTGGCCTTTTACTTTTAAATTTTCTATTTAAATAGTGCAAATAACTGCCCCCCGTCATCTTATACAGTTTTCTTGGTTAATTCCTAACGTTTTGTATTTAATTTTCATATTTTCAATCTCTTATTTACGTGAATTCATCAATAAAAACACGTATTCATCTATAACTCGGCTGAAAAGTGGCCTTTTCCGTTTAAATTTTCTTTGTTAATAGTGTATTTAGCCGCCCCCCGTATTTATCTATAGTTTTTATAATAAATTTCTACCGCTAAAATATTGATTTCCACATAATTCGTTTTCCCATAATCGTAATTTCCTAAATTTTTTAAAATTTTTCAAATCTTCATTTCTTTCACTCTTTTTGCTTTTATTAGGTCCTTCTAGTGTAAAAAACCCATCTGCAATCTTATTCTGTTCATAAAACGTACAGAATTGGAAAAAAACACTATTTACCTAAACCGAGGTAATGTGGTCAATCAATACAATCACATAAATTCAACTATAAATTCGCTAATAACTTTTCTAAAAATTGGTATTTTTCGTTCAAATCGTCTTTAAATTGTGTAGTTCATTGCTCTTCTTATTTCCTTATAGTTTTCTCATTAAATTCGTAACGTTATATATTTAATTTTCATATTTTCAGTCTCTTATTTACGTGAATTCATCAATAAAATTACGTTTTCATCTATAACTCGGCTGAAAAATGGTCTTTTCCTTTTAAATTTTCTATTTAAATAGTGTAACTTACTGCACACCGTAATCCTTTACAGTTTTCTTGGTTAATTCCTAACATTATATATATAATTTTCATATTTTCAGTCTCTTATTTACGTGAATTCATCAATGAAAACAGGTATTCATGTAATACTCGGCTGAAAAGTGGCCTTTTCCGTTTAAATTTTCTTTGTTAATAGTGTATTTAACCGCCCCCCGTAATTATCTATAGTTTTTATATTAAATTTCTACCGCTAAAATATTGATTTCCACAAAATTCGTTTTCCCATAATCGTAATTTCCTAAAATCAATATCAATAAAATCACGTATTCATCTATTGCACGGCTGAAAAGAGGCCTTTTCCTTTTTAATTTTATATTTTAATAGTGTAACTAATTGCCCTCCGTACTCCTATATAGTTTTCTTGGTTAATTCCTAACGTTATATTATATATAATTTTCATATTTTCAGTCTCTTATTTACGTGAATTCATCAATAAAAGCACGTATTCATCTATAACTTGGCTGAAAAGTGGTCTTTTCCTTTAAAATTTTCTATTTAAATAGTGTAATAAACTGCCCTCCGTAATCCTCTACAGTTTTCTTGGTTAATTCCTGACGTTATATATATAATTTTCATATTTTCAGTTTTTTTTTACGTGAATTCATCAATAAAAACACGTATTCATATATAACTCGGCTCAAAAGTGGCCTTTTACTTTTAAATTTTCTATTTAAATAGTGCAGATAACTTCTCTTCGTAATCCTATACAGTTTTCTTGGTTAATTCCTAACGTTTTATATTTAATTTTCATATTTTCAGTCTCTTATTTACGTGAATTCATCAATAAAAACACGTATTCATCTATAACTCGGCTGAAAAGTGGCCTTTTCCGTTTAAATTTTCTTTGTTGATAGTGTATTTAGCCCCCAACCGTATTTATCTATAGTTTTTATAATAAATTTCTACCGCTAAAATATTGATTTCCACATAATTCGTTTTCCCATAATCGTAATTTCCTAAATTTTTTAAAATTTTTCAAATCTTCATTTCTTTCACTCTTTTTGCTTTTATTAGGTCCTTCTAGTGTAAAAAAACCCATCTGCAATCTTATTCTGTTCATAAAACGTACAGAATTGGAAAAAAACACTATTTACCTAAACCGAGGTAATGTGGTCAATCAATACAATCACATAAATTCAACTATAAATTCGCTAATAACTTTTCTAAAAATTGGTATTTTTCGTTCAAATCGTCTTTAAATTGTGTAGTTCATTGCTCTTCTTATTTCCTTATAGTTTTCTCATTAAATTCGTAACGTTATATATTTAATTTTCATATTTTCAGTCTCTTATTTACGTGAATTCATCAATAAAAACACGTATTCATCTATAACTCGGCTGAAAAATGGTCTTTTCCTTTTAAATTTTCTATTTAAATAGTGTAACTTACTGCACACCGTAATCCTATACAGTTTTCTTGGTTAATTCCTAACATTATATATATAATTTTCATATTTTCAGTCTCTTATTTACGTGAATTCATCAATGAAAACAGGTATTCATCTAATACTCGGCTGAAATGTGGCCTTTTCCGTTTAAATTTTCTTTGTGAATAATGTATTTAAACGCCCCCCGTAATTATCTATAGTTTTTATAATAAATTTCTACCGCAAAAATATTGATTTCCACATAATTCGTTTTCCCATAATCGTAATTTCCTAAAATTTTTAAAATTTTTCAAATCTTCATTTCTTTCGCTCTTTTTGCTTTTATTAGATCCCTCTAGTGTGAAAAAAACCCATCTGCACTCTTATTCTCTTTATAAAACATACAGAACTGGAAAGAAACACTATTTACCTAAACCGAGGTATAGTGGTCAATCAATACAATCACATAAATTAAACTATAAATTCGCTAATAACTTTTCTAAAAATTGGTATTTTTCGTTCAAATCGTCTTTAAATTATGTAGTTTATTGCTCTTCTTATTTCTTTATAGTTTCCTCATTAAATTCGTAACGTTATATATTTAATTTTCATATTTTCAGTCTCTTATTTACACGAATTCTTCAATAAAAACACGTATTCATCTATAACTCGGCTGAAAAGTGGCCTTTTCCGTTTAAATTTTCTTTGTTA
This sequence comes from Parnassius smintheus behrii, assembly GCA_036936625.1. Classification (NCBI taxonomy): domain Eukaryota; kingdom Metazoa; phylum Arthropoda; class Insecta; order Lepidoptera; family Papilionidae; genus Parnassius; species Parnassius smintheus. The sequence continues at coordinate 35,091,475 of JAUPFT010000027.1, forward strand.
ATAATGTATTTAACCGCCCCTCGTAATTATCTATAGTTTTTATATTAAATTTCTACCGCTAAAATATTGATTTCCACAAAATTCGTTTTCCCATAATCGTAATTTCCTAAAATCAATATCAATAAAATCACGTATTCATCTATTGCACGGCTGAAAAGAGGCCTTTTCCTTTTTAATTTTATATTTTAATAGTGTAACTAATTGCCCTCCGTACTCCTATATAGTTTTCTTGGTTAATTCCTAACGTTATATTATATTTAATTTTCATATTTTCAGTCTCTTATTTACGTGAATTCATCAATAAAAGCACGTATTCATCTATAACTTGGCTGAAAAGTGGTCTTTTCCTTTAAAATTTTCTATTTAAATAGTGTAATAAACTGCCCTCCGTAATCCTCTACAGTTTTCTTGGTTAATTCCTGACGTTATATATATAATTTTCATATTTTCAGTTTTTTTTACGTGAATTCATCAATAAAAACACGTATTCATCTATAACTCGGCTCAAAAGTGGCCTTTTACTTTTAAATTTTCTATTTAAATAGTGCAGATAACTTCTCTTCGTAATCCTATACAGTTTTCTTGGTTAATTCCTAACGTTTTATATTTAATTTTCATATTTTCAGTCTCTTATTTACGTGAATTCATCAATAAAAACACGTATTCATCTATAACTCGGCTGAAAAGTGGCCTTTTCCGTTTAAATTTTCTTTGTTGATAGTGTATTTAGCCGCCCCCCGTATTTATCTATAGTTCTTATAATAAATTTCTACCGCTAAAATATTGATTTCCACATAATTCGTTTTCCCATAATCGTAATTTCCTAAATTTTTTAAAATTTTTCAAATCTTCATTTCTTTCACTCTTTTTGCTTTTATTAGGTCCTTCTAGTGTAAAAAAACCCATCTGCAATCTTATTCTGTTCATAAAACGTACAGAATTGGAAAAAAACACTATTTACCTAAACCGAGGTAATGTGGTCAATCAATACAATCACATAAATTCAACTATAAATTCGCTAATAACTTTTTTAAAAATTGGTATTTTTCGTTCAAATCGTCTTTAAATTGTGTAGTTCATTGCTCTTCTTATTTCCTTATAGTTTTCTCATTAAATTCGTAACGTTATATATTTAATTTTCATATTTTCAGTCTCTTATTTACGTGAATTCATCAATAAAAACACGTATTCATCTATAACTCGGCTGAAAAATGGTCTTTTCCTTTTAAATTTTCTATTTAAATAGTGTAACTTACTGCACACCGTAATCCTATACAGTTTTCTTGGTTAATTCCTAACATTATATATATAATTTTCATATTTTCAGTCTCTTATTTACGTGAATTCATCAATGAAAACAGGTATTCATCTAATACTCGGCTGAAATGTGGCCTTTTCCGTTTAAATTTTCTTTGTGAATAATGTATTTAAACGCCCCCCGTAATTATCTATAGTTTTTATAATAAATTTCTACCGCAAAAATATTGATTTCCACATAATTCGTTTTCCCATAATCGTAATTTCCTAAAATTTTTAAAATTTTTCAAATCTTCATTTCTTTCGCTCTTTTTGCTTTTATTAGATCCCTCTAGTGTGAAAAAAACCCATCTGCACTCTTATTCTCTTTATAAAACATACAGAACTGGAAAGAAACACTATTTACCTAAACCGAGGTATAGTGGTCAATCAATACAATCACATAAATTAAACTATAAATTCGCTAATAACTTTTCTAAAAATTGGTATTTTTCGTTCAAATCGTCTTTAAATTGTGTAGTTTATTGCTCTTCTTATTTCCTTATAGTTTCCTCATTAAATTCTTAACGTTATATATTTAATTTTCATATTTTCAGTCTCTTATTTACATGAATTCTTCAATAAAAACACGTATTCATCTATAACTCGGCTGAAAAGTGGCCTTTTCCGTTTAAATTTTCTTTGTTAATAATGTATTTAACCGCCCCTCGTAATTATCTATAGTTTTTATATTAAATTTATACCGCTAAAATATTGATTTCCACAAAATTCGTTTTCCCATAATCGTAATTTCCTAAAATCAATATCAATAAAATCACGTATTCATCTATTGCACGGCTGAAAAGAGGCCTTTTCCTTTTTAATTTTATATTTTAATAGTGTAACTAATTGCCCTCCGTACTCCTATATAGTTTTCTTGGTTAATTCCTAACGTTATATTATATATAATTTTCATATTTTCAGTCTCTTATTTACGTGAATTCATCAATAAAAGCACGTATTCATCTATAACTTGGCTGAAAAGTGGTCTTTTCCTTTAAAATTTTCTATTTAAATAGTGTAATAAACTGCCCTCCGTAATCCTCTACAGTTTTCTTGGTTAATTCCTGACGTTATATATATAATTTTCATATTTTCAGTTTTTTTTTACGTGAATTCATCAATAAAAACATGTATTCATCTATAACTCGGCTCAAAAGTGGCCTTTTACTTTTAAATTTTCTATTTAAATAGTGCAGATAACTTCTCTTCGTAATCCTATACAGTTTTCTTGGTTAATTCCTAACGTTTTATATTTAATTTTCATATTTTCAGTCTCTTATTTACGTGAATTCATCAATAAAAACACGTATTCATCTATAACTCGGCTGAAACTTGGCCTTTTCCTTTTAAATTTTCTATTTAAATAGTGTATATAACCGCCCCCCGTAATTATCTATAGTTTTTATATTAAATTTCTTTCGCTAAAATATTGATTTCCACATAATTCGTTTTCACATAATCGTAATTTCCTAAAATCAATATCAATAAAATCACGTATTCATCTATTGCACGGCTGAAAATAGGCCTTTTCCTTTTTCATTTTCTATTTAAATAGTGTAACTAATTGCCCCCCGTAATCCTATATAGTTTTCTTGGTTAATTCCTAACGTTATATTATATATAATTTTCATATTTTCAGTCTCTTATTTACGTGAATTCATCAATAAAAACACGTATTCATCTATAACTTGGCTGAAAAGTGGTCGTTTTCCTTTAAAATTTTCCATTTAAATAGTGTTACTAACTGCCCTATGTAATCCTCTACAGTTCTCTTGGTTAATTCCTGACGTTATATATATAATTTTCATGTTTTCAGTCTCTTTTTTACGTGAATTCATCAATAAAAACACGTATTCAACTATAACTCGGCTGAAAAGTGGCCTTTTACTTTTAAATTTTCTATTTAAATAGTGCAAATAACTGCCCCCCGTAATCTTATACAGTTTTCTTGGTTAATTCCTAACGTTTTATATTTAATTTTCATATTTTCAATCTCTTATTTACGTGAATTCATCAATAAAAACACGTATTCATCTATAACTCGGCTGAAAAGTGGCCTTTTCCGTTTAAATTTTCTTTGTTAATAGTGTATTTAGCCGCCCCCCGTATTTATCTATAGTTTTTATAATAAATTTCTACCGCTAAAATATTGATTTCCACATAATTCGTTTTCCCATAATCGTAATTTCCTAAATTTTTTAAAAATTTTCAAATCTTCATTTCTTTCACTCTTTTTGCTTTTATTTGGTCCTTCTAGTGTAAAAAAACCCATCTGCAATCTTATTCTCTTCATAAAACGTACAGAATTGGAAAAAAACACTATATACCTAAAACGAGGTAATGTGGTCAATCAATACAATCACATAAATTCAACTATAAATTCGCTAATAACTTTTCTAAAAATTGGTATTTTTCGTTCAAATCGTCTTTTAATTGTGTAGTTCATTGCTCTTCTTATTTCCTTATAGTTTTCTCATTAAATTCGTAACGTTATATATTTAATTTTCATATTTTCAGTCTCTTATTTACGTGAATTCATCAATAAAAACACGTATTCATCTATAACTCGGCTGAAAAATGGTCTTTTCCTTTTAAATTTTCTATGTAAATCGTGTAACTTACTGCACACCGTAATCATATACAGTTTTCTTGGTTAATTCCTAACATTATATATATAATTTTCATATTTTCAGACTCTTATTTACGTGAATTCATCAATGAAAACAGGTATTCATCTAATACTCGGCTGAAATGTGGCCTTTTCCGTTTAAATTTTCTTTGTGAATAATGTATTTAAACGCCCCCCGTAATTATCTATAGTTTTTATAATAAATTTCTACCGCAAAAATATTGATTTCCAAATAATTCGTTTTCCCATAATCGTAATTTCCTAAAATTTTTAAAATTTTTCAAATCTTCATTTCTTTCGCTCTTTTTGCTTTTATTAGGTCCCTCTTGTGTGAAAAAAACCCATCTGCACTCTTATTCTCTTTATAAAACATACAGAACTGGAAAGAAACACTATTTACCTAAACCGAGGTATAGTGGTCAATCAATACAATCACATAAATTAAACTATAAATTCGCTAATAACTTTTCTAAAAATTGGTATTTTTCGTTCAAATCGTCTTTAAATTGTGTAGTTTATTGCTCTTCTTATTTCCTTATAGTTTTCTCATTAAATTCGTAACGTTATATATTTAATTTTCATATTTTCAGTCTCTTATTTACATGAATTCATCAATAAAAACACGTATTCATCTATAACTCGGCTGAAAAGTGGCCTTTTCCGTTTAAATTTTCTTTGTTAATAGTGTATCTAACCGCCCCCCGTAATTATCTATAGTTTTTATATTAAATTTCTACCGCCAAAATATTGATTTCCACAAAATTCGTTTTCCCATAATCGTAATTTCCTAAAATCAATATCAATAAAATCACGTATTCATCTATTGCACGGCTGAAAAGAGGCCTTTTCCTTTTTAATTTTATATTTTAATAGTGTAACTAATTGCCCTCCGTACTCCTATATAGTTTTCTTGGTTAATTCCTAACGTTATATCATATATAAATTTCCTATTTTCAGTCTCTTATTTACGTGAATTCATCAATAAAAGCACGTATTCATCTATAACTTGGCTGAAAAGTGGTCTTTTCCTTTAAAATTTTCTATTTAAATAGTGTAATAAACTGCCCTCCGTAATCCTCTACAGTTTTCTTGGTTAATTCCTGACGTTATATATATAATTTTCATATTTTCAGTTTTTTTTTACGTGAATTCATCAATAAAAACACGTATTCATCTATAACTCGGCTCAAAAGTGGCCTTTTACTTTTAAATTTTCTATTTAAATAGTGCAGATAACTTCTCTTCGTAATCCTATACAGTTTTCTTGGTTAATTCCTAACGTTTTATATTTAATTTTCATATTTTCAGTCTCTTATTTACGTGAATTCATCAATAAAAACACGTATTCATCTATAACTCGGCTGAAAAGTGGCCTTTTCCGTTTAAATTTTCTTTGTTAATAATGTATTTAACCGCCCCCCGTAATTATCTATAGTTTTTATATTAAATTTCTACCGCTAAAATATTGATTTCCACAAAATTCGTTTTCCCATAATCGTAATTTCCTAAAATCAATATCAATAAAATCACGTATTCATCTATTGCACGGCTGAAAAGATGCCTTTTCCTTTTTAATTTTCTATTTAAATAGTGTAACTAATTGCCCCCCGTAATCCTATATAGTTTTCTGGTTAATTCCTAGCGTTATATTATATATAATTTTCATATTTTCAGTCTCTTATTTACGTGAATTCATCAATAAAAACACGTATTCATCTATAACTTCGCTGAAAAGTAATCTTTTCCTTTAAAATTTTCTATTTAAATAGTGTAACTAACTGCCCTCCGTAATCCTCTACAGTTTTCTTGGTTAATTCCTGACGTTATATATATAATTTTCATATTTTCAGTTTTTTTTACGTGAATTCATCAATAAAAACACGTATTCATCTATAACTCGGCTCAAAAGTGGCCTTTTGCTTTTAAATTTTCTATTTAACTAGTGCAACTTACTGCCCTTCGTAATTATCTATAGTTTTTATATTAAATTTCTACCGCTAAAATATTTATTTCCACATAATTCATTTTCCCATAATCGTAATTTCCTAAAATCAATATCAATAAAATCACGTATTGATCTATTGCACGGCTGAAAATAGGCCTTTTCCTTTTTAATTTTCTATTTAAATAGTGTAACTAATTGCCCCCCGTAATCCTATATAGTTTTCTTGGTTAATTCCTAACGTTATATTATATATAATTTTCATATTTTCAGTCTCTTATTTACGTGAATTCATCAATAAAAACACGTATTCATCTATAACTTGGCTGAAATGTGGTCTTTTCCTTTAAAATTTTCTATTTAAATAGTGTAACTAACTGCCCTCCGTAATCCTCTACAGTTTTCTTGGTTAATTCCTGACGTTATATATATAATTTTCATATTTTCAGTCTCTTTTTTACGTGAATTCATCAATAAAAACACGTATTCAACTATAACTCGGCTGAAAAGTGGCCTTTTCCGTTTAAATTTTCTATTTATATAGTGTAAATACTTGCCCCCCGTAATCCTATATAGTTTTCTTGGTAAGTTCCTAACGTAATATTATAATTTTCAAATTTTCAATCTCTTATTTACGTGAATTCATCAATAAAAACACGTATTCATCTATAACTCGGCTGAAAATTGGCCTTTTCCTTTTAAATTTTCTATTTAAATAGTGTAATTAACCGCCCCCCCCCCGTAATACTATACAGTTTTCTTGATTAATTTCTAACGTTATATATATAATTTTCATATTTTCAGTCTCTTATTTATGTGAATTCATCAATAAAAACACGTATTCATCTATAACTCGGCTGAAAATTGGCATTTTCCTTTTAAATTTTCTATTTAAATAGTGTAACTAACAGCCCCCCCCCGTAATACTATACAGTTTACTTGATTAATTTCTAACGTTATATATATATAATTTTCATATTTTCAGTCTCTTATTTACGTGAATTCATCAATAAAAACACGTATTCATCTATAACTCGGCTGAAAAATGGTCTTTTCCTTTTAAATTTTCTATTTAAATAGTGTAACTAACTGCCCAGCGTAATCCTATACAGTTTTCTTGGTTAATTCCTAACATTATATATATAATTTTCATATTTTAAGTCTCTTATTTACGTGAATTCATCAATGAAAACAGGTATTCATCTATAACTCGGCTGAAATGTGGCCTTTTCCGTTTAAATTTTATTTGTGAATAGTGTATTTAACCGCCCACCGTAATTATCTATAGTTTTTATAATAAATTTCTACCGCTAAAATATTGATTTCCACATAATTCGTTTTCCCATAATCGTAATTTGCTAAAATTTTTAAAATTTTTCAAATCTTCATTTCTTTCGCTCTTTTTGCTTTTATTAGGTCCTTCTAGTGTAAAAAAAACCCATCTGCACTCTTATTCTCTTTATAAAACATACAGAACTGGAAAAAAACACTATTTACCTAAACCGAAGTATAGTGGTCAATCAATACAATCACATAAATTCAACTATAAATTCGCTAATAACTTTTCTAAAAATTGGTAATTTTCGTTCAAATCGTCTTTAAATTGTGTAGTTTATTGCTCTTCTTATTTCCTTATAGTTTTCTCATTAAATTCGTAACGTTATATATTTAATTTTCATATTTTCAGTCTCTTATTTACGTGAATTCATCAATAAAAACACGTATTCATCTATAACTCGGCTGAAAAGTGGTCTTTTCCTTTTAAATTTTCTATTTAAATAGTGTAACTTACTGCCCACCGTAATCCTTTACAGTTTTCTTGGTTAATTCCTAACATTATATATATATATATAATTTTCATATTTTCAGTCTCTTATTTACGTGAATTCATCAATAAAAACACGTATTCAACTATAACTCGGCTGAAAAGTGGCCTTTTCTGTTTAAATTTTCTTTGCTAATAGTGTATTTAACCACCCCCCGTAATTATCTATAGTTTTTATATTAAATGTCTACCGCTAAAATATTGATTTCCACATAATTCGTTTTCCCCTAATCGTAATTTCCTAAAATCAATATCAATAAAATCACGTATTCATCTATTGCACGGCTGAAAATAGGCCTTTTCCTTTTAAATTTTCTATTTAAATAGTGTAACTAATTGCCCCCCGTAATCCTATACAGTTTTCTTGGTTAATTCCTAACGTTATATATATAATTTTAATATTCTCAGTCTCTTATTTACGTGAACTCATCAATAAAAACACGTATTCATCTACAACTCGGCTGAAAAGTGGTCTTTTCCTTTTAAATTTTCTATTTAAATAGTATAAATAACTGCCCTCCGTAATCCTCTATAGTTTTCTTGGTTAATTCATAACGTTTTATATTTAATTTTCATATTTTCAGTCTCTTATTTACGTGAATTCATCAATAAAAACACGTATTCATCTATAACTCGGCTGAAAAGTGGCCTTTTCCGTTTAAATTTTCTTTGTTAATAGTGTATTTAACCGCCCTCCGTATTTATCTATAGTTTTATAATAAATTTCTACCGCTAAAATATTGATTTCCACATAATTCGTTTTCCCATAATCGTAATTTTTTTTTTTTTATAGAAGAGGGGGCAAACGAGCATGCGGCTCACCTGATGTTAAGTGACTACCGCCGCCCATGATCAACCGCAACACCAGGAGAATTGCGGGTGCGTTGCCGGCCCTTTAGAAAGGAGTACGCTCTTTTCTTGAAGGTCCTCAGGTCGTATCGGTCCGGAAAAATCGCCGGTGGTAAACTATTCCACAGAGAGGTTGTACGTGGAAGAAAACTCCTTGTGAAACGTACAGTGGTGGACCGCCAAGCATCCAGATAGTGTGAATGGTATCGGGACGTTTGCCGTGTAGTGCGTTCACGAAATTTGGCGGCTGGGATTAATCCGAACAATTCCTCAGAGCACTCCCCGTGATAGATGCGATAAAATACGCAAAGAGATGCAACATCTCTTCGCAGCGCCAGTGAATCGAGCCGATCGGAAAGCACTCGGTCGTCGACGATTCGAGCCGCTCTGCGCTGGATGCGGTCAAGTGGAAGGAGCTGGTACTGGGGAGCCCCAGCCCAGAGATGGGAACAGTATTCCATGTGCGGCCGAACCTGCGCCTTGTAAAGTTGCAGGCGGTGTGCCGGCATGAAATACTGTCCCGCTCTGCTGAGCACGCCAAGCTTTATAGAGGCCAATTTGGCCTTCCCTTCCAAGTGACCACGAAACTGCACGTCACTCGATATGTCGACGCCTAGGATTCCGATACTGGCTGAGGCAACAAGGGGAGTGACTTGAAACTGAGGGGATACGACAAAGGGGTTCTTTTTAGCGGTTAACGCGCAAACTTGTGTCTTCTGGGGGTTAAACTGGACTAGATTTAGTCGTCCCCAATCCGAGACTCTGTTCAGCAATGACTCGACTTCAGACACAAGTTTGTCCCGGCACTCGGAGACGTTTTCCCGAGAAATATTGGCTCGGCCGGTGTAAAGAGCATCACCAGTGCTGTCATCTGCATAGCAATGAATGTTACGGGTATGCAACATATCATTGATATGCAGAAGAAACAGCGTTGGCGATAGCACGCAGCCCTGTGGAACACCAGCATTAATAGGCTTGCAATCGGAGCTTGCACCGTCTACAACGACCTTGATGCTCCGATCTGCAAGAAAGCTGGTGATCCAATCGCACAATTTCTCGGGAAGCCCATAGGAAGGGAGCTTCGAAAGAAGCGCTTTGTGCCAAACCCGAACGAAGGCCTTCGCAATGTCCAAACTAACGGCCAATGCCTCCCCCTTGAACTCTACTGCCTCCGCCCATCTGTGAGTGAGGTAGACCAGAAGATCACCAGCTGACTGACCACGGCGAAAACCGTATTGGCGGTCACTAATCAGCTGGTGATGCTCAAGGTACCTCATGAGCTGGCAGTTTACAATGGACTCCATTGTTTTGGAGAACAAGGAGGTGATGGCGATTGGCCGGTAGTTGGACGGGTCTGAGCGGTCGCCTTTTTTAGGGATCGGGTGGACGAAAGCCGTCTTCCATGATTTTGGGACTACGCCTAGAGAGTAGGAGTACCGGAATAGACGCGTTAAAACCGGTGCCAATTCTGGAGCACACGTCCTCAGCACAATTGGGGGGATTCCGTCAGGCCCACTCGACTTGTGGATGTCCAGGGAGAGGAGTGCTTTGCGAACCGAGCGCTGTGTGAACTGCACTTCCGGCATGAAGCACTCACACCGCGGGATGGTCGGCGGCGTACTCCCCCCGTCATCGAGAGTCGAGTTAGACGCAAAGAAAGAGCCTAGAAGATCGGCTTTCTCCTTTGCAATATGGGCCAGTGAGTCGTCCTCTTGTGCAGAGATGGAAGAGATGGCTGACAGAAATTCCCCTGGACAGCCTTGGCGAGAGACCAGAATGCACGGGTTCCAGAAGGAAGGCGAACTAGTTTCTCGCCAATTCTGCCTATGTGCTCTAACTTTGCCTTGGCAATGACTCTTTTGAAGGACCTAGAGGCCGAATTATACTTCTTTTTTAGAGCGCTGGTGTTTACATCCCGGGACGCTGATGCATCAACCCAGGCTTGGTAGCACTCCTGTTTATAGCATGATGCTATTTTACAGGAGCGACCAAACCATGGCTGAGACTTGCCTCCAATGGGCACCATAGAGGATGGAATAAAAAGTTCCATACCCTGAAGTACCACATCAGTAACAGAATCCGCAACAACGTTGGGATCATCCGGCGAGAAGCAAACCCGCCCCCAAGGGTAGGATGCAAAGAAAGACCGCATCCCATTCCAATCGGCTGACCTATAGTGCCAAACACGGCGGCAGCCTGCAGAATGCAACCGCGATTTCAGCGTGAGTGGCACAACACTCTGGACCAGACAATGGTCCGAGGAGCCTAAAGGGGCGTCGACGGAAATCTGATATCCGTCCGGGTGAGAGGTCAGCAGAAGGTCCAACAGGGAAGGTGCATGATCCTCCACATCTGGAATCCGCGTAGGCGAAGTAACCAGTTGTGTCAGACCATATGCCAAGGCAAAATCATGAACAGATCTCCCCGCATGATCGGTTAAACGTGATCCAAGCCATTCGGCGTGATGGGCGTTAAAGTCGCCGAGGATCACGATCTCTGCGAAGGGGATCTGCTGTAGCAACGAATCTGCAGCCATTTGGACGTGGTCGAAGAGTCGGTCTGTTTCGGCATTACCGCTATGGGACCTATAGAGGCACCCGTAGACGCGCGGATGGTCGTCGCTGTCTACGCGTATCCAAAGGATGGACAGGTCCGAACCTTCAAGTCTGCCGAGGCGTCGAGAACAGATGTCCTCTCTGACGTAAACGCAAACTCCAGCTCGAGGCACAAAGGAGTGTTCCAGTTTGTATCCCGGGTAGGAGAGATACGAGACATCAGCCGGAGAGGACACCTGCGTCTCAGTAAGAAAGAGCAGTGCCGGCCTCGCCGTCTCGAGATTGTAGTGGACGGCGTTTAGGTTAGAGTGAAGTCCCCTGATATTGCAGAAATTCACGGACAGCGTGGCAGGGGTCGCCTTGGTCTTGCTGCTCCGTCTGCCCCGAGCAGTTGTAGTCTTGAGCGGAATTTTGCCCCCCCCCCCCAGAATACGCGGGGCAGCCTGAGCACCCACGCTCAGAAGTGGAGAAACATGGTCGTGGATGCTCAGCGAGGGATTCTCCAGGGGTGCTGGTACCCTCCTGGGGTAGTCTATCATTATTTAATTCCGCTACCATGTTGATGGGGGGGGAGATTTGGGCGTCCGGCCACCTGCACTCACCAGACGAAACGCGGAAGCAGAGCTTCCACTTCACGCCGGTATTCTGTGAGGTCGTGGTACCACCCCGTTTGAGCCGGCCCATACGTGCAACAGCAAAGCTGCCGCCTGGCTCTACCACTGTTAAAATTTCCTAAAATTTTTAAAATTTTTCAAATCTTCATTACTTTCGCTCTTTTTGCTTTTATTAGGTCCGTCAAGTGTAGAAACTACCATCTGCACTCTTATTTGCTTTACAAAACATACAGATCTGGAAAAAATCACTATTTACCTAAACCGAGGTATAGTGGTCAATCAATACAATCACATAAATTCAACTATAAATTCGCTAATAACTTTTTTAAAAACTGGTATTTTTCATTCAAATCATCTTTGAATTGTGTAGTTAATTGCTTCACACATTTCCTTATAGTTTTCTCAGTACATTCGTAACGTTATATATTTAATTTTCATATTTTCAGTCTATTTCTTACTTAAATTCATCAATAAAAACACGTATTCATCAATAGCACGGCTGAAAATTGGCCTTTTCCATTTAAATTTTCTATTTATATAGTGTAAATACTTGCCCCCCGTAATCCTATATAGGTTTTTGGTAAGTTCCTAACGTTATATTATAATTTTCATATTTTCAGTCTCTTATTTACGTGAATTCATCAATAAAAACACGTATTCATCAATAACTCGGCTGAAAATTGGCCTTTTCCTTTTAAATTTTCTATTTAAATAGTGTAACTAACCGCCCCCCACCCGTAATACTATACAGTTTTCTTGATTAATTTCTAACGTTATATATATAATTTTCATATTTTCAGTCTCTTATTTACGTGAATTCATCAATAAAAACAAGTATTCATCTATAACTCGGCTGAAAAATGGTCTTTTCCTTTTAAATTTTCTATTTATATAGTGTAAAAACTTGCCCCCCGTAATCCTATATAGTTTTCTTGGTAAGTTCCTAACGTTATATTATAATTTTCATATTTTCAGTTTCTTATTTACGTGAATTCATCAATAAAAACACGTATACATCTATAACTCGGCTGAAAATTGGCCTTTTCCTTTTAAATTTTCTATTTAAATAGTGTAACTAATCGCCCCCCCCTCCGTAATACTATACAGTTTTCTTGATTAATTTCTAACGTTATATATATAATTTTCATATTTTCAGTCTCTTATTTACGTGAATTCATCAAAAAAAACACGTATTCATCTATAACTCGGCTGAAAAGTGGCCTTTTCCGTTTAAATTTTCTTTGTTTATAGTGTATTTAACCGCCTCCCGTATTTATCTATAGTTTTTATAATAAATTTCTACCGCTAAAATATTGATTTCCACATAATTCGTTTTCCCATAATCGTAATTTCCTAAATTTTTTAAAATTTTTCAAATCTTCATTTCTTTCACTCTTTTTGCTTTTTCTAGGTCCTTCTAGTGTAAAAAAACCCATCTGCAATCTTATTCTCTTTATAAAACATACAGAATTGGAAAAAAACACTATTTACCTAAACCGAGGTAAAGTGGTCAATCAATACAATCACATAAATTCAACTATAAATTCGCTAATAACTTTTCTAAAAATTGGTATTTTTTCGTTCAAATCGCCTTTAATTGTGTAGTTCATTGCTCTTCTTATTTCCTTATAGTTTTCTCATTAAATTCGTAATGTTATATATTTAATTTTCATATTTTCAGTCTCTTATTTACGTGAATTCATCAATAAAAACACGTATTCATCTATAACTCGGCTGAAAAATGGTCTTTTCCTTTTAAATTTTCTATTTAGATAGTTTACCTAACTGCATACCGTAATCCTATACAGTTTTCTTGGTTAATTCCTAACATTATATATATAATTTTCATATTTTCAGTCTCTTATTTACGTGAATTCATCAATGAAAACAGGTATTCGTCTAATACTCGGCTGAAATGTGGCCTTTTCCGTTTAAATTTTCTTTGTGAATAGTGTATTTAAACGCCCCCGTAATTATCTATAGTTTTTATAATAAATTTCCACCGCTTAAATATTGATTTCCACGTAATTCGTTTTCCCATAATCGTAATTTCCTAAAATTTTAAAATTTTTCAAATCTTCATTTCTTTCGCTCTTTTTGCTTTTATTAGGTCCCTCTAGTGTAAAAAAACCATCTGCACTCTTATTCTCTTTATAAAACATACAGAACTGGAAAAAAACACTATTTACCTAAACCGAGGTATAGTGGTCAATCAATACAATCACATAAATTCAACTATAAATTCGATAATAACTTTTCTAAAAATTGGTATTTTTCGTTCAAATCGTCTTTAAATTTTGTAGTTTATTGCTCTTCTTATTTCCTTATAGTTTTCTCATTAAATTCGTAACGTTATATATTTAATTTTCATATTTTCAGTCTCTTATTTACGTGAATTCATCAATAAAAACACGTATTCATCTATAACTCGGCTGAAAAGTGGTCTTTTCCTTTTAAATTTTCTATTTAAATAGTGTAACTAACTGCTCACCGTAATCCTATACAGTTTTCTTGGTTAATTCCTAACATTATATATATGTATATATATATATATATATATATATATATATATATATATATATATATATATATATATATATATATAATTTTCATATTTTCAATCTCTTATTTACGTTAATTCATCAATAAAAACACGTATTCATCTATAACTCGGCTGAAAAGTGGCCTTTTCCGTTTACATTTTCTTTGCTAATAGTGTATATAACCACCCCCCGTAATTATCTATAGTTTTTATATTAAATTTCTACCGCTAAAATATTGATTTCCACATAATTCGTTTTCCCATAATCGTAATTTCCTAAAATCAATATCAATAAAATCACGTATTCATCTATGGCACGGCTGAAAATAGGCCTTTTCCTTTTTCATTTTCTATTTAAATAGTGTAACTAATTGCCCCCCGTAATCCTATATGGTTTTCTTGGTTTATTCCTAACGTTATATTATATATAATTTTCATATTTTCAGTCTCTTATTTACGTGAATTCATCAATAAAAACACGTATTCATCTATAACTTGGCTGAAAAGTGGTCGTTTTCCTTTAAAATTTTCTATTTAAATAGTGTAACTAACTGCCCTCCGTAATCCTCTACAGTTCTCTTGGTTAATTCCTGACGTTATATATATAATTTTCATATTTTCAGTCTCTTTTTTACGTGAATTCATCAATAAAAACACGTATTCATCTATAACTTGGCTGAAAAGTGGTCGTTTTCCTTTAAAATTTTCTATTTAAATAGTGTAACTAACTGCCCTCCGTAATCCTCTACAGTTCTCTTGGTTAATTCCTGACGTTATATATATAATTTTCATATTTTCAATCTCTTATTTACGTGAATTCATCAATAAAAACACGTATTCATCTATAACTCGGCTGAAAAGTGGCCTTTTCCGTTTAAATTTTCTTTGTTGATAGTGTATTTAGCCGCCCCCCGTATTTATCTATAGTTTTTATAATAAATTTCTACCGCTAAAATATTGATTTCCACATAATTCGTTTTCCCATAATCGTAATTTCCTAAATTTTTTAAAATTTTTCAAATCTTCATTTCTTTCACTCTTTTTGCTTTTATTAGGTCCTTCTAGTGTAAAAAAACCCATCTGCAATCTTATTCTGTTCATAAAACGTACAGAATTGGAAAAAAACACTATTTACCTAAACCGAGGTAATGTGGTCAATCAATACAATCACATAAATTCAACTATAAATTCGCTAATAACTTTTCTAAAAATTGGTATTTTTCGTTCAAATCGTCTTTAAATTGTGTAGTTCATTGCTCTTCTTATTTCCTTATAGTTTTCTCATTAAATTCGTAACGTTATATATTTAATTTTCATATTTTCAGTCTCTTATTTACGTGAATTCATCAATAAAAACACGTATTCATCTATAACTCGGCTGAAAAATGGTCTTTTCCTTTTAAATTTTCTATTTAAATAGTGTAACTTACTGCACACCGTAATCCTATACAGTTTTCTTGGTTAATTCCTAACATTATATATATAATTTTCATATTTTCAGTCTCTTATTTACGTGAATTCATCAATGAAAACAGGTATTCATCTAATACTCGGCTGAAATGTGGCCTTTTCCGTTTAAATTTTCTTTGTGAATAATGTATTTAAACGCCCCCCGTAATTATCTATAGTTTTTATAATAAATTTCTACCGCAAAAATATTGATTTCCACATAATTCGTTTTCCCATAATCGTAATTTCCTAAAATTTTTAAAATTTTTCAAATCTTCATTTCTTTCGCTCTTTTTGCTTTTATTAGATCCCTCTAGTGTGAAAAAAACCCATCTGCACTCTTATTCTCTTTATAAAACATACAGAACTGGAAAGAAACACTATTTACCTAAACCGAGGTATAGTGGTCAATCAATACAATCACATAAATTAAACTATAAATTCGCTAATAACTTTTCTAAAAATTGGTATTTTTCGTTCAAATCGTCTTTAAATTGTGTAGTTTATTGCTCTTCTTATTTCCTTATAGTTTCCTCATTAAATTCGTAACGTTATATATTTAATTTTCATATTTTCAGTCTCTTATTTACACGAATTCTTCAATAAAAACACGTATTCATCTATAACTCGGCTGAAAAGTGGCCTTTTCCGTTTAAATTTTCTTTGTTAATAATGTATTTAACCGCCCCCCGTAATTATCTATAGTTTTTATATTAAATTTCTACCGCTAAAATATTGATTTCCACAAAATTCGTTTTCCCATAATCGTAATTTCCTAAAATCAATATCAATAAAATCACGTATTCATCTATTGCACGGCTGAAAAGAGGCCTTATCCTTTTTAATTTTATATTTTAATAGTGTAACTAATTGCCCTCCGTACTCCTATATAGTTTTCTTGGTTAATTCCTAACGTTATATTATATATAATTTTCATATTTTCAGTCTCTTATTTACGTGAATTCATCAATAAAAGCACGTATTCATCTATAACTTGGCTGAAAAGTGGTCTTTTCCTTTAAAATTTTCTATTTAAATAGTGTAATAAACTGCCCTCCGTAATCCTCTACAGTTTTCTTGGTTAATTCCTGACAGTATATGTATAATTTTCATATTTTCAGTTTTTTTTACGTGAATTCATCAATAAAAACATGTATTCATCTATAACTCGGCTCAAAAGTGGCCTTTTACTTTTAAATTTTCTATTTAAATAGTGCAGATAACTTCTCTTCGTAATCCTATACAGTTTTCTTGGTTAATTCCTAACGTTTTATATTTAATTTTCATATTTTCAGTCTCTTATTTACGTGAATTCATCAATAAAAACACATATTCATCTATAACTCGGCTGAAAAGTGGCCTTTTCCGTTTAAATTTTCTTTGTTAATAGTGTATTTAACCGCCCCCCGTAATTATCTATAGTTTTTATATTAAATTTCTACCGCTAAAATATTGATTTCCACATAATTCGTTTTCCCATAATCGTAATTTCCTAAATTTTTTAAAATTTTTCCAATCTTCATTTCTTTCACTCTTTTTGCTTTTACTAGGTCCTTCTAGTGTAAAAAAACCCATCTGCAATCTCATTCTCTTTATAAAACATACAGAATTGGAAAAAAAAACTATTTACCTAAACCGAGGTAAAGTGGTCAATCAATACAATCACATAAATTCAACTATAAATTCGCTAATAACTTTTCTAAAAATTGGTATTTTTCGTTCAAATCGTCTTTAAATTTTGTAGTTTATTGCTCTTCTTATTTCCTTATAGTTTTCTCATTAAATTCGTAACGTTATATATTTAATTTTCATATTTTCAGTCTCTTATTTACGTGAATTCATCAATAAAAACACGTATTCATCTATAACTCGGCTGAAAAGTGGCCTTTTCCGTTTAAATTTTCTTTGCTAATAGTGTATATAACCGCCCCCCGTAATTATCTATAGTTTTTATATTAAATTTCTACCGCTAAAATATTGATTTCCACATAATTCGTTTTCCCATAATCGTAATTTCCTAAAATCAATATCAATAAAATCACGTATTCATCTATGGCACGGCTGAAAATAGGCCTTTTCCTTTTTCATTTTCTATTTAAATAGTGTAACTAATTGCCCCCCGTAATCCTATATAGTTTTCTTGGTTTATTCCTAACGTTATATTATATATAATTTTCATATTTTCAGTCTCTTTTTTACGTGAATTCATCAATAAAAACACGTATTCAACTATAACTCGGCTGAAATGTGGCCTTTTACTTTTAAATTTTCTATTTAAATAGTGCAAATAACTGCCCCCCGTCATCTTATACAGTTTTCTTGGTTAATTCCTAACGTTTTATATTTAATTTTCATATTTTCAATCTCTTATTTACGTGAATTCATCAATAAAAACACGTATTCATCTATAACTCGGCTGAAAAGTGGCCTTTTCCGTTTAAATTTTCTTTGTTAATAGTGTATTTAGCCGCCCCCCGTATTTATCTATAGTTTTTATAATAAATTTCTACCGCTAAAATATTGATTTCCACATAATTCGTTTTCCCATAATCGTAATTTCCTAAATTTTTTAAAATTTTTCAAATCTTCATTTCTTTCACTCTTTTTGCTTTTATTAGGTCCTTCTAGTGTAAAAAACCCATCTGCAATCTTATTCTGTTCATAAAACGTACAGAATTGGAAAAAAACACTATTTACCTAAACCGAGGTAATGTGGTCAATCAATACAATCACATAAATTCAACTATAAATTCGCTAATAACTTTTCTAAAAATTGGTATTTTTCGTTCAAATCGTCTTTAAATTGTGTAGTTCATTGCTCTTCTTATTTCCTTATAGTTTTCTCATTAAATTCGTAACGTTATATATTTAATTTTCATATTTTCAGTCTCTTATTTACGTGAATTCATCAATAAAATTACGTATTCATCTATAACTCGGCTGAAAAATGGTCTTTTCCTTTTAAATTTTCTATTTAAATAGTGTACCTTACTGCACACCGTAATCCTTTACAGTTTTCTTGGTTAATTCCTAACATTATATATATAATTTTCATATTTTCAGTCTCTTATTTACGTGAATTCATCAATGAAAACAGGTATTCATGTAATACTCGGCTGAAAAGTGGCCTTTTCCGTTTAAATTTTCTTTGTTAATAGTGTATTTAACCGCCCCCCGTAATTATCTATAGTTTTTATATTAAATTTCTACCGCTAAAATATTGATTTCCACAAAATTCGTTTTCCCATAATCGTAATTTCCTAAAATCAATATCAATAAAATCACGTATTCATCTATTGCACGGCTGAAAAGAGGCCTTTTCCTTTTTAATTTTATATTTTAATAGTGTAACTAATTGCCCTCCGTACTCCTATATAGTTTTCTTGGTTAATTCCTAACGTTATATTATATATAATTTTCATATTTTCAGTCTCTTATTTACGTGAATTCATCAATAAAAGCACGTATTCATCTATAACTTGGCTGAAAAGTGGTCTTTTCCTTTAAAATTTTCTATTTAAATAGTGTAATAAACTGCCCTCCGTAATCCTCTACAGTTTTCTTGGTTAATTCTTGACGTTATATATATAATTTTCATATTTTCAGTTTTTTTTTACGTGAATTCATCAATAAAAACACGTATTCATCTATAACTCGGCTCAAAAGTGGCCTTTTACTTTTAAATTTTCTATTTAAATAGTGCAGATAACTTCTCTTCGTAATCCTATACAGTTTTCTTGGTTAATTCCTAACGTTTTATATTTAATTTTCATATTTTCAGTCTCTTATTTACGTGAATTCATCAATAAAAACACATATTCATCTATAACTCGGCTGAAAAGTGGCCTTTTCCGTTTAAATTTTCTTTGTTAATAGTGTATTTAACCGCCCCCCGTAATTATCTATAGTTTTTATATTAAATTTCTACCGCTAAAATATTGATTTCCACATAATTCGTTTTCCCATAATCGTAATTTCCTAAATTTTTTAAAATTTTTCAAATCTTCATTTCTTTCACTCTTTTTGCTTTTACTAGGTCCTTCTAGTGTAAAAAAACCCATCTGCAATCTTATTCTCTTTATAAAACATACAGAATTGGAAAAAAAAAAACTATTTACCTAAACCGAGGTAAAGTGGTCAATCAATACAATCACATAAATTCAACTATAAATTCGCTAATAACTTTTCTAAAAATTGGTATTTTTTCGTTCAAATCGCCTTTAATTGTGTAGTTCATTGCTCTTCTTATTTCCTTATAGTTTTCTCGTTAAATTCGTAACGTTATATATTTAATTTTCATATTTTCAGTCTCTTATTTACGTGAATTCATCAATAAAAACACGTATTCATCTATAACTCGGCTGAAAAATGGTCTTTTCCTTTTAAATTTTCTATTTAGATAGTTTACCTAACTGCATACCGTAATCCTATACAGTTTTCTTTGTTAATTCCTAACATTATATATATAATTTTCATATTTTCAGTCTCTTATTTACGTGAATTCATCAATGAAAACAGGTATTCGTCTAATACTCGGCTGAAATGTGGCCTTTTCCGTTTAAATTTTCTTTGTGAATAGTGTATTTAAACGCCCCCCGTAATTATCTATAGTTTTTATAATAAATTTCCACCGCTTAAATATTGATTTCCACGTAATTCGTTTTCCCATAATCGTAATTTCCTAAAATTTTAAAATTTTTCAAATCTTCATTTCTTTCGCTCTTTTTGCTTTTATTAGGTCCCTCTAGTGTAAAAAAACCATCTGCACTCTTATTCTCTTTATAAAACATACAGAACTGGAAAAAAACACTATTTACCTAAACCGAGGTATAGTGGTCAATCAATACAATCACATAAATTCAACTATAAATTCGATAATAACTTTTCTAAAAATTGGTATTTTTCGTTCAAATCGTCTTTAAATTTTGTAGTTTATTGCTCTTCTTATTTCCTTATAGTTTTCTCATTAAATTCGTAACGTTATATATTTAATTTTCATATTTTCAGTCTCTTATTTACGTGAATTCATCAATAAAAACACGTATTCATCTATAACTCGGCTGAAAAGTGGCCTTTTCCGTTTAAATTTTCTTTGCTAATAGTGTATATAAACGCCCCCCGTAATTATCTATAGTTTTTATATTAAATTTCTACCGCTTAAATATTTATTTCCACATAATTCCTTTTCCCATAATCGTAATTTCCTAAAATCAATATCAATAAAATCACGTATTCATCTATTGCACGGCTGAAAATAGGCCTTTTCCTTTTTCATTTTCTATTTAAATAGTGTAACTAATTGCCCCCCGTAATCCTATATAGTTTTCTTGGTTAATTCCTAACGTTATATTATATATAATTTTCATATTTTCAGTCTCTTATTTACGTGAATTCATCAATAAAAACACGTATTCATCTATAACTTGGCTGAAAAGTGGTCGTTTTCCTTTAAAATTTTCCATTTAAATAGTGTAACTAACTGCCCTATGTAATCCTCTACAGTTCTCTTGGTTAATTCCTGACGTTATATATATAATTTTCATGTTTTCAGTCTCTTTTTTACGTGAATTCATCAATAAAAACACGTATTCAACTATAACTCGGCTGAAAAGTGGCCTTTTACTTTTAAATTTTCTATTTAAATAGTGCAAATAACTGCCCCCCGTAATCTTATACAGTTTTCTTGGTTAATTCCTAACGTTTTATATTTAATTTTCATATTTTCAATCTCTTATTTACGTGAATTCATCAATAAAAACACGTATTCATCTATAACTCGGCTGAAAAGTGGCCTTTTCCGTTTAAATTTTCTTTGTTAATAGTGTATTTAGCCGCCCCCCGTATTTATCTATAGTTTTTATAATAAATTTCTACCGCTAAAATATTGATTTCCACATAATTCGTTTTCCCATAATCGTAATTTCCTAAATTTTTTAAAAATTTTCAAATCTTCATTTCTTTCACTCTTTTTGCTTTTATTAGGTCCTTCTAGTGTAAAAAAACCCATCTGCAATCTTATTCTCTTCATAAAACGTACAGAATTGGAAAAAAACACTATATACCTAAAACGAGGTAATGTGGTCAATCAATACAATCACATAAATTCAACTATAAATTCGCTAATAACTTTTCTAAAAATTGGTATTTTTCGTTCAAATCGTCTTTTAATTGTGTAGTTCATTGCTCTTCTTATTTCCTTATAGTTTTCTCATTAAATTCGTAACGTTATATATTTAATTTTCATATTTTCAGTCTCTTATTTACGTGAATTCATCAATAAAAACACGTATTCATCTATAACTCGGCTGAAAAATGGTCTTTTCCTTTTAAATTTTCTATGTAAATCGTGTAACTTACTGCACACCGTAATCCTATACAGTTTTCTTGGTTAATTCCTAACATTATATATATAATTTTCATATTTTCAGACTCTTATTTACGTGAATTCATCAATGAAAACAGGTATTCATCTAATACTCGGCTGAAATGTGGCCTTTTCCGTTTAAATTTTCTTTGTGAATAATGTATTTAAACGCCCCCCGTAATTATCTATAGTTTTTATAATAAATTTCTACCGCAAAAATATTGATTTCCAAATAATTCGTTTTCCCATAATCGTAATTTCCTAAAATTTTTAAAATTTTTCAAATCTTCATTTCTTTCGCTCTTTTTGCTTTTATTAGGTCCCTCTTGTGTGAAAAAAACCCATCTGCACTCTTATTCTCTTTATAAAACATACAGAACTGGAAAGAAACACTATTTACCTAAACCGAGGTATAGTGGTCAATCAATACAATCACATAAATTAAACTATAAATTCGCTAATAACTTTTCTAAAAATTGGTATTTTTCGTTCAAATCGTCTTTAAATTGTGTAGTTTATTGCTCTTCTTATTTCCTTATAGTTTTCTCATTAAATTCGTAACGTTATATATTTAATTTTCATATTTTCAGTCTCTTATTTACATGAATTCATCAATAAAAACACGTATTCATCTATAACTCGGCTGAAAAGTGGCCTTTTCCGTTTAAATTTTCTTTGTTAATAGTGTACCTAACCGCCCCCCGTAATTATCTATAGTTTTTATATTAAATTTCTACCGCCAAAATATTGATTTCCACAAAATTCGTTTTCCCATAATCGTAATTTCCTAAAATCAATATCAATAAAATCACGTATTCATCTATTGCACGGCTGAAAAGAGGCCTTTTCCTTTTTAATTTTATATTTTAATAGTGTAACTAATTGCCCTCCGTACTCCTATATAGTTTTCTTGGTTAATTCCTAACGTTATATCATATATAAATTTCCTATTTTCAGTCTCTTATTTACGTGAATTCATCAATAAAAGCACGTATTCATCTATAACTTGGCTGAAAAGTGGTCTTTTCCTTTAAAATTTTCTATTTAAATAGTGTAATAAACTGCCCTCCGTAATCCTCTACAGTTTTCTTGGTTAATTCCTGACGTTATATATATAATTTTCATATTTTCAGTTTTTTTTTACGTGAATTCATCAATAAAAACACGTATTCATCTATAACTCGGCTCAAAAGTGGCCTTTTACTTTTAAATTTTCTATTTAAATAGTGCAGATAACTTCTCTTCGTAATCCTATACAGTTTTCTTGGTTAATTCCTAACGTTTTATATTTAATTTTCATATTTTCAGTCTCTTATTTACGTGAATTCATCAATAAAAACACGTATTCATCTATAACTCGGCTGAAAAGTGGCCTTTTCCGTTTAAATTTTCTTTGTTAATAGTGTATTTAACCGCCCCCCGTAATTATCTATAGTTTTTATATTAAATTTCTACCGCTAAAATATTGATTTCCACATAATTCGTTTTCCCATAATCGTAATTTCCTAAAATCAATATCAATAAAATCACGTATTCATCTATTGCACGGCTGAAAAGATGCCTTTTCCTTTTTAATTTTCTATTTAAATAGTGTAACTAATTGCCCCCCGTAATCCTATATAGTTTTCTGGTTAATTCCTAGCGTTATATTATATATAATTTTCATATTTTCAGTCTCTTATTTACGTGAATTCATCAATAAAAACACGTATTCATCTATAACTTCGCTGAAAAGTAATCTTTTCCTTTAAAATTTTCTATTTAAATAGTGTAACTAACTGCCCTCCGTAATCCTCTACAGTTTTCTTGGTTAATTCCTGACGTTATATATATAATTTTCATATTTTCAGTTTTTTTTTACGTGAATTCATCAATAAAAACACGTATTCATCTATAACTCGGCTCAAAAGTGGCCTTTTGCTTTTAAATTTTCTATTTAACTAGTGCAACTTACTGCCCTTCGTAATTATCTATAGTTTTTATATTAAATTTCTACCGCTAAAATATTTATTTCCACATAATTCGTTTTCCCATAATCGTAATTTCCTAAAATCAATATCAATAAAATCACGTATTGATCTATTGCACGGCTGAAAATAGGCCTTTTCCTTTTTAATTTTCTATTTAAATAGTGTAACTAATTGCCCCCCGTAATCCTATATAGTTTTCTTGGTTAATTCCTAACGTTATATTATATATAATTTTCATATTTTCAGTCTCTTATTTACGTGAATTCATCAATAAAAACACGTATTCATCTATAACTTGGCTGAAAAGTGGTCTTTTCCTTTAAAATTTTCTATTTAAATAGTGTAACTAACTGCCCTCCGTAATCCTCTACAGTTTTCTTGGTTAATTCCTGACGTTATATATATAATTTTCATATTTTCAGTCTCTTTTTTACGTGAATTCATCAATAAAAACACGTATTCAACTATAACTCGGCTGAAAAGTGGCCTTTTCCGTTTAAATTTTCTATTTATATAGTGTAAATACTTGCCCCCCGTAATCCTATATAGTTTTCTTGGTAAGTTCCTAACGTAATATTATAATTTTCAAATTTTCAATCTCTTATTTACGTGAATTCATCAATAAAAACACGTATTCATCTATAACTCGGCTGAAAATTGGCCTTTTCCTTTTAAATTTTCTATTTAAATAGTGTAATTAACCCCCCCCCCCCCGTAATACTATACAGTTTTCTTGATTAATTTCTAACGTTATATATATAATTTTCATATTTTCAGTCTCTTATTTATGTGAATTCATCAATAAAAACACGTATTCATCTATAACTCGGCTGAAAATTGGCCTTTTCCTTTTAAATTTTCTATTTAAATAGTGTAACTAACAGCCCCCCCCGTAATACTATACAGTTTACTTGATTAATTTCTAACGTTATATATATATAATTTTCATATTTTCAGTCTCTTATTTACGTGAATTCATCAATAAAAACACGTATTCATCTGTAACTCGGCTGAAAAATGGTCTTTTCCTTTTAAATTTTCTATTTAAATAGTGTAACTAACTGCCCAGCGTAATCCTATACAGTTTTCTTGGTTAATTCCTAACATTATATATATAATTTTCATATTTTAAGTCTCTTATTTACGTGAATTCATCAATGAAAACAGGTATTCATCTATAACTCGGCTGAAATGTGGCCTTTTCCGTTTAAATTTTATTTGTGAATAGTGTATTTAACCGCCCACCGTAATTATCTATAGTTTTTATAATAAATTTCTACCGCTAAAATATTGATTTCCACATAATTCGTTTTCCCATAATCGTAATTTGCTAAAATTTTTAAAATTTTTCAAATCTTCATTTCTTTCGCTCTTTTTGCTTTTATTAGGTCCTTCTAGTGTAAAAAAACCCATCTGCACTCTTATTCTCTTTATAAAACATACAGAACTGGAAAAAAACACTATTTACCTAAACCGAAGTATAGTGGTCAATCAATACAATCACATAAATTCAACTATAAATTCGCTAATATTTTTTCTAAAAATTGGTAATTTTCGTTCAAATCGTCTTTAAATTGTGTAGTTTATTGCTCTTCTTATTTCCTTATAGTTTTCTCATTAAATTCGTAACGTTATATATTTAATTTTCATATTTTCAGTCTCTTATTTACGTGAATTCATCAATAAAAACACGTATTCATCTATAACTCGGCTGAAAAGTGGTCTTTTCCTTTTAAATTTTCTATTTAAATAGTGTAACTTACTGCCCACCGTAATCCTTTACAGTTTTCTTGGTTAATTCCTAACATTATATATATATATATATAATTTTCATATTTTCAGTCTCTTATTTACGTGAATTCATCAATAAAAACACGTATTCAACTATAACTCGGCTGAAAAGTGGCCTTTTCTGTTTAAATTTTCTTTGCTAATAGTGTATTTAACCACCCCCCGTAATTATCTATAGTTTTTATATTAAATGTCTACCGCTAAAATATTGATTTCCACATAATTCGTTTTCCCCTAATCGTAATTTCCTAAAATCAATATCAATAAAATCACGTATTCATCTATTGCACGGCTGAAAATAGGCCTTTTCCTTTTAAATTTTCTATTTAAATAGTGTAACTAATTGCCCCCCGTAATCCTATACAGTTTTCTTGGTTAATTCCTAACGTTATATATATAATTTTAATATTCTCAGTCTCTTATTTACGTGAACTCATCAATAAAAACACGTATTCATCTACAACTCGGCTGAAAAGTGGTCTTTTCCTTTTAAATTTTCTATTTAAATAGTATAAATAACTGCCCTCCGTAATCCTCTATAGTTTTCTTGGTTAATTCATAACGTTTTATATTTAATTTTCATATTTTCAGTCTCTTATTTACGTGAATTCATCAATAAAAACACGTATTCATCTATAACTCGGCTGAAAAGTGGCCTTTTCCGTTTAAATTTTCTTTGTTAATAGTGTATTTAACCGCCCTCCGTATTTATCTATAGTTTTATAATAAATTTCTACCGCTAAAATATTGATTTCCACATAATTCGTTTTCCCATAATCGTAATTTTTTTTTTTTATAGAAGAGGGGGCAAACGAGCATGCGGCTCACCTGATGTTAAGTGACTACCGCCGCCCATGATCAACCGCAACACCAGGAGAATTGCGGGTGCGTTGCCGGCCCTTTAGAAACTAGTACGCTCTTTTCTTGAAGGTCCCCAGGTCGTATCGGTCCGGAAAAATCGCCGGTGGTAAACTATTCCACAGAGAGGTTGTACGTGGAAGAAAACTCCTTGTGAAACGTACAGTGGTGGACCGCCAAGCATCCAGATAGTGTGGATGGTATCGGGACGTTTGCCGTGTAGTGCGTTCACGAAATTTGGCGGCTGGGATTAATCCGAACAATTCCTCAGAGCACTCCCCGTGATAGATGCGATAAAATACGCAAAGAGATGCAACATCTCTTCGCAGCGCCAGTGAATCGAGCCGATCGGAAAGCACTCGGTCGTCGACGATTCGAGCCGCTCTGCGCTGGATGCGGTCAAGTGGAAGGAGCTGGTACTGGGGAGCCCCAGCCCAGAGATGGGAACAGTATTCCATGTGCGGCCGAACCTGCGCCTTGTAAAGTTGCAGGCGGTGTGCCGGCATGAAATACTGTCCCGCTCTGCTGAGCACGCCAAGCTTTATAGAGGCCAATTTGGCCTTCCCTTCCAAGTGACCACGAAACTGCACGTCACTCGATATGTCGACGCCTAGGATTCCGATACTGGCTGAGGCAACAAGGGGAGTGACTTGAAACTGAGGGGATACGACAAAGGGGTTCTTTTTAGCGGTTAACGCGCAAACTTGTGTCTTCTGGGGGTTAAACTGGACTAGATTTAGTCGTCCCCAATCCGAGACTCTGTTCAGCAATGACTCGACTTCAGACACAAGTTTGTCCCGGCACTCGGAGACGTTTTCCCGAGAAATATTGGCTCGGCCGGTGTAAAGAGCATCACCAGTGCTGTCATCTGCATAGCAATGAATGTTACGGGTATGCAACATATCATTGATATGCAGAAGAAACAGCGTTGGCGATAGCACGCAGCCCTGTGGAACACCAGCATTAATAGGCTTGCAATCGGAGCTTGCACCGTCTACAACGACCTTGATGCTCCGATCTGCAAGAAAGCTGGTGATCCAATCGCACAATTTCTCGGGAAGCCCATAGGAAGGGAGCTTCGAAAGAAGCGCTTTGTGCCAAACCCGAACGAAGGCCTTCGCAATGTCCAAACTAACGGCCAATGCCTCCCCCTTGAACTCTACTGCCTCCGCCCATCTGTGAGTGAGGTAGACCAGAAGATCACCAGCTGACTGACCACGGCGAAAACCGTATTGGCGGTCACTAATCAGCTGGTGATGCTCAAGGTACCTAATGAGCTGGCAGTTTACAATGGACTCCATTGTTTTGGAGAACAAGGAGGTGATGGCGATTGGCCGGTAGTTGGACGGGTCTGAGCGGTCGCCTTTTTTAGGGATCGGGTGGACGAAAGCCGTCTTCCATGATTTTGGGACTACGCCTAGAGAGTAGGAGTACCGGAATAGACGCGTTAAAACCGGTGCCAATTCTGGAGCACACGTCCTCAGCACAATTGGGGGGATTCCGTCAGGCCCACTCGACTTGTGGATGTCCAGGGAGAGGAGTGCTTTGCGAACCGAGCGCTGTGTGAACTGCACTTCCGGCATGAAGCACTCACACCGCGGGATGGTCGGCGGCGTACTCCCCCCGTCATCGAGAGTCGAGTTAGACGCAAAGAAAGAGCCTAGAAGATCGGCTTTCTCCTTTGCAATATGGGCCAGTGAGTCGTCCTCTTGTGCAGAGATGGAAGAGATGGCTGACAGAAATTCCCCTGGACAGCCTTGGCGAGAGACCAGAATGCACGGGTTCCAGAAGGAAGGCGAACTAGTTTCTCGCCAATTCTGCCTATGTGCTCTAACTTTGCCTTGGCAATGACTCTTTTGAAGGACCTAGAGGCCGAATTATACTTCTTTTTTAGAGCGCTGGTGTTTACATCCCGGGACGCTGATGCATCAACCCAGGCTTGGTAGCACTCCTGTTTATAGCATGATGCTATTTTACAGGAGCGACCAAACCATGGCTGAGACTTGCCTCCAATGGGCACCATAGAGGATGGAATAAAAAGTTCCATACCCTGAAGTACCACATCAGTAACAGAATCCGCAACAACGTTGGGATCATCCGGCGAGAAGCAAACCCGCCCCCAAGGGTAGGATGCAAAGAAAGACCGCATCCCATTCCAATCGGCTGACCTATAGTGCCAAACACGGCGGCAGCCTGCAGAATGCAACCGCGATTTCAGCGTGAGTGGCACAACACTCTGGACCAGACAATGGTCCGAGGAGCCTAAAGGGGCGTCGACGGAAATCTGATATCCGTCCGGGTGAGAGGTCAGCAGAAGGTCCAACAGGGAAGGTGCATGATCCTCCACATCTGGAATCCGCGTAGGCGAAGTAACCAGTTGTGTCAGACCATATGCCAAGGCAAAATCATGAACAGATCTCCCCGCATGATCGGTTAAACGTGATCCAAGCCATTCGGCGTGATGGGCGTTAAAGTCGCCGAGGATCACGATCTCTGCGAAGGGGATCTGCTGTAGCAACGAATCTGCAGCCATTTGGACGTGGTCGAAGAGTCGGTCTGTTTCGGCATTACCGCTATGGGACCTATAGAGGCACCCGTAGACGCGCGGATGGTCGTCGCTGTCTACGCGTATCCAAAGGATGGACAGGTCCGAACCTTCAAGTCTGCCGAGGCGTCGAGAACAGATGTCCTCTCTGACGTAAACGCAAACTCCAGCTCGAGGCACAAAGGAGTGTTCCAGTTTGTATCCCGGGTAGGAGAGATACGAGACATCAGCCGGAGAGGACACCTGCGTCTCAGTAAGAAAGAGCAGAGCCGGCCTCGCCGTCTCGAGATTGTAGTGGACGGCGTTTAGGTTAGAGTGAAGTCCCCTGATATTGCAGAAATTCACGGACAGCGTGGCAGGGGTCGCCTTGGTCTTGCTGCTCCGTCTGCCCCGAGCAGTTGTAGTCTTGAGCGGAATTTTGCCCCCCCCCCCCCCCCCCCAGAATACGCGGGGCAGCCTGAGCACCCACGCTCAGAAGTGGAGAAACATGGTCGTGGATGCTCAGCGAGGGATTCTCCAGGGGTGCTGGTACCCTCCTGGGGTAGTCTATCATTATTTAATTCCGCTACCATGTTGATGGGGGGGGAGATTTGGGCGTCCGGCCACCTGCACTCACCAGACGAAACGCGGAAGCAGAGCTTCCACTTCACGCCGGTATTCTGTGAGGTCGTGGTACCACCCCGTTTGAGCCGGCCCATACGTGCAACAGCAAAGCTGCCGCCTGGCTCTACCACTGTTAAAATTTCCTAAAATTTTTAAAATTTTTCGAATCTTCATTACTTTCGCTCTTTTTGCTTTTATTAGGTCCGTCAAGTGTAGAAACTACCATCTGCACTCTTATTTGCTTTACAAAACATACAGATCTGGAAAAAATCACTATTTACCTAAACCGAGGTATAGTGGTCAATCAATACAATCACATAAATTCAACTATAAATTCGCTAATAACTTTTTTAAAAACTGGTATTTTTCATTCAAATCATCTTTGAATTGTGTAGTTAATTGCTTCACACATTTCCTTATAGTTTTCTCAGTACATTCGTAACGTTATATATTTAATTTTCATATTTTCAGTCTATTTCTTACTTAAATTCATCAATAAAAACACGTATTCATCAATAGCACGGCTGAAAATTGGCCTTTTCCATTTAAATTTTCTATTTATATAGTGTAAATACTTGCCCCCCGTAATCCTATATAGGTTTTTGGTAAGTTCCTAACGTTATATTATAATTTTCATATTTTCAGTCTCTTATTTACGTGAATTCATCAATAAAAACACGTATTCATCAATAACTCGGCTGAAAATTGGCCTTTTCCTTTTAAATTTTCTATTTAAATAGTGTAACTAACCGCCCCCCACCCGTAATACTATACAGTTTTCTTGATTAATTTCTAACGTTATATATATAATTTTCATATTTTCAGTCTCTTATTTACGTGAATTCATCAATAAAAACAAGTATTCATCTATAACTCGGCTGAAAAATGGTCTTTTCCTTTTAAATTTTCTATTTATATAGTGTAAAAACTTGCCCCCCGTAATCCTATATAGTTTTCTTGGTAAGCTCCTAACGTTATATTATAATTTTCATATTTTCAGTTTCTTATTCACGTGAATTCATCAATAAAAACACGTATACATCTATAACTCGGCTGAAAATTGGCCTTTTCCTTTTAAATTTTCTATTTAAATAGTGTAACTTATCGCCCCCCCCCCTCCGTAATACTATACAGTTTTCTTGATTAATTTCTAACGTTATATATATAATTTTCATATTTTCAGTCTCTTATTTACGTGAATTCATCAAAAAAAACACGTATTCATCTATAACTCGGCTGAAAAGTGGCCTTTTTCGTTTAAATTTTCTTTGTTTATAGTGTATTTAACCGCCTCCCGTATTTATCTATAGTTTTTATAATAAATTTCTACCGCTAAAATATTGATTTCCACATAATTCGTTTTCCCATAATCGTAATTTCCTAAATTTTTTAAAATTTTTCAAATCTTCATTTCTTTCACTCTTTTTGCTTTTTCTAGGTCCTTCTAGTGTAAAAAAACCCATCTGCAATCTTATTCTCTTTATAAAACATACAGAATTGGAAAAAAACACTATTTACCTAAACCGAGGTAAAGTGGTCAATCAATACAATCACATAAATTCAACTATAAATTCGCTAATAACTTTTCTAAAAATTGGTATTTTTTCGTTCAAATCGCCTTTAATTGTGTAGTTCATTGCTCTTCTTATTTCCTTATAGTTTTCTCATTAAATTCGTAACGTTATATATTTAATTTTCATATTTTCAGTCTCTTATTTACGTGAATTCATCAATAAAAACACGTATTCATCTATAACTCGGCTGAAAAATGGTCTTTTCCTTTTAAATTTTCTATTTAGATAGTTTACCTAACTGCATACCGTAATCCTATACAGTTTTCTTGGTTAATTCCTAACATTATATATATAATTTTCATATTTTCAGTCTCTTATTTACGTGAATTCATCAATGAAAACAGGTATTCGTCTAATACTCGGCTGAAATGTGGCCTTTTCCGTTTAAATTTTCTTTGTGAATAGTGTATTTAAACGCCCCCGTAATTATCTATAGTTTTTATAATAAATTTCCACCGCTTAAATATTGATTTCCACGTAATTCGTTTTCCCATAATCGTAATTTCCTAAAATTTTAAAATTTTTCAAATCTTCATTTCTTTCGCTCTTTTTGCTTTTATTAGGTCCCTCTAGTGTAAAAAAACCATCTGCACTCTTATTCTCTTTATAAAATATACAGAACTGGAAAAAAACACTATTTACCTAAACCGAGGTATAGTGGTCAATCAATACAATCACATAAATTCAACTATAAATTCGATAATAACTTTTCTAAAAATTGGTATTTTTCGTTCAAATCGTCTTTAAATTTTGTAGTTTATTGCTCTTCTTATTTCCTTATAGTTTTCTCATTAAATTCGTAACGTTATATATTTAATTTTCATATTTTCAGTCTCTTATTTACGTGAATTCATCAATAAAAACACGTATTCATCTATAACTCGGCTGAAAAGTGGTCTTTTCCTTTTAAATTTTCTATTTAAATAGTGTAACTAACTGCTCACCGTAATCCTATACAGTTTTCTTGGTTAATTCCTAACATTATATATATGTATATATATATATATATATATATATATATATATATATATATATATATATATATATAATTTTCATATTTTCAATCTCTTATTTACGTTAATTCATCAATAAAAACACGTATTCATCTATAACTCGGCTGAAAAGTGGCCTTTTCCGTTTACATTTTCTTTGCTAATAGTGTATATAACCACCCCCCGTAATTATCTATAGTTTTTATATTAAATTTCTACCGCTAAAATATTGATTTCCACATAATTCGTTTTCCCATAATCGTAATTTCCTAAAATCAATATCAATAAAATCACGTATTCATCTATGGCACGGCTGAAAATAGGCCTTTTCCTTTTTCATTTTCTATTTAAATAGTGTAACTAATTGCCCCCCGTAATCCTATATGGTTTTCTTGGTTTATTCCTAACGTTATATTATATATAATTTTCATATTTTCAGTCTCTTATTTACGTGAATTCATCAATAAAAACACGTATTCATCTATAACTTGGCTGAAAAGTGGTCGTTTTCCTTTAAAATTTTCTATTTAAATAGTGTAACTAACTGCCCTCCGTAATCCTCTACAGTTCTCTTGGTTAATTCCTGACGTTATATATATAATTTTCATATTTTCAGTCTCTTTTTTACGTGAATTCATCAATAAAAACACGTATTCATCTATAACTTGGCTGAAAAGTGGTCGTTTTCCTTTAAAATTTTCTATTTAAATAGTGTAACTAACTGCCCTCCGTAATCCTCTACAGTTCTCTTGGTTAATTCCTGACGTTATATATATAATTTTCATATTTTCAATCTCTTATTTACGTGAATTCATCAATAAAAACACGTATTCATCTATAACTCGGCTGAAAAGTGGCCTTTTCCGTTTAAATTTTCTTTGTTGATAGTGTATTTAGCCGCCCCCCGTATTTATCTATAGTTTTTATAATAAATTTCTACCGCTAAAATATTGATTTCCACATAATTCGTTTTCCCATAATCGTAATTTCCTAAATTTTTTAAAATTTTTCAAATCTTCATTTCTTTCACTCTTTTTGCTTTTATTAGGTCCTTCTAGTGTAAAAAAACCCATCTGCAATCTTATTCTGTTCATAAAACGTACAGAATTGGAAAAAAACACTATTTACCTAAACCGAGGTAATGTGGTCAATCAATACAATCACATAAATTCAACTATAAATTCGCTAATAACTTTTCTAAAAATTGGTATTTTTCGTTCAAATCGTCTTTAAATTGTGTAGTTCATTGCTCTTCTTATTTCCTTATAGTTTTCTCATTAAATTCGTAACGTTATATATTTAATTTTCATATTTTCAGTCTCTTATTTACGTGAATTCATCAATAAAAACACGTATTCATCTATAACTCGGCTGAAAAATGGTCTTTTCCTTTTAAATTTTCTATTTAAATAGTGTAACTTACTGCACACCGTAATCCTATACAGTTTTCTTGGTTAATTCCTAACATTATATATATAATTTTCATATTTTCAGTCTCTTATTTACGTGAATTCATCAATGAAAACAGGTATTCATCTAATACTCGGCTGAAATGTGGCCTTTTCCGTTTAAATTTTCTTTGTGAATAATGTATTTAAACGCCCCCCGTAATTATCTATAGTTTTTATAATAAATTTCTACCGCAAAAATATTGATTTCCACATAATTCGTTTTCCCATAATCGTAATTTCCTAAAATTTTTAAAATTTTTCAAATTTTCATTTCTTTCGCTCTTTTTGCTTTTATTAGATCCCTCTAGTGTGAAAAAAACCCATCTGCACTCTTATTCTCTTTATAAAACATACAGAACTGGAAAGAAACACTATTTACCCAAACCGAGGTATAGTGGTCAATCAATACAATCACATAAATTAAACTATAAATTCGCTAATAACTTTTCTAAAAATTGGTATTTTTCGTTCAAATCGTCTTTAAATTGTGAAGTTTATTGCTCTTCTTATTTCCTTATAGTTTCCTCATTAAATTCGTAACGTCATATATTTAATTTTCATATTTTCAGTCTCTTATTTACACGAATTCTTCAATAAAAACACGTATTCATCTATAACTCGGCTGAAAAGTGGCCTTTTCCGTTTAAATTTTCTTTGTTAATAATGTATTTAACCGCCCCCCGTAATTATCTATAGTTTTTATATTAAATTTCTACCGCTAAAATATTGATTTCCACAAAATTCGTTTTCCCATAATCGTAATTTCCTAAAATCAATATCAATAAAATCACGTATTCATCTATTGCACGGCTGAAAAGAGGCCTTTTCCTTTTTAATTTTATATTTTAATAGTGTAACTAATTGCCCTCCGTACTCCTATATAGTTTTCTTGGTTAATTCCTAACGTTATATTATATATAATTTTCATATTTTCAGTCTCTTATTTACGTGAATTCATCAATAAAAGCACGTATTCATCTATAACTTGGCTGAAAAGTGATCTTTTCCTTTAAAATTTTCTATTTAAATAGTGTAATAAACTGCCCTCCGTAATCCTCTACAGTTTTCTTGGTTAATTCCTGACAGTATATGTATAATTTTCATATTTTCAGTTTTTTTTACGTGAATTCATCAATAAAAACATGTATTCATCTATAACTCGGCTCAAAAGTGGCCTTTTACTTTTAAATTTTCTATTTAAATAGTGCAGATAACTTCTCTTCGTAATCCTATACAGTTTTCTTGGTTAATTCCTAACGTTTTATATTTAATTTTCATATTTTCAGTCTCTTATTTACGTGAATTCATCAATAAAAACACATATTCATCTATAACTCGGCTGAAAAGTGGCCTTTTCCGTTTAAATTTTCTTTGTTAATAGTGTATTTAACCGCCCCCCGTAATTATCTATAGTTTTTATATTAAATTTCTACCGCTAAAATATTGATTTCCACATAATTCGTTTTCCCATAATCGTAATTTCCTAAATTTTTTAAAATTTTTCAAATCTTCATTTCTTTCACTCTTTTTGCTTTTACTAGGTCCTTCTAGTGTAAAAAAAACCCATCTGCAATCTCATTCTCTTTATAAAACATACAGAATTGGAAAAAAAAACTATTTACCTAAACCGAAGTAAAGTGGTCAATCAATACAATCACATAAATTCAACTATAAATTCGCTAATAACTTTTCTAAAAATTGGTATTTTTTCGTTCAAATCGCCTTTAATTGTGTAGTTCATTGCTCTTCTTATTTCCTTATAGTTTTCTCGTTAAATTCGTAACGTTATATATTTAATTTTCATATTTTCAGTCTCTTATTTACGTGAATTCATCAATAAAAACACGTATTCATCTATAACTCGGCTGAAAAATGGTCTTTTCCTTTTAAATTTTCTATTTAGATAGTTTACCTAACTGCATACCGTAATCCTATACAGTTTTCTTTGTTAATTCCTAACATTATATATATAATTTTCATATTTTCAGTCTCTTATTTACGTGAATTCATCAATGAAAACAGGTATTCGTCTAATACTCGGCTGAAATGTGGCCTTTTCCGTTTAAATTTTCTTTGTGAATAGTGTATTTAAACGCCCCCCGTAATTATCTATAGTTTTTATAATAAATTTCCACCGCTTAAATATTGATTTCCACGTAATTCGTTTTCCCATAATCGTAATTTCCTAAAATTTTAAAATTTTTCAAATCTTCATTTCTTTCGCTCTTTTTGCTTTTATTAGGTCCCTCTAGTGTAAAAAAACCATCTGCACTCTTATTCTCTTTATAAAACATACAGAACTGGAAAAAAACACTATTTACCTAAACCGAGGTATAGTGGTCAATCAATACAATCACATAAATTCAACTATAAATTCGATAATAACTTTTCTAAAAATTGGTATTTTTCGTTCAAATCGTCTTTAAATTTTGTAGTTTATTGCTCTTCTTATTTCCTTATAGTTTTCTCATTAAATTCGTAACGTTATATATTTAATTTTCATATTTTCAGTCTCTTATTTACGTGAATTCATCAATAAAAACACGTATTCATCTATAACTCGGCTGAAAAGTGGCCTTTTCCGTTTAAATTTTCTTTGCTAATAGTGTATATAACCGCCCCCCGTAATTATCTATAGTTTTTATATTAAATTTCTACCGCTAAAATATTGATTTCCACATAATTCGTTTTCCCATAATCGTAATTTCCTAAAATCAATATCAATAAAATCACGTATTCATCTATGGCACGGCTGAAAATAGGCCTTTTCCTTTTTCATTTTCTATTTAAATAGTGTAACTAATTGCCCCCCGTAATCCTATATAGTTTTCTTGGTTTATTCCAAACGTTATATTATATATAATTTTCATATTTTCAGTCTCTTATTTACGTGAATTCATCAATAAAAACACGTATTCATCTATAACTTGGCTGAAAAGTGGTCGTTTTCCTTTAAAATTTTCTATTTAAATAGTGTAACTAACTGCCCTCCGTAATCCTCTACAGTTCTCTTGGTTAATTCCTGACGTTATATATATAATTTTCATATTTTCAGTC
The DNA here is from genome assembly GCA_036936625.1 of Parnassius smintheus behrii. NCBI lineage: Eukaryota > Metazoa > Arthropoda > Insecta > Lepidoptera > Papilionidae > Parnassius > Parnassius smintheus. The sequence continues at coordinate 35,128,384 of JAUPFT010000027.1, forward strand.
TCTTTTTTACGTGAATTCATCAATAAAAACACGTATTCAACTATAACTCGGCTGAAATGTGGCCTTTTACTTTTAAATTTTCTATTTAAATAGTGCAAATAACTGCCCCCCGTCATCTTATACAGTTTTCTTGGTTAATTCCTAACGTTTTATATTTAATTTTCATATTTTCAATCTCTTATTTACGTGAATTCATCAATAAAAACACGTATTCATCTATAACTCGGCTGAAAAGTGGCCTTTTCCGTTTAAATTTTCTTTGTTAATAGTGTATTTAGCCGCCCCCCGTATTTATCTATAGTTTTTATAATAAATTTCTACCGCTAAAATATTGATTTCCACATAATTCGTTTTCCCATAATCGTAATTTCCTAAATTTTTTAAAATTTTTCAAATCTTCATTTCTTTCACTCTTTTTGCTTTTATTAGGTCCTTCTAGTGTAAAAAACCCATCTGCAATCTTATTCTGTTCATAAAACGTACAGAATTGGAAAAAAACACTATTTACCTAAACCGAGGTAATGTGGTCAATCAATACAATCACATAAATTCAACTATAAATTCGCTAATAACTTTTCTAAAAATTGGTATTTTTCGTTCAAATCGTCTTTAAATTGTGTAGTTCATTGCTCTTCTTATTTCCTTATAGTTTTCTCATTAAATTCGTAACGTTATATATTTAATTTTCATATTTTCAGTCTCTTATTTACGTGAATTCATCAATAAAATTACGTATTCATCTATAACTCGGCTGAAAAATGGTCTTTTCCTTTTAAATTTTCTATTTAAATAGTGTAACTTACTGCACACCGTAATCCTTTACAGTTTTCTTGGTTAATTCCTAACATTATATATATAATTTTCATATTTTCAGTCTCTTATTTACGTGAATTCATCAATGAAAACAGGTATTCATGTAATACTCGGCTGAAAAGTGGCCTTTTCCGTTTAAATTTTCTTTGTTAATAGTGTATTTAACCGCCCCCCGTAATTATCTATAGTTTTTATATTAAATTTCTACCGCTAAAATATTGATTTCCACAAAATTCGTTTTCCCATAATCGTAATTTCCTAAAATCAATATCAATAAAATCACGTATTCATCTATTGCACGGCTGAAAAGAGGCCTTTTCCTTTTTAATTTTATATTTTAATAGTGTAACTAATTGCCCTCCGTACTCCTATATAGTTTTCTTGGTTAATTCCTAACGTTATATTATATATAATTTTCATATTTTCAGTCTCTTATTTACGTGAATTCATCAATAAAAGCACGTATTCATCTATAACTTGGCTGAAAAGTGGTCTTTTCCTTAAAAATTTTCTATTTAAATAGTGTAATAAACTGCCCTCCGTAATCCTCTACAGTTTTCTTGGTTAATTCCTGACGTTATATATATAATTTTCATATTTTCAGTTTTTTTTTACGTGAATTCATCAATAAAAACACGTATTCATCTATAACTCGGCTCAAAAGTGGCCTTTTACTTTTAAATTTTCTATTTAAATAGTGCAGATAACTTCTCTTCGTAATCCTATACAGTTTTCTTGGTTAATTCCTAACGTTTTATATTTAATTTTCATATTTTCAGTCTCTTATTTACGTGAATTCATCAATAAAAACACATATTCATCTATAACTCGGCTGAAAAGTGGCCTTTTCCGTTTAAATTTTCTTTGTTAATAGTGTATTTAACCGCCCCCCGTAATTATCTATAGTTTTTATATTAAATTTCTACCGCTAAAATATTGATTTCCACATAATTCGTTTTCCCATAATCGTAATTTCCTAAATTTTTTAAAATTTTTCAAATCTTCATTTCTTTCACTCTTTTTGCTTTTACTAGGTGCTTCTAGTGTAAAAAAACCCATCTGCAATCTTATCCTCTTTATAAAACATACAGAATTGGAAAAAAAAACTATTTACCTAAACCGAGGTAAAGTGGTCAATCAATACAATCACATAAATTCAACTATAAATTCGCTAATAACTTTTCTAAAAATTGGTATTTTTTCGTTCAAATCGCCTTTAATTGTGTAGTTCATTGCTCTTCTTATTTCCTTATAGTTTTCTCGTTAAATTCGTAACGTTATATATTTAATTTTCATATTTTCAGTCTCTTATTTACGTGAATTCATCAATAAAAACACGTATTCATCTATAACTCGGCTGAAAAATGGTCTTTTCCTTTTAAATTTTCTATTTAGATAGTTTACCTAACTGCATACCGTAATCCTATACAGTTTTCTTTGTTAATTCCTAACATTATATATATAATTTTCATATTTTCAGTCTCTTATTTACGTGAATTCATCAATGAAAACAGGTATTCGTCTAATACTCGGCTGAAATGTGGCCTTTTCCGTTTAAATTTTCTTTGTGAATAGTGTATTTAAACGCCCCCCGTAATTATCTATAGTTTTTATAATAAATTTCCACCGCTTAAATATTGATTTCCACGTAATTCGTTTTCCCATAATCGTAATTTCCTAAAATTTTAAAATTTTTCAAATCTTCATTTCTTTCGCTCTTTTTGCTTTTATTAGGTCCCTCTAGTGTAAAAAAACCATCTGCACTCTTATTCTCTTTATAAAACATACAGAACTGGAAAAAAACACTATTTACCTAAACCGAGGTATAGTGGTCAATCAATACAATCACATAAATTCAACTATAAATTCGATAATAACTTTTCTAAAAATTGGTATTTTTCGTTCAAATCGTCTTTAAATTTTGTAGTTTATTGCTCTTCTTATTTCCTTATAGTTTTCTCATTAAATTCGTAACGTTATATATTTAATTTTCATATTTTCAGTCTCTTATTTACGTGAATTCATCAATAAAAACACGTATTCATCTATAACTCGGCTGAAAAGTGGCCTTTTCCGTTTAAATTTTCTTTGCTAATAGTGTATATAACTGCCCCCCTAAATTATCTATAGTTTTTATATTAAATTTCTACCGCTAAAATATTGATTTCCACATAATTCGTTTTCCCATAATCGTAATTTCCTAAAATCAATATCAATAAAATCACGTATTCATCTATGGCACGGCTGAAAATAGGCCTTTTCCTTTTTCATTTTCTATTTAAATAGTGTAACTAATTGCCCCCCGTAATCCTATATAGTTTTCTTGGTTTATTCCTAACGTTATATTATATATAATTTTCATATTTTCAGTCTCTTATTTACGTGAATTCATCAATAAAAACACGTATTCATCTATAACTTGGCTGAAAAGTGGTCGTTTTCCTTTAAAATTTTCTATTTAAATAGTGAAACTAACTGCCCTCCGTAATCCTCTACAGTTCTCTTGGTTAATTCCTGACGTTATATATATAATTTTCATATTTTCAGTCTCTTTTTTACGTGAATTCATCAATAAAAACACGTATTCAACTATAACTCGGCTGAAATGTGGCCTTTTACTTTTAAATTTTCTATTTAAATAGTGCAAATAACTGCCCCCCGTCATCTTATACAGTTTTCTTGGTTAATTCCTAACGTTTTATATTTAATTTTCATATTTTCAATCTCTTATTTACGTGAATTCATCAATAAAAACACGTATTCATCTATAACTCGGCTGAAAAGTGGCCTTTTCCGTTTAAATTTTCTTTGTTAATAGTGTATTTAGCCGCCCCCCGTATTTATCTATAGTTTTTATAATAAATTTCTACCGCTAAAATATTGATTTCCACATAATTCGTTTTCCCATAATCGTAATTTCCTAAATTTTTTAAAATTTTTCAAATCTTCATTTCTTTCACTCTTTTTGCTTTTATTAGGTCCTTCTAGTGTAAAAAACCCATCTGCAATCTTATTCTGTTCATAAAACGTACAGAATTGGAAAAAAACACTATTTACCTAAACCGAGGTAATGTGGTCAATCAATACAATCACATAAATTCAACTATAAATTCGCTAATAACTTTTCTAAAAATTGGTATTTTTCGTTCAAATCGTCTTTAAATTGTGTAGTTCATTGCTCTTCTTATTTCCTTATAGTTTTCTCATTAAATTCGTAACGTTATATATTTAATTTTCATATTTTCAGTCTCTTATTTACGTGAATTCATCAATAAAATTACGTATTCATCTATAACTCGGCTGAAAAATGGTCTTTTCCTTTTAAATTTTCTATTTAAATAGTGTTACTTACTGCACACCGTAATCCTTTACAGTTTTCTTGGTTAATTCCTAACATTATATATATAATTTTCATATTTTCAGTCTCTTATTTACGTGAATTCATCAATGAAAACAGGTATTCATGTAATACTCGGCTGAAAAGTGGCCTTTTCCGTTTAAATTTTCTTTGTTAATAGTGTATTTAACCGCCCCCCGTAATTATCTATAGTTTTTATATTAAATTTCTACCGCTAAAATATTGATTTCCACAAAATTCGTTTTCCCATAATCGTAATTTCCTAAAATCAATATCAATAAAATCACGTATTCATCTATTGCACGGCTGAAAAGAGGCCTTTTCCTTTTTAATTTTATATTTTAATAGTGTAACTAATTGCCCTCCGTACTCCTATATAGTTTTCTTGGTTAATTCCTAACGTTATATTATATATAATTTTCATATTTTCAGTCTCTTATTTACGTGAATTCATCAATAAAAGCACGTATTCATCTATAACTTGGCTGAAAAGTGGTCTTTTCCTTTAAAATTTTCTATTTAAATAGTGTAATAAACTGCCCTCCGTAATCCTCCACAGTTTTCTTGGTTAATTCCTGACGTTATATATATAATTTTCATATTTTCAGTTTTTTTTTACGTGAATTCATCAATAAAAACACGTATTCATATATAACTCGGCTCAAAAGTGGCCTTTTACTTTTAAATTTTCTATTTAAATAGTGCAGATAACTTCTCTTCGTAATCCTATACAGTTTTCTTGGTTAATTCCTAACGTTTTATATTTAATTTTCATATTTTCAGTCTCTTATTTACGTGAATTCATCAATAAAAACACGTATTCATCTATAACTCGGCTGAAAAGTGGCCTTTTCCGTTTAAATTTTCTTTGTTGATAGTGTATTTAGCCCCCAACCGTATTTATCTATAGTTTTTATAATAAATTTCTACCGCTAAAATATTGATTTCCACATAATTCGTTTTCCCATAATCGTAATTTCCTAAATTTTTTAAAATTTTTCAAATCTTCATTTCTTTCACTCTTTTTGCTTTTATTAGGTCCTTCTAGTGTAAAAAAACCCATCTGCAATCTTATTCTGTTCATAAAACGTACAGAATTGGAAAAAAACACTATTTACCTAAACCGAGGTAATGTGGTCAATCAATACAATCACATAAATTCAACTATAAATTCGCTAATAACTTTTCTAAAAATTGGTATTTTTCGTTCAAATCGTCTTTAAATTGTGTAGTTCATTGCTCTTCTTATTTCCTTATAGTTTTCTCATTAAATTCGTAACGTTATATATTTAATTTTCATATTTTCAGTCTCTTATTTACGTGAATTCATCAATAAAAACACGTATTCATCTATAACTCGGCTGAAAAATGGTCTTTTCCTTTTAAATTTTCTATTTAAATAGTGTAACTTACTGCACACCGTAATCCTATACAGTTTTCTTGGTTAATTCCTAACATTATATATATAATTTTCATATTTTCAGTCTCTTATTTACGTGAATTCATCAATGAAAACAGGTATTCATCTAATACTCGGCTGAAATGTGGCCTTTTCCCTTTAAATTTTCTTTGTGAATAATGTATTTAATCGCCGCCCGTAATTATCTATAGTTTTTATAATAAATTTCTACCGCAAAAATATTGATTTCCACATAATTCGTTTTCCCATAATCGTAATTTCCTAAAATTTTTAAAATTTTTCAAATCTTCATTTCTTTCGCTCTTTTTGCTTTTATTAGATCCCTCTAGTGTGAAAAAAACCCATCTGCACTCTTATTCTCTTTATAAAACATACAGAACTGGAAAGAAACACTATTTACCTAAACCGAGGTATAGTGGTCAATCAATACAATCACATAAATTAAACTATAAATTCGCTAATAACTTTTCTAAAAATTGGTATTTTTCGTTCAAATCGTCTTTAAATTATGTAGTTTATTGCTCTTCTTATTTCTTTATAGTTTCCTCATTAAATTCGTAACGTTATATATTTAATTTTCATATTTTCAGTCTCTTATTTACACGAATTCTTCAATAAAAACACGTATTCATCTATAACTCGGCTGAAAAGTGGCCTTTTCCGTTTAAATTTTCTTTGTTAATAATGTATTTAACCGCCCCTCGTAATTATCTATAGTTTTTATATTAAATTTCTACCGCTAAAATATTGATTTCCACAAAATTCGTTTTCCCATAATCGTAATTTCCTAAAATCAATATCAATAAAATCACGTATTCATCTATTGCACGGCTGAAAAGAGGCCTTTTCCTTTTTAATTTTATATTTTAATAGTGTAACTAATTGCCCTCCGTACTCCTATATAGTTTTCTTGGTTAATTCCTAACGTTATATTATATATAATTTTCATATTTTCAGTCTCTTATTTACGTGAATTCATCAATAAAAGCACGTATTCATCTATAACTTGGCTGAAAAGTGGTCTTTTCCTTTAAAATTTTCTATTTAAATAGTGTAATAAACTGCCCTCCGTAATCCTCTACAGTTTTCTTGGTTAATTCCTGACGTTATATATATAATTTTCATATTTTCAGTTTTTTTTACGTGAATTCATCAATAAAAACACGTATTCATCTATAACTCGGCTCAAAAGTGGCCTTTTACTTTTAAATTTTCTATTTAAATAGTGCAGATAACTTCTCTTCGTAATCCTATACAGTTTTCTTGGTTAATTCCTAACGTTTTATATTTAATTTTCATATTTTCAGTCTCTTATTTACGTGAATTCATCAATAAAAACACGTATTCATCTATAACTCGGCTGAAAAGTGGCCTTTTCCGTTTAAATTTTCTTTGTTGATAGTGTATTTAGCCGCCCCCCGTATTTATCTATAGTTCTTATAATAAATTTCTACCGCTAAAATATTGATTTCCACATAATTCGTTTTCCCATAATCGTAATTTCCTAAATTTTTTAAAATTTTTCAAATCTTCATTTCTTTCACTCTTTTTGCTTTTATTAGGTCCTTCTAGTGTAAAAAAACCCATCTGCAATCTTATTCTGTTCATAAAACGTACAGAATTGGAAAAAAACACTATTTACCTAAACCGAGGTAATGTGGTCAATCAATACAATCACATAAATTCAACTATAAATTCGCTAATAACTTTTTTAAAAATTGGTATTTTTCGTTCAAATCGTCTTTAAATTGTGTAGTTCATTGCTCTTCTTATTTCCTTATAGTTTTCTCATTAAATTCGTAACGTTATATATTTAATTTTCATATTTTCAGTCTCTTATTTACGTGAATTCATCAATAAAAACACGTATTCATCTATAACTCGGCTGAAAAATGGTCTTTTCCTTTTAAATTTTCTATTTAAATAGTGTAACTTACTGCACACCGTAATCCTATACAGTTTTCTTGGTTAATTCCTAACATTATATATATAATTTTCATATTTTCAGTCTCTTATTTACGTGAATTCATCAATGAAAACAGGTATTCATCTAATACTCGGCTGAAATGTGGCCTTTTCCGTTTAAATTTTCTTTGTGAATAATGTATTTAAACGCCCCCCGTAATTATCTATAGTTTTTATAATAAATTTCTACCGCAAAAATATTGATTTCCACATAATTCGTTTTCCCAAAATCGTAATTTCCTAAAATTTTTAAAATTTTTCAAATCTTCATTTCTTTCGCTCTTTTTGCTTTTATTAGATCCCTCTAGTGTGAAAAAAACCCATCTGCACTCTTATTCTCTTTATAAAACATACAGAACTGGAAAGAAACACTATTTACCTAAACCGAGGTATAGTGGTCAATCAATACAATCACATAAATTAAACTATAAATTCGCTAATAACTTTTCTAAAAATTGGTATTTTTCGTTCAAATCGTCTTTAAATTGTGTAGTTTATTAGTCTTCTTATTTCCTTATAGTTTCCTCATTAAATTCTTAACGTTATATATTTAATTTTCATATTTTCAGTCTCTTATTTACATGAATTCTTCAATAAAAACACGTATTCATCTATAACTCGGCTGAAAAGTGGCCTTTTCCGTTTAAATTTTCTTTGTTAATAATGTATTTAACCGCCCCTCGTAATTATCTATAGTTTTTATATTAAATTTATACCGCTAAAATATTGATTTCCACAAAATTCGTTTTCCCATAATCGTAATTTCCTAAAATCAATATCAATAAAATCACGTATTCATCTATTGCACGGCTGAAAAGAGGCCTTTTCCTTTTTAATTTTATATTTTAATAGTGTAACTAATTGCCCTCCGTACTCCTATATAGTTTTCTTGGTTAATTCCTAACGTTATATTATATATAATTTTCATATTTTCAGTCTCTTATTTACGTGAATTCATCAATAAAAGCACGTATTCATCTATAACTTGGCTGAAAAGTGGTCTTTTCCTTTAAAATTTTCTATTTAAATAGTGTAATAAACTGCCCTCCGTAATCCTCTACAGTTTTCTTGGTTAATTCCTGACGTTATATATATAATTTTCATATTTTCAGTTTTTTTTTACGTGAATTCATCAATAAAAACATGTATTCATCTATAACTCGGCTCAAAAGTGGCCTTTTACTTTTAAATTTTCTATTTAAATAGTGCAGATAACTTCTCTTCGTAATCCTATACAGTTTTCTTGGTTAATTCCTAACGTTTTATATTTAATTTTCATATTTTCAGTCTCTTATTTACGTGAATTCATCAATAAAAACACGTATTCATCTATAACTCGGCTGAAAAGTGGCCTTTTCCGTTTAAATTTTCTTTGTTAATAGTGTATTTAACCGCCCCCCGTAATTATCTATAGTTTTTATATTAAATTTCTACCGCTAAAATATTGATTTCCACATAATTCGTTTTCCCATAATCGTAATTTCCTAATTTTTTTAAAATTTTTCAAATCTTCATTTCTTTCACTCTTTTTGCTTTTACTAGGTCCTTCTAGTGTAAAAAAACCCATCTGCAATCCTCTTCTCTTTATAAAACATACAGAATTGGAAAAAAAACTATTTACCTAAACCGAGGTAAAGTGGTCAATCAATACAATCACATAAATTCAACTATAAATTCGCTAATAACTTTTCTAAAAATTGGTATTTTTTCGTTCAAATCGCCTTTAATTGTGTAGTTCATTGCTCTTCTTATTTCCTTATAGTTTTCTCGTTAAATTCGTAACGTTATATATTTAATTTTCATATTTTCAGTCTCTTATTTACGTGAATTCATCAATAAAAACACGTATTCATCTATAACTCGGCTGAAAAATGGTCTTTTCCTTTTAAATTTTCTATTTAGATAGTTTACCTAACTGCATACCGTAATCCTATACAGTTTTCTTTGTTAATTCCTAACATTATATATATAATTTTCATATTTTCAGTCTCTTATTTACGTGAATTCATCAATGAAAACAGGTATTCGTCTAATACTCGGCTGAAATGTGGCCTTTTCCGTTTAAATTTTCTTTGTGAATAGTGTATTTAAACGCCCCCCGTAATTATCTATAGTTTTTATAATAAATTTCCACCGCTTAAATATTGATTTCCACGTAATTCGTTTTCCCATAATCGTAATTTCCTAAAATTTTAAAATTTTTCAAATCTTCATTTCTTTCGCTCTTTTTGCTTTTATTAGGTCCCTCTAGTGTAAAAAAACCATCTGCACTCTTATTCTCTTTATAAAACATACAGAACTGGAAAAAAACACTATTTACCTAAACCGAGGTATAGTGGTCAATCAATACAATCACATAAATTCAACTATAAATACGATAATAACTTTTCTAAAAATTGGTATTTTTCGTTCAAATCGTCTTTAAATTTTGTAGTTTATTGCTCTTCTTATTTCCTTATAGTTTTCTCATTAAATTCGTAACGTTATATATTTAATTTTCATATTTTCAGTCTCTTATTTACGTGAATTCATCAATAAAAACACGTATTCATCTATAACTCGGCTGAAAAGTGGCCTTTTCCGTTTAAATTTTCTTTGCTAATAGTGTATATAACCGCCCCCCGTAATTATCTATAGTTTTTATATTAAATTTCTACCGCTAAAATATTGATTTCCACATAATTCGTTTTCCCATAATCGTAATTTCCTAAAATCAATATCAATAAAATCACGTATTCATCTATGGCACGGCTGAAAATAGGCCTTTTCCTTTTTCATTTTCTATTTAAATAGTGTAACTAATTGCCCCCCGTAATCCTATATAGTTTTCTTGGTTTATTCCTAACGTTATATTATATATAATTTTCATATTTTCAGTCTCTTATTTACGTGAATTCATCAATAAAAACACGTATTCATCTATAACTTGGCTGAAAAGTGGTCGTTTTCCTTTAAAATTTTCTATTTAAATAGTGTAACTAACTGCCCTCCGTAATCCTCTACAGTTCTCTTGGTTAATTCCTGACGTTATATATATAATTTTCATATTTTCAGTCTCTTTTTTACGTGAATTCATCAATAAAAACACGTATTCAACTATAACTCGGCTGAAATGTGGCCTTTTACTTTTAAATTTTCTATTTAAATAGTGCAAATAACTGCCCCCCGTCATCTTATACAGTTTTCTTGGTTAATTCCTAACGTTTTATATTTAATTTTCATATTTTCAATCTCTTATTTACGTGAATTCATCAATAAAAACACGTATTCATCTATAACTCGGCTGAAAAGTGGCCTTTTCCGTTTAAATTTTCTTTGTTAATAGTGTATTTAGCCGCCCCCCGTATTTATCTATAGTTTTTATAATAAATTTCTACCGCTAAAATATTGATTTCCACATAATTCGTTTTCCCATAATCGTAATTTCCTAAATTTTTTAAAATTTTTCAAATCTTCATTTCTTTCACTCTTTTTGCTTTTATTAGGTCCTTCTAGTGTAAAAAAACCCATCTGCAATCTTATTCTGTTCATAAAACGTACAGAATTGGAAAAAAACACTATTTACCTAAACCGAGGTAATGTGGTCAATCAATACAATCACATAAATTCAACTATAAATTCGCTAATAACTTTTCTAAAAATTGGTATTTTTCATTCAAATCGTCTTTAAATTGTGTAGTTCATTGCTCTTCTTATTTCCTTATAGTTTTCTCATTAAATTCGTAACGTTATATATTTAATTTTCATATTTTCAGTCTCTTATTTACGTGAATTCATCAATAAAATTACGTATTCATCTATAACTCGGCCGAAAAATGGTCTTTTCCTTTTAAATTTTCTATTTAAATAGTGTAACTTACTGCACACCGTAATCCTTTACAGTTTTCTTGGTTAATTCCTAACATTATATATATAATTTTCATATTTTCAGTCTCTTATTTACGTGAATTCATCAATGAAAACAGGTATTCATGTAATACTCGGCTGAAAAGTGGCCTTTTCCGTTTAAATTTTCTTTGTTAATAGTGTATTTAACCGCCCCCCGTAATTATCTATAGTTTTTATATTAAATTTCTACCGCTAAGATATTGATTTCCACAAAATTCGTTTTCCCATAATCGTAATTTCCTAAAATCAATATCAATAAAATCACGTATTCATCTATTGCACGGCTGAAAAGAGGCCTTTTCCTTTTTAATTTTATATTTTAATAGTGTAACTAATTGCCCTCCGTACTCCTATATAGTTTTCTTGGTTAATTCCTAACGTTATATTATATATAATTTTCATATTTTCAGTCTCTTATTTACGTGAATTCATCAATAAAAGCACGTATTCATCCATAACTTGGCTGAAAAGTGGTCTTTTCCTTTAAAATTTTCTATTTAAATAGTGTAATAAACTGCCCTCCGTAATCCTATATAGTTTTCTTGGTTAATTCCTAACATTATATATATAATTTTCATATTTTCAGTCTCTTATTTACGTGAATTCATCAATGAAAACAGGTATTCATCTAATACTCGGCTTAAATGTGGCCTTTTCCGTTTAAATTTTCTTTGTGAATAATGTATTTAAACGCCCCCCGTAATTATCTATAGTTTTTATAATAAATTTCTACCGCAAAAATATTGATTTCCACATAATTCGTTTTCCCATAATCGTAATTTCCTAAAATTTTTAAAATTTTTCAAATCTTCATTTCTTTCGCTCTTTTTGCTTTTATTAGATCCCTCTAGTGTGAAAAAAACCCATCTGCACTCTTATTCTCTTTATAAAACATACAGAACTGGAAAGAAACACTATTTACCTAAACCGAGGTATAGTGGTCAATCAATACAATCACATAAATTAAACTAAAAATTCGCTAATAACTTTTCTAAAAATTGGTATTTTTCGTTCAAATCGTCTTTAAATTGTGTAGTTTATTGCTCTTCTTATTTCCTTATAGTTTCCTCATTAAATTCGTAACGTTATATATTTAATTTTCATATTTTCAGTCTCTTATTTACACGAATTCTTCAATAAAAACACGTATTCATCTATAACTCGGCTGAAAAGTGGCCTTTTCCGTTTAAATTTTCTTTGTTAATAATGTATTTAACCGCCCCCCGTAATTATCTATAGTTTTTATATTAAATTTCTACCGCTAAAATATTGATTTCCACAAAATTCGTTTTCCCATAATCGTAATTTCCTAAAATCAATATCAATAAAATCACGTATTCATCTATTGCACGGCTGAAAAGAGGCCTTTTCCTTTTTAATTTTATATTTTAATAGTGTAACTAATTGCCCTCCGTACTCCTATATAGTTTTCTTGGTTAATTCCTAACGTTATATTATATATAATTTTCATATTTTCAGTCTCTTATTTACGTGAATTCATCAATAAAAGCACGTATTCATCTATAACTTGGCTGAAAAGTGGTCTTTTCCTTTAAAATTTTCTATTTAAATAGTGTAATAAACTGCCCTCCGTAATCCTCTACAGTTTTCTTGGTTAATTCCTGACGTTATATATATAATTTTCATATTTTCAGTTTTTTTTTACGTGAATTCATCAATAAAAACATGTATTCATCTATAACTCGGCTCAAAAGTGGCCTTTTACTTTTAAATTTTCTATTTAAATAGTGCAGATAACTTCTCTTCGTAATCCTATACAGTTTTCTTGGTTAATTCCTAACGTTTTATATTTAATTTTCATATTTTCAGTCTCTTATTTACGTGAATTCATCAATAAAAACACGTATTCATCTATAACTCGGCTGAAAAGTGGCCTTTTCCGTTTAAATTTTCTTTGTTGATAGTGTATTTAGCCGCCCCCCGTATTTATCTATAGTTTTTATAATAAATTTCTACCGCTAAAATATTGATTTCCACATAATTCGTTTTCCCATAATCGTAATTTCCTAAATTTTTTAAAATTTTTCAAATCTTCATTTCTTTCACTCTTTTTGCTTTTACTAGGTCCTTCTAGTGTAAAAAAACCCATCTGCAATCCTCTTCTCTTTATAAAACATACAGAATTGGAAAAAAAAACTATTTACCTAAACCGAGGTAAAGTGGTCAATCAATACAATCACATAAATTCAACTATAAATTCGCTAATAACTTTTCTAAAAATTGGTATTTTTTCGTTCAAATCGCCTTTAATTGTGTAGTTCATTGCTCTTCTTATTTCCTTATAGTTTTCTCGTTAAATTCGTAACGTTATATATTTAATTTTCATATTTTCAGTCTCTTATTTACACGAATTCTTCAATAAAAACACGTATTCATCTATAACTCGGCTGAAAAGTGGCCTTTTCCGTTTAAATTTTCTTTGTTAATAATGTATTTAACCGCCCCCCGTAATTATCTATAGTTTTTATATTAAATTTCTACCGCTAAAATATTGATTTCCACAAAATTCGTTTTCCCATAATCGTAATTTCCTAAAATCAATATCAATAAAATCACGTATTCATCTATTGCACGGCTGAAAAGAGGCCTTTTCCTTTTTAATTTTATATTTTAATAGTGTAACTAATTGCCCTCCGTACTCCTATATAGTTTTCTTGGTTAATTCCTAACGTTATATTATATATAATTTTCATATTTTCAGTCTCTTATTTACGTGAATTCATCAATAAAAGCACGTATTCATCTATAACTTGGCTGAAAAGTGGTCTTTTCCTTTAAAATTTTCTATTTAAATAGTGTAATAAACTGCTCTCCGTAATCCTTTACAGTTTTCTTGGTTAATTCCTGACGTTATATATATAATTTTCATATTTTCAGTTTTTTTTTACGTGAATTCATCAATAAAAACATGTATTCATCTATAACTCGGCTCAAAGGTGGCCTTTTACTTTTAAATTTTCTATTTAAATAGTGCAGATAACTTCTCTTCGTAATCCTATACAGTTTTCTTGGTTAATTCCTAACGTTTTATATTTAATTTTCATATTTTCAGTCTCTTATTTACGTGAATTCATCAATAAAAACACGTATTCATCTATAACTCGGCTGAAAAGTGGCCTTTTCCGTTTAAATTTTCTTTGTTGATAGTGTATTTAGCCGCCCCCCGTAATTATCTATAGTTTTTATATTAAATTTCTACCGCTAAAATATTGATTTCCACATAATTCGTTTTCCCATAATCGTAATTTCCTAAATTTTTTAAAATTTTTCAAATCTTCATTTCTTTCACTCTTTTTGCTTTTACTAGGTCCTTCTAGTGTAAAAAAACCCATCTGCAATCCTCTTCTCTTTATAAAACATACAGAATTGGAAAAAAAAACTATTTACCTAAACCGAGGTAAAGTGGTCAATCAATACAATCACATAAATTCAACTATAAATTCGCTAATAACTTTTCTAAAAATTGGTATTTTTTCGTTCAAATCGCCTTTAATTGTGTAGTTCATTGCTCTTCTTATTTCCTTATAGTTTTCTCGTTAAATTCGTAACGTTATATATTTAATTTTCATATTTTCAGTCTCTTATTTACGTGAATTCATCAATAAAAACACGTATTCATCTATAACTCGGCTGAAAAATGGTCTTTTCCTTTTAAATTTTCTATTTAGATAGTAACTGCATACCGTAATCCTATACAGTTTTCTTTGTTAATTCCTAACATTATATATATAATTTTCATATTTTCATTCTCTTATTTACGTGAATTCATCAATGAAAACAGGTATTCGTCTAATACTCGGCTGAAATGTGGCCTTTTCCGTTTAAATTTTCTTTGTGAATAGTGTATTTAAACGCCCCCCGTAATTATCTATAGTTTTTATAATAAATTTCCACCGCTTAAATATTGATTTCCACGTAATTCGTTTTCCCATAATCGTAATTTCCTAAAATTTTAAAAATTTTCAAATCTTCATTTCTTTCGCTCTTTTTGCTTTTATTAGGTCCCTCTAGTGTAAAAAAAACCATCTGCACTCTTATTCTCTTTATAAAACATACAGAACTGGAAAAAAACACTATTTACCTAAACCGAGGTATAGTGGTCAATCAATACAATCACATAAATTCAACTATAAATTCGATAATAACTTTTCTAAAAATTGGTATTTTTCGTTCAAATCGTCTTTAAATTTTGTAGTTTATTGCTCTTCTTATTTCCTTATAGTTTTCTCATTAAATTCGTAACGTTATATATTTAATTTTCATATTTTCAGTCTCTTATTTACGTGAATTCATCAATAAAAACACGTATTCATCTATAACTCGGCTGAAAAGTGGCCTTTTCCGTTTAAATTTTCTTTGCTAATAGTGTATATAACCGCCCCCCGTAATTATCTATAGTTTTTATATTAAATTTCTACCGCTAAAATATTGATTTCCACATAATTCGTTTTCCCATAATCGTAATTTCCTAAAATCAATATCAATAAAATCACGTATTCATCTATGGCACGGCTGAAAATAGGCCTTTTCCTTTTTCATTTTCTATTTAAATAGTGTAACTAATTGCCCCCCGTAATCCTATATAGTTTTCTTGGTTTATTCCTAACGTTATATTATATATAATTTTCATATTTTCAGTCTCTTATTTACGTGAATTCATCAATAAAAACACGTATTCATCTATAACTTGGCTGAAAAGTGGTCGTTTTCCTTTAAAATTTTCTATTTAAATAGTGTAACTAACTGCCCTCCGTAATCCTCTACAGTTCTCTTGGTTAATTCCTGACGTTATATATATAATTTTCATATTTTCAGTCTCTTTTTTACGTGAATTCATCAATAAAAACACGTATTCAACTATAACTCGGCTGAAATGTGGCCTTTTACTTTTAAATTTTCTATTTAAATAGTGCAAATAACTGCCCCCCGTCATCTTATACAGTTTTCTTGGTTAATTCCTAACGTTTTATATTTAATTTTCATATTTTCAATCTCTTATTTACGTGAATTCATCAATAAAAACACGTACTCATCTATAACTCGGCTGAAAAGTGGCCTTTTCCGTTTAAATTTTCTTTGTTAATAGTGTATTTAGCCGCCCCCCGTATTTATCTATAGTTTTTATAATAAATTTCTACCGCTAAAATATTGATTTCCACATAATTCGTTTTCCCATAATCGTAATTTCCTAAATTTTTTAAAATTTTTCAAATCTTCATTTCTTTTACTCTTTTTGCTTTTATTAGGTCCTTCTAGTGTAAAAAAACCCATCTGCAATCTTATTCTGTTCATAAAACGTACAGAATTGGAAAAAAACACTATTTACCTAAACCGAGGTAATGTGGTCAATCAATACAATCACATAAATTCAACTATAAATTCGCTAATAACTTTCCTAAAAATTGGTATTTTTCGTTCAAATCGTCTTTAAATTGTGTAGTTCATTGCTCTTCTTATTTCCTTATAGTTTTCTCATTAAATTCGTAACGTTATATATTTAATTTTCATATTTTCAGTCTCTTATTTACGTGAATTCATCAATAAAAACACGTATTCATCTATAACTCGGCTGAAAAATGGTCTTTTCCTTTTAAATTTTCTATTTAAATAGTGTAACTTACTGCACACCGTAATCCTTTACAGTTTTCTTGGTTAATTCCTAACATTATATATATAATTTTCATATTTTCAGTCTCTTATTTACGTGAATTCATCAATGAAAACAGGTATTCATGTAATACTCGGCTGAAAAGTGGCCTTTTCCGTTTAAATTTTCTTTGTTAATAGTGTATTTAACCGCCCCCCGTAATTATCTATAGTTTTTATATTAAATTTCTACCGCTAAAATATTGATTTCCACAAAATTCGTTTTCCCATAATCGTAATTTCCTAAAATCAATATCAATAAAATCACGTATTCATCTATTGCACGGCTGAAAAGAGGCCTTTTCCTTTTTAATTTTATATTTTAATAGTGTAACTAATTGCCCTCCGTACTCCTATATAGTTTTCTTGGTTAATTCCTAACGTTATATATAATTTTCATATTTTCAGTCTCTTATTTACGTGAATTCATCAATAAAAGCACGTATTCATCTATAACTTGGCTGAAAAGTGGTCTTTTCCTTTAAAATTTTCTATTTAAATAGTGTAATAAACTGCCCTCCGTAATCCTCTACAGTTTTCTTGGTTAATTCCTGACGTTATATATATAATTTTCATATTTTCAGTTTTTTTTTACGTGAATTCATCAATAAAAACACGTATTCATCTATAACTCGGCTCAAAAGTGGCCTTTTACTTTTAAATTTTCTATTTAAATAGTGCAGATAACTTTTCTTCGTAATCCTATACAGTTTTCTTGGTTAATTCCCAACGTTTTATATTTAATTTTCATATTTTCAGTCTCTTATTTACGTGAATTCATCAATAAAAACACGTATTCATCTATAACTCGGCTGAAAAGTGGCCTTTTCCGTTTAAATTTTCTTTGTTAATAGTGTATTTAACCGCCCCCCGTAATTATCTATAGTTTTTATATTAAATTTCTACCGCTAAAATATTGATTTCCACATAATTCGTTTTCCCATAATCGTAATTTCCTAAAATCAATATCAATAAAATCACGTATTCATCTATTGCACGGCTGAAAAGAGGCCTTTTCCTTTTTAATTTTCTATTTAAATAGTGTAACTAATTGCCCCCCGTAATCCTATATAGTTTTCTGGTTAATTCCTAGCGTTATATTATATATAATTTTCATATTTTCAGTCTCTTATTTACGTGAATTCATCAATAAAAACACGTATTCATCTATAACTTGGCTGAAAAGTAATCTTTTCCTTTAAAATTTTCTATTTAAATAGTGTAACTAACTGCCCTCCGTAATCCTCTACAGTTTTCTTGGTTAATTCCTGACGTTATATATATAATTTTCATATTTTCAGTTTTTTTTTTACGTGAATTCATCAATAAAAACACGTATTCATCTATAACTCGGCTCAAAAGTGGCCTGTTGCTTTTAAATTTTCTATTTAACTAGTGCAACTTACTGCCCCCCGTAATTATCTATAGTTTTTATATTAAATTTCTACCGCTAAAATATTTTTTTCCACATAATTCGTTTTCCCATAATCGTAATTTCCTAAAATCAATATCAATAAAATCACGTATTGATCTATTGCACGGCTGAAAATAGGCCTTTTCCTTTTTAATTTTCTATTTAAGTAGCGTATCTAATTGCCCCCCGTAATCCTATATAGTTTTCTTGGTTAATTCCTAACGTTATATTATATATAATTTTCATATTTTCAGTCTCTTATTTACGTGAATTCATCAATAAAAACACGTATTCATCTATAACTTGGCTGAAAAGTGGTCTTTTCCTTTAAAATTTTCTATTTAAATAGTGTAACTAACTGCCCTCCGTAATCCTCTACAGTTCTCTTGGTTAATTCCTGACGTTATATATATAATTTTCATATTTTCAGTCTCTTTTTTACGTGAATTCATCAATAAAAACACGTATTCAACTATAACTCGGCTGAAAAGTGGCCTTTTCCGTTTAAATTTTCTATTTATATAGTGTAAATACTTGCCCCCCGTAATCCTATATAGTTTTCTTGGTAAGTTCCTAACGTAATATTATAATTTTCAAATTTTCAATCTCTTATTTACGTGAATTCATCAATAAAAACACGTATTCATCTATAACTCGGCTGAAACTTGGCCTTTTCCTTTTAAATTTTCTATTTAAATAGTGTATATAACCGCCCCCCGTAATTATCTATAGTTTTTATATTAAATTTCTTTCGCTAAAATATTGATTTCCACATAATTCGTTTTCACATAATCGTAATTTCCTAAAATCAATATCAATAAAATCACGTATTCATCTATTGCACGGCTGAAAATAGGCCTTTTCCTTTTTCATTTTCTATTTAAATAGTGTAACTAATTGCCCCCCGTAATCCTATATAGTTTTCTTGGTTAATTCCTAACGTTATATTATATATAATTTTCATATTTTCAGTCTCTTATTTACGTGAATTCATCAATAAAAACACGTATTCATCTATAACTTGGCTGAAAAGTGGTCTTTTCCTTTAAAATTTTCTATTTAAATAGTGTAACTAACTGCCCTCCGTAATCCTCTACAGTTCTCTTGGTTAATTCCTGACGTTATATATATAATTTTCATATTTTCAGTCTCTTTTTTACGTGAATTCATCAATAAAAACACGTATTCAACTATAACTCGGCTGAAAAGTGGCCTTTTCCGTTTAAATTTTCTATTTATATAGTGTAAATACTTGCCCCCCGTAATCCTATATAGTTTTCTTGGTAAGTTCCTAACGTAATATTATAATTTTCAAATTTTCAATCTCTTTTTTACGTGAATTCATCAATAAAAACACGTATTCAACTATAACTCGGCTGAAAAGTGGCCTTTTACTTTTAAATTTTCTATTTAAATAGTGCAAAAAACTGCTGCCCGTAATCTTATACAGTTTTCTTGGTTAATTCCTAACGTTTTATATTTAATTTTCATATTTTCAATCTCTTATTTACGTGAATTCATCAATAAAAACACGTATTCATCTATAACTCGGCTGAAAAGTGGCCTTTTCCGTTTAAATTTTCTTTGTTAATAGTGTATTTAGCCGCCCCCCGTATTTATCTATAGTTTTTATAATAAATTTCTACCGCTAAAATATTGATTTCCACATAATTCGTTTTCCCATAATCGTAATTTCCTAAATTTTTTAAAAATTTTCAAATCTTCATTTCTTTCACTCTTTTTGCTTTTATTAGGTCCTTCTAGTGTAAAAAAACCCATCTGCAATCTTATTCTCTTCATAAAACGTACAGAATTGGAAAAAAACACTATATACCTAAAACGAGGTAATGTGGTCAATCAATACAATCACATAAATTCAACTATAAATTCGCTAATAACTTTTCTAAAAATTGGTATTTTTCGTTCAAATCGTCTTTTAATTGTGTAGTTCATTGCTCTTCTTATTTCCTTATAGTTTTCTCATTAAATTCGTAACGTTATATATTTAATTTTCATATTTTCAGTCTCTTATTTACGTGAATTCATCAATAAAAACACGTATTCATCTATAACTCGGCTGAAAAATGGTCTTTTCCTTTTAAATTTTCTATGTAAATCGTGTAACTTACTGCACACCGTAATCCTATACAGTTTTCTTGGTTAATTCCTAACATTATATATATAATTTTCATATTTTCAGACTCTTATTTACGTGAATTCATCAATGAAAACAGGTATTCATCTAATACTCGGCTGAAATGTGGCCTTTTCCGTTTAAATTTTCTTTGTGAATAGTGTATTTAAACGCCCCCCGTAATTATCTATAGTATTTATAATAAATTTCCACCGCTTAAATATTGATTTCCACGTAATTCGTTTTCCCATAATCGTAATTTCCTAAAATTTTAAAAATTTTCAAATCTTCATTTCTTTCGCTCTTTTTGCTTTTATTAGGTCCCTCTAGTGTAAAAAAACCATCTGCACTCTTATTCTCTTTATAAAACATACAGAACTGGAAAAAAACACTATTTACCTAAACCGAGGTATAGTGGTCAATCAATACAATCACATAAATTCAACTATAAATTCGATAATAACTTTTCTAAAAATTGGTATTTTTCGTTCAAATCGTCTTTAAATTTTGTAGTTTATTGCTCTTCTTATTTCCTTATAGTTTTCTCATTAAATTCGTAACGTTATATATTTAATTTTCATATTTTCAGTCTCTTATTTACGTGAATTCATCAATAAAAACACGTATTCATCTATAACTCGGCTGAAAAGTGGCCTTTTCCGTTTAAATTTTCTTTGCTAATAGTGTATATAACCGCCCCCCGTAATTATCTATAGTTTTTATATTAAATTTCTACCGCTAAAATATTGATTTCCACATAATTCGTTTTCCCATAATCGTAATTTCCTAAAATCAATATCAATAAAATCACGTATTCATCTATGGCACGGCTGAAAATAGGCCTTTTCCTTTTTCATTTTCTATTTAAATAGTGTAACTAATTGCCCCCCGTAATCCTATATAGTTTTCTTGGTTTATTCCTAACGTTATATTATATATAATTTTCATATTTTCAGTCTCTTATTTACGTGAATTCATCAATAAAAACACGTATTCATCTATAACTTGGCTGAAAAGTGGTCGTTTTCCTTTAAAATTTTCTATTTAAATAGTGTAACTAACTGCCCTCCGTAATCCTCTACAGTTCTCTTGGTTAATTCCTGACGTTATATATATAATTTTCATATTTTCAGTCTCTTTTTTACGTGAATTCATCAATAAAAACACGTATTCAACTATAACTCGGCTGAAATGTGGCCTTTTACTTTTAAATTTTCTATTTAAATAGTGCAAATAACTGCCCCCCGTCATCTTATACAGTTTTCTTGGTTAATTCCTAACGTTTTATATTTAATTTTCATATTTTCAATCTCTTATTTACGTGAATTCATCAATAAAAACACGTACTCATCTATAACTCGGCTGAAAAGTGGCCTTTTCCGTTTAAATTTTCTTTGTTAATAGTGTATTTAGCCGCCCCCCGTATTTATCTATAGTTTTTATAATAAATTTCTACCGCTAAAATATTGATTTCCACATAATTCGTTTTCCCATAATCGTAATTTCCTAAAATCAATATCAATAAAATCACGTATTCATCTATTGCACGGCTGAAAAGAGGCCTTTTCCTTTTTAATTTTCTATTTAAATAGTGTAACTAATTGCCCCCCGTAATCCTATATAGTTTTCTGGTTAATTCCTAGCGTTATATTATGTATAATTTTCATATTTTCAGTCTCTTATTTACGTGAATTCATCAATAAAAACACGTATTCATCTATAACTTGGCTGAAAAGTAATCTTTTCCTTTAAAATTTTCTATTTAAATAGTGTAACTAACTGCCCTCCGTAATCCTCTACAGTTTTCTTGGTTAATTCCTGACGTTATATATATAATTTTCATATTTTCAGTTTTTTTTTTACGTGAATTCATCAATAAAAACACGTATTCATCTATAACTCGGCTCAAAAGTGGCCTGTTGCTTTTAAATTTTCTATTTAACTAGTGCAACTTACTGCCCCCCGTAATTATCTATAGTTTTTATATTAAATTTCTACCGCTAAAATATTTTTTTCCACATAATTCGTTTTCCCATAATCGTAATTTCCTAAAATCAATATCAATAAAATCACGTATTGATCTATTGCACGGCTGAAAATAGGCCTTTTCCTTTTTAATTTTCTATTTAAATAGCGTAACTAATTGCCCCCCGTAATCCTATATAGTTTTCTTGGTTAATTCCTAACGTTATATTATATATAATTTTCATATTTTCAGTCTCTTATTTACGTGAATTCATCAATAAAAACACGTATTCATCTATAACTTGGCTGAAAAGTGGTCTTTTCCTTTAAAATTTTCTATTTAAATAGTGTAACTAACTGCCCTCCGTAATCCTCTACAGTTCTCTTGGTTAATTCCTGACGTTATATATATAATTTTCATATTTTCAGTCTCTTTTTTACGTGAATTCATCAATAAAAACACGTATTCAACTATAACTCGGCTGAAAAGTGGCCTTTTCCGTTTAAATTTTCTATTTATATAGTGTAAATACTTGCCCCCCGTAATCCTATATAGTTTTCTTGGTAAGTTCCTAACGTAATATTATAATTTTCAAATTTTCAATCTCTTATTTACGTGAATTCATCAATAAAAACACGTATTCATCTATAACTCGGCTGAAACTTGGCCTTTTCCTTTTAAATTTTCTATTTAAATAGTGTATATAACCGCCCCCCGTAATTATCTATAGTTTTTATATTAAATTTCTTTCGCTAAAATATTGATTTCCACATAATTCGTTTTCACATAATCGTAATTTCCTAAAATCAATATCAATAAAATCACGTATTCATCTATTGCACGGCTGAAAATAGGCCTTTTCCTTTTTCATTTTCTACTTAAATAGTGTAACTAATTGCCCCCCGTAATCCTATATAGTTTTCTTGGTTAATTCCTAACGTTATATTATATATAATTTTCATATTTTCAGTCTCTTATTTACGTGAATTCATCAATAAAAACACGTATTCATCTATAACTTGGCTGAAAAGTGGTCGTTTTCCTTTAAAATTTTCCATTTAAATAGTGTAACTAACTGCCCTATGTAATCCTCTACAGTTCTCTTGGTTAATTCCTGACGTTATATATATAATTTTCATGTTTTCTGTCTCTTTTTTACGTGAATTCATCAATAAAAACACGTATTCAACTATAACTCGGCTGAAAAGTGGCCTTTTACTTTTAAATTTTCTATTTAAATAGTGCAAAAAACTGCCCCCCGTAATCTTATACAGTTTTCTTGGTTAATTCCTAACGTTTTATATTTAATTTTCATATTTTCAATCTCTTATTTACGTGAATTCATCAATAAAAACACGTATTCATCTATAACTCGGCTGAAAAGTGGCCTTTTCCGTTTAAATTTTCTTTGTTAATAGTGTATTTAGCCGCCCCCCGTATTTATCTATAGTTTTTATAATAAATTTCTACCGCTAAAATATTGATTTCCACATAATTCGTTTTCCCATAATCGTAATTTCCTAAATTTTTTAAAAATTTTCAAATCTTCATTTCTTTCACTCTTTTTGCTTTTATTAGGTCCTTCTAGTGTAAAAAAACCCATCTGCAATCTTATTCTCTTCATAAAACGTACAGAATTGGAAAAAAACACTATATACCTAAAACGAGGTAATGTGGTCAATCAATACAATCACATAAATTCAACTATAAATTCGCTAATAACTTTTCTAAAAATTGGTATTTTTCGTTCAAATCGTCTTTTAATTGTGTAGTTCATTGCTCTTCTTATTTCCTTATAGTTTTCTCATTAAATTCGTAACGTTATATATTTAATTTTCATATTTTCAGTCTCTTATTTACGTGAATTCATCAATAAAAACACGTATTCATCTATAACTCGGTTAAAAAATGGTCTTTTCCTTTTAAATTTTCTATGTAAATCGTGTAACTTACTGCACACCGTAATCCTATACAGTTTTCTTGGTTAATTCCTAACATTATATATATAATTTTCATATTTTCAGACTCTTATTTACGTGAATTCATCAATGAAAACAGGTATTCATCTAATACTCGGCTGAAATGTGGCCTTTTCCGTTTAAATTTTCTTTGTGAATAGTGTATTTAAACGCCCCCCGTAATTATCTATAGTTTTTATAATAAATTTCCACCGCTTAAATATTGATTTCCACGTAATTCGTTTTCCCATAATCGTAATTTCCTAAAATTTTAAAAATTTTCAAATCTTCATTTCTTTCGCTCTTTTTGCTTTTATTAGGTCCCTCTAGTGTAAAAAAACCATCTGCACTCTTATTCTCTTTATAAAACATACAGAACTGGAAAAAAACACTATTTACCTAAACCGAGGTATATTGGTCAATCAATACAATCACATAAATTCAACTATAAATTCGATAATAACTTTTCTAAAAATTGGTATTTTTCGTTCAAATCGTCTTTAAATTTTGTAGTTTATTGCTCTTCTTATTTCCTTATAGTTTTCTCATTAAATTCGTAACGTTATATATTTAATTTTCATATTTTCAGTCTCTTATTTACGTGAATTCATCAATAAAAACACGTATTCATCTATAACTCGGCTGAAAAGTGGCCTTTTCCGTTTAAATTTTCTTTGCTAATAGTGTATATAACCGCCCCCCGTAATTATCTATAGTTTTTATATTAAATTTCTACCGCTAAAATATTGATTTCCACATAATTCGTTTTCCCATAATCGTAATTTCCTAAAATCAATATCAATAAAATCACGTATTCATCTATGGCACGGCTGAAAATAGGCCTTTTCCTTTTTCATTTTCTATTTAAATAGTGTAACTAATTGCCCCCCGTAATCCTATATAGTTTTCTTGGTTTATTCCTAACGTTATATTATATATAATTTTCATATTTTCAGTCTCTTATTTACGTGAATTCATCAATAAAAACACGTATTCATCTATAACTTGGCTGAAAAGTGGTCGTTTTCCTTTAAAATTTTCTATTTAAATAGTGTAACTAACTGCCCTCCGTAATCCTCTACAGTTCTCTTGGTTAATTCCTGACGTTATATATATAATTTTCATATTTTCAGTCTCTTTTTTACGTGAATTCATCAATAAAAACACGTATTCAACTATAACTCGGCTGAAATGTGGCCTTTTACTTTTAAATTTTCTATTTAAATAGTGCAAATAACTGCCCCCCGTCATCTTATACAGTTTTCTTGGTTAATTCCTAACGTTTTATATTTAATTTTCATATTTTCAATCTCTTATTTACGTGAATTCATCAATAAAAACACGTACTCATCTATAACTCGGCTGAAAAGTGGCCTTTTCCGTTTAAATTTTCTTTGTTAATAGTGTATTTAGCCGCCCCCCGTATTTATCTATAGTTTTTATAATAAATTTCTACCGCTAAAATATTGATTTCCACATAATTCGTTTTCCCATAATCGTAATTTCCTAAATTTTTTAAAATTTTTCAAATCTTCATTTCTTTCACTCTTTTTGCTTTTATTAGGTCCTTCTAGTGTAAAAAAACCCATCTGCAATCTTATTCTGTTCATAAAACGTACAGAATTGGAAAAAAACACTATTTACCTAAACCGAGGTAATGTGGTCAATCAATACAATCACATAAATTCAACTATAAATTCGCTAATAACTTTCCTAAAAATTGGTATTTTTCGTTCAAATCGTCTTTAAATTGTGTAGTTCA
The DNA here is from genome assembly GCA_036936625.1 of Parnassius smintheus behrii. NCBI lineage: Eukaryota > Metazoa > Arthropoda > Insecta > Lepidoptera > Papilionidae > Parnassius > Parnassius smintheus. The sequence continues at coordinate 35,154,729 of JAUPFT010000027.1, forward strand.
TTGCTCTTCTTATTTCCTTATAGTTTTCTCATTAAATTCGTAACGTTATATATTTAATTTTCATATTTTCAGTCTCTTATTTACGTGAATTCATCAATAAAAACACGTATTCATCTATAACTCGGCTGAAAAATGGTCTTTTCCTTTTAAATTTTCTATTTAAATAGTGTAACTTACTGCACACCGTAATCCTTTACAGTTTTCTTGGTTAATTCCTAACATTATATATATAATTTTCATATTTTCAGTCTCTTATTTACGTGAATTCATCAATGAAAACAGGTATTCATGTAATACTCGGCTGAAAAGTGGCCTTTTCCGTTTAAATTTTCTTTGTTAATAGTGTATTTAACCGCCCCCCGTAATTATCTATAGTTTTTATATTAAATTTCTACCGCTAAAATATTGATTTCCACAAAATTCGTTTTCCCATAATCGTAATTTCCTAAAATCAATATCAATAAAATCACGTATTCATCTATTGCACGGCTGAAAAGAGGCCTTTTCCTTTTTAATTTTATATTTTAATAGTGTAACTAATTTCCCTCCGTACTCCTATATAGTTTTCTTGGTTAATTCCTAACGTTATATATAATTTTCATATTTTCAGTCTCTTATTTACGTGAATTCATCAATAAAAGCACGTATTCATCTATAACTTGGCTGAAAAGTGGTCTTTTCCTTTAAAATTTTCTATTTAAATAGTGTAATAAACTGCCCTCCGTAATCCTCTACAGTTTTCTTGGTTAATTCCTGACGTTATATATATATAATTTTCATATTTTCAGTTTTTTTTTACGAGAATTCATCAATAAAAACACGTATTCATCTATAACTCGGCTCAAAAGTGGCCTTTTACTTTTAAATTTTCTATTTAAATAGTGCAGATAACTTTTCTTCGTAATTCTATACAGTTTTCTTGGTTAATTCCCAACGTTTTATATTTAATTTTCATATTTTCAGTCTCTTATTTACGTGAATTCATCAATAAAAACACGTATTCATCTATAACTCGGCTGAAAAGTGGCCTTTTCCGTTTAAATTTTCTTTGTTAATAGTGTATTTAACCGCCCCCCGTAATTATCTATAGTTTTTATATTAAATTTCTACCGCTAAAATATTGATTTCCACATAATTCGTTTTCCCATAATCGTAATTTCCTAAAATCAATATCAATAAAATCACGTATTCATCTATTGCACGGCTGAAAAGAGGCCTTTTTCTTTTTAATTTTCTATTTAAATAGTGTAACTAATTGCCCCCCGTAATCCTATATAGTTTTCTGGTTAATTCCTAGCGTTATATTATATATAATTTTCATATTTTCAGTCTCTTATTTACGTGAATTCATCAATAAAAACACGTATTCATCTATAACTTGGCTGAAAAGTAACCTTTTCCTTTAAAATTTTCTATTTAAATAGTGTAACTAACTGCCCTCCGTAATCCTCTACAGTTTTCTTGGTTAATTCCTGACGTTATATATATAATTTTCATATTTTCAGTTTTTTTTACGTGAATTCATCAATAAAAACACGTATTCATCTATAACTCGGCTCAAAAGTGGCCTGTTGCTTTTAAATTTTCTATTTAACTAGTGCAACTTACTGCCCCCCGTAATTATCTATAGTTTTTATATTAAATTTCTACCGCTAAAATATTTTTTTCCACATAATTCGTTTTCCCATAATCGTAATTTCCTAAAATCAATATCAATAAAATCACGTATTGATCTATTGCACGGCTGAAAATAGGCCTTTTCCTTTTTAATTTTCTATTTAAATAGTGTAACTAATTGCCCCCCGTAATCCTATATAGTTTTCTTGGTTAATTCCTAACGTTATATTATATATAATTTTCATATTTTCAGTCTCTTATTTACGTGAATTCATCAATAAAAACACGTATTCATCTATAACTTGGCTGAAAAGTGGTCTTTTCCTTTAAAATTTTCTATTTAAATAGTGTAACTAACTGCCCTCCGTAATCCTCTACAGTTCTCTTGGTTAATTCCTGACGTTATATATATAATTTTCATATTTTCAGTCTCTTTTTTACGTGAATTCATCAATAAAAACACGTATTCAACTATAACTCGGCTGAAAAGTGGCCTTTTCCGTTTAAATTTTCTATTTATATAGTGTAAATACTTGCCTCCCGTAATCCTATATAGTTTTCTTGGTAAGTTCCTAACGTAATATTATAATTTTCAAATTTTCAATCTCTTATTTACGTGAATTCATCAATAAAAACACGTATTCATCTATAACTCGGCTGAAACTTGGCCTTTTCCTTTTAAATTTTCTATTTAAATAGTGTATATAACCGCCCCCCGTAATTATCTATAGTTTTTATATTAAATTTCTTTCGCTAAAATATTGATTTCCACATAATTCGTTTTCACATAATCGCAATTTCCTAAAATCAATATCAATAAAATCACGTATTCATCTATTGCACGGCTGAAAATAGGCCTTTTCCGTTTTCATTTTCTATTTAAATAGTGTAACTAATTGCCCCCCGTAATCCTATATAGTTTTCTTGGTTAATTCCTAACGTTATATTATATATAATTTTCATATTTTCAGTCTCTTATTTACGTGAATTCATCAATAAAAACACGTATTCATCTATAACTTGGCTGAAAAGTGGTCGTTTTCCTTTAAAATTTTCCATTTAAATAGTGTAACTAACTGCCCTATGTAATCCTCTACAGTTCTCTTGGTTAATTCCTGACGTTATATATATAATTTTCATGTTTTCAGTCTCTTTTTTACGTGAATTCATCAATAAAAACACGTATTCAACTATAACTCGGCTGAAAAGTGGCCTTTTACTTTTAAATTTTCTATTTAAATAGTGCAAATAACTGCCCCCCGTAATCTTATACAGTTTTCTTGGTTAATTCCTAACGTTTTATATTTAATTTTCATATTTTCAATCTCTTATTTACGTGAATTCATCAATAAAAACACGTATTCATCTATAACTCGGCTGAAAAGTGGCCTTTTCCGTTTAAATTTTCTTTGTTAATAGTGTATTTAGCCGCCCCCCGTATTTATCTATAGTTTTTATAATAAATTTCTACCGCTAAAATATTGATTTCCACATAATTCGTTTTCCCATAATCGTAATTTCCTAAATTTTTTAAAAATTTTCAAATCTTCATTTCTTTCACTCTTTTTGCTTTTATTAGGTCCTTCTAGTGTAAAAAAACCCATCTGCAATCTTATTCTCTTCATAAAACGTACAGAAATGGAAAAAAACACTATATACCTAAAACGAGGTAATGTGGTCAATCAATACAATCACATAAATTCAACTATAAATTCGCTAATAACTTTTCTAAAAATTGGTATTTTTCGTTCAAATCGTCTTTTAATTGTGTAGTTCATTGCTCTTCTTATTTCCTTATAGTTTTCTCATTAAATTCGTAACGTTATATATTTAATTTTCATATTTTCAGTCTCTTATTTACGTGAATTCATCAATAAAAACACGTATTCATCTATAACTCGGCTGAAAAATGGTCTTTTCCTTTTAAATTTTCTATGTAAATCGTGTAACTTACTGCACACCGTAATCCTATACAGTTTTCTTGGTTAATTCCTAACATTATATATATAATTTTCATATTTTCAGACTCTTATTTACGTGAATTCATCAATGAAAACAGGTATTCATCTAATACTCGGCTGAAATGTGGCCTTTTCCGTTTAAATTTTCTTTGTGAATAATGTATTTAAACGCCCCCCGTAATTATCTATAGTTTTTATAATAAATTTCTACCGCAAAAATATTGATTTCCAAATAATTCGTTTTCCCATAATCGTAATTTCCTAAAATTTTTAAAATTTTTCAAATCTTCATTTCTTTCGCTCTTTTTGCTTTTATTAGGTCCCTCTTGTGTGAAAAAAACCCATCTGCACTCTTATTCTCTTTATAAAACATACAGAACTGGAAAGAAACACTATTTACCTAAACCGAGGTATAGTGGTCAATCAATACAATCACATAAATTAAACTATAAATTCGCTAATAACTTTTCTAAAAATTGGTATTTTTCGTTCAAATCGTCTTTAAATTGTGTAGTTTATTGCTCTTCTTATTTCCTTATAGTTTTCTCATTAAATTCGTAACGTTATATATTTAATTTTCATATTTTCAGTCTCTTATTTACATGAATTCATCAATAAAAACACGTATTCATCTATAACTCGGCTGAAAAGTGGCCTTTTCCGTTTAAATTTTCTTTGTTAATAGTGTATCTGACCGCCCCCCGTAATTATCTATAGTTTTTATATTAAATTTCTACCGCCAAAATATTGATTTCCACAAAATTCGTTTTCCCATAATCGTAATTTCCTAAAATCAATATCAATAAAATCACGTATTCATCTATTGCACGGCTGAAAAGAGGCCTTTTCCTTTTTAATTTTATATTTTAATAGTGTAACTAATTGCCCTCCGTACTCCTATATAGTTTTCTTGGTTAATTCCTAACGTTATATCATATATAAATTTCCTATTTTCAGTCTCTTATTTACGTGAATTCATCAATAAAAGCACGTATTCATCTATAACTTGGCTGAAAAGTGGTCTTTTCCTTTAAAATTTTCTATTTAAATAGTGTAATAAACTGCCCTCCGTAATTCTCTACAGTTTTCTTGGTTAATTCCTGACGTTATATATATAATTTTCATATTTTCAGTTTTTTTTTTACGTGAATTCATCAATAAAAACACGTATTCATCTATAACTCGGCTCAAAAGTGGCCTTTTACTTTTAAATTTTCTATTTAAATAGTGCAGATAACTTCTCTTCGTAATCCTATACAGTTTTCTTGGTTAATTCCTAACGTTTTATATTTAATTTTCATATTTTCAGTCTCTTATTTACGTGAATTCATCAATAAAAACACGTATTCATCTATAACTCGGCTGAAAAGTGACCTTTTCCGTTTAAATTTTCTTTGTTAATAGTGTATTTAACCGCCCCCCGTAATTATCTATAGTTTTTATATTAAATTTCTACCGCTAAAATATTGATTTCCACATAATTCGTTTTCCCATAATCGTAATTTCCTAAAATCAATATCAATAAAATCACGTATTCATCTATTGCACGGCTGAAAAGATGCCTTTTCCTTTTTAATTTTCTATTTAAATAGTGTAACTAATTGCCCCCCGTAATCCTATATAGTTTTCTGGTTAATTCCTAGCGTTATATTATATATAATTTTCATATTTTCAGTCTCTTATTTACGTGAATTCATCAATAAAAACACGTATTCATCTATAACTTCGCTGAAAAGTAATCTTTTCCTTTAAAATTTTCTATTTAAATAGTGTAACTAACTGCCCTCCGTAATCCTCTACAGTTTTCTTGGTTAATTCCTGACGTTATATATATAATTTTCATATTTTCAGTTTTTTTTACGTGAATTCATCAATAAAAACACGTATTCATCTATAACTCGGCTCAAAAGTGGCCTTTTGCTTTTAAATTTTCTATTTAACTAGTGCAACTTACTGCCCCCCGTAATTATCTATAGTTTTTATATTAAATTTCTACCGCTAAAATATTTATTTCCACATAATTCGTTTTCCCATAATCGTAATTTCCTAAAATCAATATCAATAAAATCACGTATTGATCTATTGCACGGCTGAAAATAGGCCTTTTCCTTTTTAATTTTCTATTTAAATAGTGTAACTAGTTGCCCCCCGTAATCCTATATAGTTTTCTTGGTTAATTCCTAACGTTATATTATATATAATTTTCATATTTTCAGTCTCTTATTTACGTGAATTCATCAATAAAAACACGTATTCATCTATAACTTGGCTGAAATGTGGTCTTTTCCTTTAAAATTTTCTATTTAAATAGTGTAACTAACTGCCCTCCGTAATCCTCTACAGTTTTCTTGGTTAATTCCTGGCGTTATATATATAATTTTCATATTTTCAGTCTCTTTTTTACGTGAATTCATCAATAAAAACACGTATTCAACTATAACTCGGCTGAAAAGTGGCCTTTTCCGTTTAAATTTTCTATTTATATAGTGTAAATACTTGCCCCCCGTAATCCTATATAGTTTTCTTGGTAAGTTCCTAACGTAATATTATAATTTTCAAATTTTCAATCTCTTATTTACGTGAATTCATCAATAAAAACACGTATTCATCTATAACTCGGCTGAAAATTGGCCTTTTCCTTTTAAATTTTCTATTTAAATAGTGTAATTAACCGCCCCCCCCCCCCTAAATACTATACAGTTTTCTTGATTAATTTCTAACGTTATATATATAATTTTCATATTTTCAGTCTCTTATTTATGTGAATTCATCAATAGAAACACGTATTCATCTATAACTCGGCTGAAAATTGGCCTTTTCCTTTTAAATTTTCTATTTAAATAGTGTAACTAACAGCCCCCCCCCGTAATACTATACAGTTTACTTGATTAATTTCTAACGTTATATATATATATATAATTTTCATATTTTCAGTCTCTTATTTACGTGAATTCATCAATAAAAACACGTATTCATCTATAACTCGGCTGAAAAATGGTCTTTTCCTTTTAAATTTTCTATTTAAATAGTGTAACTAACTGCCCAGCGTAATCCTATACAGTTTTCTTGGTTAATTCCTAACATTATATATATAATTTTCATATTTTAAGTCTCTTATTTACGTGAATTCATCAATGAAAACAGGTATTCATCTATAACTCGGCTGAAATGTGGCCTTTTCCGTTTAAATTTTATTTGTGAATAGTGTATTTAACCGCCCACCGTAATTATCTATAGTTTTTATAATAAATTTCTACCGCTAAAATATTGATTTCCACATAATTCGTTTTCCCATAATCGTAATTTGCTAAAATTTTTAAAATTTTTCAAATCTTCATTTCTTTCGCTCTTTTTGCTTTTATTAGGTCCTTCTAATGTAAAAAAAACCCATCTGCACTCTTATTCTCTTTATAAAACATACAGAACTGGAAAAAAACACTATTTACCTAAACCGAAGTATAGTGGTCAATCAATACAATCACATAAATTCAACTATAAATTCGCTAATAACTTTTCTAAAAATTGGTAATTTTCGTTCAAATCGTCTTTAAATTGTGTAGTTTATTGCTCTTCTTATTTCCTTATAGTTTTCTCATTAAATTCGTAACGTTATATATTTAATTTTCATATTTTCAGTCTCTTATTTACGTGAATTCATCAATAAAAACACGTATTCATCTATAACTCGGCTGAAAAGTGGTCTTTTCCTTTTAAATTTTCTATTTAAATAGTGTAACTTACTGCCCACCGTAATCCTTTACAGTTTTCTTGGTTAATTCCTAACATTATATATATATATAATTTTCATATTTTCAGTCTCTTATTTACGTGAATTCATCAATAAAAACACGTATTCAACTATAACTCGGCTGAAAAGTGGCCTTTTCTGTTTAAATTTTCTTTGCTAATAGTGTATTTAACCACCCCCCGTAATTATCTATAGTTTTTATATTAAATGTCTACCGCTAAAATATTGATTTCCACATAATTCGTTTTCCCCTAATCGTAATTTCCTAAAATCAATATCAATAAAATCACGTATTCATCTATTGCACGGCTGAAAATAGGCCTTTTCCTTTTAAATTTTCTATTTAAATAGTGTAACTAATTGCCCCCCGTAATCCTATACAGTTTTCTTGGTTAATTCCTAACGTTATATATATAATTTTAATATTCTCAGTCTCTTATTTACGTGAACTCATCAATAAAAACACGTATTCATCTACAACTCGGCTGAAAAGTGGTCTTTTCCTTTTAAATTTTCTATTTAAATAGTATAAATAACTGCCCTCCGTAATCCTCTATAGTTTTCTTGGTTAATTCATAACGTTTTATATTTAATTTTCATATTTTCAGTCTCTTATTTACGTGAATTCATCAATAAAAACACGTATTCATCTATAACTCGGCTGAAAAGTGGCCTTTTCCGTTTAAATTTTCTTTGTTAATAGTGTATTTAACCGCCCTCCGTATTTATCTATAGTTTTATAATAAATTTCTACCGCTAAAATATTGATTTCCACATAATTCGTTTTCCCATAATCGTAATTTTTTTTTTTTTATAGAAGAGGGGGCAAACGAGCATGCGGCTCACCTGATGTTAAGTGACTACCGCCGCCCATGATCAACCGCAACACCAGGAGAATTGCGGGTGCGTTGCCGGCCCTTTAGAAAGGAGTACGCTCTTTTCTTGAAGGTCCCCAGGTCGTATCGGTCCGGAAAAATCGCCGGTGGTAAACTATTCCACAGAGAGGTTGTACGTGGAAGAAAACTCCTTGTGAAACGTACAGTGGTGGACCGCCAAGCATCCAGATAGTGTGGATGGTATCGGGACGTTTGCCGTGTAGTGCGTTCACGAAATTTGGCGGCTGGGATTAATCCGAACAATTCCTCAGAGCACTCCCCGTGATAGATGCGATAAAATACGCAAAGAGATGCAACATCTCTTCGCAGCGCCAGTGAATCGAGCCGATCGGAAAGCACTCGGTCGTCGACGATTCGAGCCGCTCTGCGCTGGATGCGGTCAAGTGGAAGGAGCTGGTACTGGGGAGCCCCAGCCCAGAGATGGGAACAGTATTCCATGTGCGGCCGAACCTGCGCCTTGTAAAGTTGCAGGCGGTGTGCCGGCATGAAATACTGTCCCGCTCTGCTGAGCACGCCAAGCTTTATAGAGGCCAATTTGGCCTTCCCTTCCAAGTGACCACGAAACTGCACGTCACTCGATATGTCGACGCCTAGGATTCCGATACTGGCTGAGGCAACAAGGGGAGTGACTTGAAACTGAGGGGATACGACAAAGGGGTTCTTTTTAGCGGTTAACGCGCAAACTTGTGTCTTCTGGGGGTTAAACTGGACTAGATTTAGTCGTCCCCAATCCGAGACTCTGTTCAGCAAAGACTCGACTTCAGACACAAGTTTGTCCCGGCACTCGGAGACGTTTTCCCGAGAAATATTGGCTCGGCCGGTGTAAAGAGCATCACCAGTGCTGTCATCTGCATAGCAATGAATGTTACGGGCATGCAACATATCATTGATATGCAGAAGAAACAGTGTTGGCGATAGCACGCAGCCCTGTGGAACACCAGCATTAATAGGCTTGCAATCGGAGCTTGCACCGTCTACAACGACCTTGATGCTCCGATCTGCAAGAAAGCTGGTGATCCAATCGCACAATTTCTCGGGAAGCCCATAGGAAGGGAGCTTCGAAAGAAGCGCTTTGTGCCAAACCCGAACGAAGGCCTTCGCAATGTCCAAACTAACGGCCAATGCCTCCCCCTTGAACTCTACTGCCTCCGCCCATCTGTGAGTGAGGTAGACCAGAAGATCACCAGCTGACCGACCACGGCGAAAACCGTATTGGCGGTCACTAATCAGCTGGTGATGCTCAAGGTACCTCATGAGTTTACAATGGACTCCATTGTTTTGGAGAACAAGGAGGTGATGGCGATTGGCCGGTAGTTGGACGGGTCTGAGCGGTCGCCTTTTTTAGGGATCGGGTGGACGAAAGCCGTCTTCCATGATTTTGGGACTACGCCTAGAGAGTAGGAGTACCGGAATAGACGCGTTAAAACCGGTGCCAACTCTGGAGCACACGTCCTCAGCACAATTGGGGGGATTCCGTCGGGCCCACTCGACTTGTGGATGTCCAGGGAGAGGAGTGCTTTGCGAACCGAGCGCTGTGTGAACTGCACTTCCGGCATGGAGCACTCACACCGCGGGATGGTCGGCGGCGTACTCCCCCCGTCATCGAGAGTCGAGTTAGACGCAAAGAAAGAGCCTAGAAGATCGGCTTTCTCCTTTGCAATATGGGCCAGTGAGTCGTCCTCCCTGTGCAGAGATGGAAGAGATGGCTGACAGAAATTCCCCTGGACAGCCTTGGCGAGATACCAGAATGCACGGGTTCCAGAAGGAAGGCGAACTAGTTTCTCGCCAATTCTGCCTATGTGCTCTAACTTTGCCTTGGCAATGACTCTTTTGAAGGACCTAGAGGCCGAATTATACTTCTTTTTTAGAGCGCTGGTGTTTACATCCCGGGACGCTGATGCATCAACCCAGGCTTGGTAGCACTCCTGCTTATAGCATGATGCTATTTTACAGGAGCGACCAAACCATGGCTGAGACTTGCCTCCAATGGGCACCATAGAGGATGGAATAAAAAGTTCCATACCCTGAAGTACCACATCAGTAACAGAATCCGCAACAACGTTGGGATCATCCGGCGAGAAGCAAACCCGCCCCCAAGGGTAGGATGCAAAGAAAGACCGCATCCCATTCCAATCGGCTGACCTATAGTGCCAAACACGGCGGCAGCCTGCAGAATGCAACCGCGATTTCAGCGTGAGTGGCACAACACTCTGGACCAGACAATGGTCCGAGGAGCCTAAAGGGGCGTCGACGGAAATCTGATATCCGTCCGGGTGAGAGGTCAGCAGAAGGTCCAACAGGGAAGGTGCATGATCCTCCACATCTGGAATCCGCGTAGGCGAAGTAACCAGTTGTGTCAGACCATATGCCAAGGCAAAATCATGAACAGATCTCCCCGCATGATCGGTTAAACGTGATCCAAGCCATTCGGCGTGATGGGCGTTAAAGTCGCCGAGGATCACGATCTCTGCGAAGGGGATCTGCTGTAGCAACGAATCTGCAGCCATTTGGACGTGGTCGAAGAGTCGGTCTGTTTCGGCATTACCGCTATGGGACCTATAGAGGCACCCGTAGACGCGCGGATGGTCGTCGCTGTCTACGCGTATCCAAAGGATGGACAGGTCCGAACCTTCAAGTCTGCCGAGGCGTCGAGAACAGATGTCCTCTCTGACGTAAACGCAAACTCCAGCTCGAGGCACAAAGGAGTGTTCCAGTTTGTATCCCGGGTAGGAGAGATACGAGACATCAGCCGGAGAGGACACCTGCGTCTCGGTAAGAAAGAGCAGAGCCGGCCTCGCCGTCTCGAGATTGTAGTGGACGGCGTTTAGGTTAGAGTGAAGTCCCCTGATATTGCAGAAATTCACGGACAGCGTGGCAGGGGTCGCCTTGGTCTTGTTGCTCCGTTTGCCCCGAGCGGTTGTAGTCTTGAGCGGAATTTTGCCCCCCCCCCCAGAATACGCGGGGCAGCCTGAGCACCCACGCTCAGAAGTGGAGAAACATGGTCGTGGATGCTCAGCGAGGGATTCTCCAGGGGTGCTGGTACCCTCCTGGGGTAGTCTATCATTATTTAATTCCGCTACCATGTTGATGGGGGGGGAGATTTGGGCCTCCGGCCACCTGCACTCACCAGACGAAACGCAGAAGCAGAGCTTCCACTTCACGCCGGTATTCTGTGAGGTCGTGGTACCACCCCGGTTTGAGCCGGCCCATACGTGCAACAGCAAAGCTGCCGCGTGGCTCTACCACTGTTAAAATTTCCTAAAATATTTAAAATTTTTCAAATCTTCATTACTTTCGCTCTTTTTGCTTTTATTAGGTCCGTCAAGTGTAGAAACTACCATCTGCACTCTTATTTGCTTTACAAAACATACAGATCTGGAAAAAATCACTATTTACCTAAACCGAGGTATAGTGGTCAATCAATACAATCACATAAATTCAACTATAAATTCGCTAATAACTTTTTTAAAAATTGGTATTTTTCATTCAAATCATCTTTGAATTGTGTAGTTAATTGCTTCACACATTTCCTTATAGTTTTCTTAGTAAATTCGTTACGTTATATATTTAATTTTAATATTTTCAGTCTATTTCTTACTTAAATTCATCAATAAAAACACGTATTCATCTATTGCACGGCTGAAAATAGGCCTTTTCCTTTTAAATTTTCTATTTAAATAGTGTAACTAATTGCCCCCCGTAATCCTATACAGTTTTCTTGGTTAATTCCTAACGTTATATATATAATTTTAATATTCTCAGTCTCTTATTTACGTGAACTCATCAATAAAAACACGTATTCATCTACAACTCGGCTGAAAAGTGGTCTTTTCCTTTTAAATTTTCTATTTAAATAGTATAAATAACTACCCTCCGTAATCCTCTATAGTTTTCTTGTTTAATTCATAACGTTTTATATTTAATTTTCATATTTTCAGTCTCTTATTTACGTGAATTCATCAATAAAAACACGTATTCATCTATAACTCGGCTGAAAAGTGGCCTTTTCCGTTTAAATTTTCTTTGTTAATAGTGTATTTCAGCGCCCCCCGTATTTATCTATAGTTTTTATAATAAATTTCTACCGCTAAAATATTGATTTCCACATAATTCGTTTTCTCATAATCGTAATTTCCTAAAATGTTTAAAATTTTTCAAATTCTCATTACTTTCGCTCTTTTTGCTTTTATTAGGTCCGTCAAGTGTAGAAACTATCACTTGCACTCTTATTTGCTTTACAAAACATACGGATCTGGAAAAAATCACTATTTACCTAAATCGAGGTATAGTGGCCAATCAATACAATCACATAAATTCAACTATAAATTCGCTAATAACTTTTTTTAAAAATTGGTATATTTCGTTCAAATCTTCTTTAAATTGTGAAGTTAATTGCTTCCTACATTTCGTTATAGTTTTCTCAGTAAATTCGTAACGTTATATATTTAATTTTCATATTTTCAGTCCATTTCTCACTTAAATTCATCAATAAAAACACGTATTCATCTATTGCACGGCTGAAAATAGGCCTTTTCCTTTTAAATTTTCTATTTAAATAGTGTAACTAATTGCCCCCCGTAATCCTATACAGTTTTCTTGGTTAATTCCTAACATTATATATATAATTTTCATATTTTCAGTCTTATTTACGTGAATTCATCAATAAAAACAGGTATTCATCTATAACTCGGCTGAAAAGTGGCCTTTTTCCGTTTAAATTTTCTTTGTTAATAGTGTATTTAACCGCCACCCGTATTTATCTATAGTTTTTATAATAAATTTCTACCGCTAAAATATTGATTTCCACATAATTCCTTTTCCCATAATCGTAATTTCCTAAAATTTTTAAAATTTTTCAAATCTTCATTTCTTTCGCTCTTTTTGCTTTTATTAGGTCCGTCTAGTGTAGAAACTACCATCTGCACTCTTATTTGCTTTATAAAACATACAGAACTGGAAAAAATCACTATTTACCTAAACCGAGGTATAGTTTTCAATCAATACAATCACATAAATTCAACTATAAATTCGCTAATAACTTTTCTAAAAATTGGTATTTTTCGTTCAAATCATCTTTGAATTGTGTAGTTAATTGCTCCACACATTTCCTTATAGTTTTCTTAGTAAATTCGTTACGTTATATATTTAATTTTCATATTTTCAGTCTATTTCTTACTTAAATTCATCAATAAAAACACGTATTCATCTATTGCCCGGCTGAAAATAGGCCTTTTCCTTTCTAATTTTCTATTTAAATAGTGTAACTAATTGCTCCCCGTAATCCTATATAGTTTTCTTGGTTTATTCCTAACGTTATATTACATATAATTTTCATATTTTCAGTCTCTTATTTACGTGAATTCATCAATAAAAACACGTATTCATCTACAACTCGGCTGAAAAGTGACCTTTTCCTTTTAAATTTTCAATTAAAATAGTGTAACTAACTGCCCTCCGTAATCCTCTACAGTTTTCTTGGTTAATTCCTAACGTTATATATATAATTTTCATATTTTCAGTCTTATTTACGTGAATTCATCAATAAAACACGTATTCATCTATAACTCGGCTGAAAAGTGGCCTTTTCCGTTTAAATTTTCTTTGTTAATAGTGTATATAACCGCCACCCGTATTTATCTATAGTTTTTATAATAAATTTCTACCGCTAAAATATTGATTTCCACATAATTCGTTTTCCCATAATCGTAATTTCCCAAAAATTTTTAAAATTTCTCAAATCTTCATTTCTTTCGCTCTTTTTGCTTTATTTAGGTCCGTCAAGTGTAGAAACTACCATCTGCACTCTTATTTGCTTTATAAATCATACAGAACTGGAAAAAATCACTATTTACCTAAACCGAGGTATAGTGGTCAATCAATACAATCACATAAATTCAACTATAAATTCGCTAATAACTTTTCTAAAAATTGGTATTTTTCGTTCAAATCTTCTTTAAATTGTGTAGTTAATTGCTCCTCACATTTCCTTATAGTTTTCTCAGTAAATTCTTAACGTTATATATTTAATTTTCATATTTTCAGTCTATATTTTACTTAAATTCATCAATAAAAGCACGTGTTCATCTATAGCACGGCTGAAAATTGGCCTTTTCCTTTTAAATTTTCTATTTAAATAGTGTAACCAATTGCTCCTCGTAATCCTATTTAGTTTTCTTGGTTATTTCCTAACGTCATTTATATAATTTTCATATTTTCAGTCTCTTATTTACGTGAATTCATCAATAAAAACACGTATTCATTTATAACTCGGCTGAAAAGTGGCCTTTTCCTTTTAAATTTTCTATTTAAATAGTGTAACCAATTGCTCCTCGTAATCCTATATAGTTTTCTTGGTTAATTCCTAACGTTATATATATAATTTTCATATTTTCAATCTCTTATTTACGTGAATTCATCAATAAAAACACTTATTCATTTATAACTCGGCTGAAAAGTGGCCTTTTCCTTTTAAACTTTTTTTATACGTGGTAGAGCCATGCTGCAGTTATATTAGTAGTATAGTTGTAGCACGAATGGGTTGGCTCGACCGGGTAAGGACCACGCTCTCACAGAATACCAGCGTGAAATAGTAGCTTAATGCTGCTGTATTTCGTATGGTGAGTGTAGAGAACCGGAGACCCTTTTTACTGGAAACGAGGCATTCCATCTTAGTCCTCACGGGTGACAACGCATCTGCATTTTGATTCGTAATCGAGGATAGATGTAGATGCTTATGGGCCACAGCAACCACTTACCATCAGGTGGACTGTGTGCTCGTTTGTCACCCTATCCTATAAAAAAAAATTCTATTTAAATAGTATAACCAACTGCCCCTCGTAATCCTATATAGTTTCTTGGTTTATTCCTAACATTATATATATATAATTTTCATATTTTCAGTCTCTTATTTACGTGAATTCATCAATAAAAACACGTATTCATCTATAACTCGGCTGAAAAGTGGCCTTTTCCGTTTAAATTTTCTTTGTTTATAGTGTATTTAACCGCCCCCCGTATTTATCTATAGTTTTTATAATAAATTTCTACCGCTAAAATATTGATTTCCACATAATTCGTTTTCCCATAATCGTAATTTCCTAAAATTTTTAAAATTTTTCAAATCTTCATTTCTTTCGCTCTTTTTGTTTTTATTAGGTCCGTCTTGTGTAGAAACTACCATCTGCACTCTTATTTGCTTTACAAAACATACAGATCTGGAAAAAATCACTATTTACCTAAACCGAGGTATAGTGGTCAATCAATACAATCACATAAATTCAACAATAAATTCGCTAATAACTTTTCTAAAAATTGGTATTTTTCGTTCAAATCATCTTTGAATTGTGTAGTTAATTGCTCCACACATTTCCTTATAGTTTTCTTAGTAAATTCGTTACGTTATATATTTAATTTTCATATTTTCAGTCCATTTCTTACTTAAATTCATCAATAAAAACACGTATTCATCTATTGCCCGGCTGAAAATAGGCCTTTTTCTTTCTAATTTTCTATTTAAATAGTGTACCTAATTGCTCCCCGTAATCCTATATAGTTTTCTTGGTTTATTCCTAACGTTATATTACATATAATTTTCATATTTTCAGTCTCTTATTTACGTGAATTCATCAATAAAAACACGTATTCATTTATAACTCGGCTGAAAAGTGACCTTTTCCTTTTAAATTTTCAATTTAAATAGTGTAACTAACTGCCCTCCGTAATCCTCTACAGTTTTCTTGGTTAATTCCTAACGTTATTTATATAATTTTCATATTTTCAGTCTTATTTACGTGAATTCATCAATAAAACACGTATTCATCTATAACTCGGCTGAAAAGTGGCCTTTTCCGTTTAAATTTTCTTTGTTAATAGTGTATATAACCGCCCCTCCGTATTTATCTATAGTTTTTATAATAAATTTCTACCGCTAAAATATTGATTTCCACATAATTCGTTTTCCCATAATCGTAATTTCCCAAAAATTTTTAAAATTTCTCAAATCTTTATTTCTTTCGCTCTTTTTGCTTTAATTAGGTCCGTCAAGTGTAGAAACTACCATCTGCACTCTTATTTGCTTTATAAATCATACAGAACTGGAAAAAATCACTATTTACCTAAACCGAGGTATAGTGGTCAATCAATACAATCACATAAATTCAACTATAAATTCGCTAATAACTTTTCTAAAAATTGGTATTTTTCGTTCAAATCTTCTTTAAATTGTGTAGTTAATTGCTCCTCACATTTCTTTATAGTTTTCTCAGTAAATTCTTAACGTTATATATTTAATTTTCGTATTTTCAGTCTATATTTTACTTAAATTCATCAATAAAAGCACGTATTCATCTATAGCACGGCTGAAAATTGGCCTTTTCCTTTTAAATTTTCTATTTAAATAGTGTAACCAATTGCTCCTCGTAATCCTATATAGTTTTCTTGGTTAATTCCTAACGTTATATATATAATTTTCATATTTTCAGTCTCTTATTTACGTGAATTCATCAATAAAAACACGTATTCATTTATAACTCGGCTGAAAAGTGGCCTTTTCCTTTTAAACTTTTTTTATACGTGGTAGAGCCATGCTGCAGTTATATTAGTAGTATAGTTGTAGCACGAATGGGTCGGCTCGATCGAGGAAGGACCACGCTCTCACAGAATACCAGCGTGAAATAGTAGCTTAATGCTGCTGTATTTCGTATGGTGAGTGTAGAGAACCGGAGACCCTTTTTACTGGAAACGAGGCATTCCATCTTAGTCCTCACGGGTGACAACGCATCTGCATTTTGATTCGTAATCGAGGATAGATGTAGATGCTTATGGGCCACAGCAACCACTTACCATCAGGTGGACTGTGTGCTCGTTTGTCACCCTATCCTATAAAAAAAAATTCTATTTAAATAGTGTAACTAACTGCCCCCCGTAATCTTATACAGTTTTCTTGGTTAATTCCTAACGTTATATAAATATAATTTTCATATTTTCAGTCTCTTATTTACGTGAATTCATCAATAAAAACACGTATTCATCTATAACTCGGCTGAAAAGTGGCCTTTTGCGTTTAAATTTTCTTTGTTAATAGTGTATTTAACCGCCCCCCGTATTTATCTATAGTTTTTATAATAAATTTCTACCGCTAAAATATTGATTTCCACATATTTCGTTTTCCCATAATCGTAATTTCCTAAAATTTTTAAAATTTTTAAAATCTTTATTTCTTTTTTTGTTTTTTTTTTGCGCCCGAAGCAATTAAAGGCCTACCCTGTACGTAGGGAGGCGGAAAATGCATTACGCATACCACGATAGTCGGTCTGTCGTGGCTATGAGGGACTCACTGTCCTACCGGGGACCCTAAGTGATACCCTCTAAAAACCGCCTTCGGGGACAGGCAGCCGGCTGATTAAGCTGTATTGTGCCTTATCGTGAGCGACCCTCTTTTGGGAAAAGAGGGCGCAGGCGGCTACGAGCCGCTGAGGGAGTGCCTACGAAGGCAAGTTAATATAAGTTAATACAATAATTTTATTTAATTAGAGTTGGCCTGAGCCGCCAGGAGGCAGTTCAGGTCGTTTGTCAGTTTATTAGGCGGGTCCGAGAGAGAGTTTCTCGGCCTGCGGACTCGATAGCGAGAGGGGGGTGGGGCTTCATAAGTAGCTGCCTCACGAATTAATTGGTTTGGATGCGACTCTGAGGCTTCTCAGAAGAAGAAGTTCTCAGAGAGTTTTTTAAGAAATTGTTGAATTGTTGGGAGCTCTAGGTCCCGATGAAGGTCGGCATTACGGACGTACCAAGGTGCGTTCGCAGCTCGACGACAGAAAAGGTTTTGAACTATTTCGAGTTCATTAATAATATAAGGGTTTGCGTGGGCAAAGACGGGGCCCGCGTAGGACATGACTGGTCGTATACATACCTTATAAAGGGTACGCTTGTTTCGGAGGGACATTTTACTGTGTCTGCCCAACATACTGTTGAGCCTACTCAGACAAAACCGTGCGTGACGGGTTACTCTTTTGACGTGGGGCCTAAAAGTGAGCCCTGTGTCTAGAGTGACACCTAAATATTTGGCGGTCGTATGCCAGGGGACAGGGGTCCCTAGCATACGTATTGGTGGGGTGTTTTTAAGACGGCGTCGTTTGTAGTCGAAGTGAACGGCGGAGCTCTTCTCCGGGTTCACATCGATGCGCCATTTTTTGAACCAAGCTCCTAGATCATCGACTGACTTTTGGATCTTGTTCCGTATGAAGGGTAGTGAGATGCCTTTACAGTATATAGCAGTGTCATCTGCGAAGAGGGAGAGCTGAACACCTTTCGTCGGGATGGGAATGTCGTTGGTGATCAGGATGTACAGCAGAGGAGCTAGTACTGAGCCTTGAGGGACACTAGCCTTGATAGTTCGCTGTGAAGATAGCGTGCCTTCGTGTCTAAAACGAAAGGTACGATGCTTTACGTAGGAGGCCACGAGACGTACTAGACGATCAGGGAGACCTATTTTGTAGAGCTTGTAGATAAGGCCTGTATGCCAGACTCTATCGAAAGCTTTAGCTATGTCGAAAAAGACCGCGATGGTCTTATGACGACGAGGATAGAAACCGCTGAGGATGTATTCCACAATGCGGTGAACTTGTTGGGGACATGAGTGTTGGGCTCGGAAGCTCGCTGTCATGCTCACGCTGAACAGCGTCGAGGCTGGTGAGTATTTTCCACGCTACAGTTCTTGCCCCCCTGTCTTCGGGCAGGGAGGTTTGACTGACTTCCGCTTTTCATTTCATTTTGACTTTTCATTTTCATTTAGCATTTTCATTTTCATTTTTCAATTTTTTTTTGTATTGCCTCTTTTATTTTATTGTTGTTCGTGCATATTATTATTACGTGTATTGTCTCGTATTACGTGTCGTGTTCAAGTTCTCGGTAGAACAGGGACCCGTCATCGTTACCGAGCTTAGCTCTTCTGCATCAAAATGGCCACATCCAGTTTCACTGAGTCCCTAGCCGCCCTCATTACCCAATACGGGTTAAATGGCAATGAGACGGTCCTCGACGCCATCGCCACCATCGCCGCCCAGGCTCCCCCCCTGCCCCTCAGGCACACCATCCGCCGCCAGTAGTAGCGACTTACCTCGAAACGAGGAACTCCTTTGCCCCCCTTGAATCTGCCCCCTTAGAAATGGAGTACGCATGCTCCGAGTCCTCGGCGCCAACCTCCCGGAAGAGGCCCGCCACTACTTCAGGCTCCGGTTCATCGGAGTCCTCTGACTCCGACGGAACCGGGTACTCCACGTTCACCACCGTCACCTCTAAGCGTACCGGTAAGCGCGCCGCGTTAAAACGTACCCCCCCTATTTCAGCGGCCCCTGCCGCTCCTACAACCTCCGCAGCCCTCGACGCTGCCGCCGTCCCACTGATGTCACTAGACATCCCCACACCGTCCAAACCAGCCTCTCGTTGTGCTCCAGTCCTTGCTAAGAAGCAAGTCCCGCCCCCGTCTTCCTAAGAGACATGGCAAAATTCACCCAGTTGTCCAAAACCTGCTACGACGCAGGTATCAAGTACGATCATGCCATCAACCTCGGGGAGGCGATCAAAATCATCCCAAGCTCGATCGAGGATTTCCGTCAAATCACCCGGCTATTCACAGCCGAACGAGTCTCCTACCACACTTACGCTATCCCTGAAGAGCGCAAAGTCAGGGCCGTCATCCGAGGCGTCCCCTTCGAGTTCTCCAACGAGGAAATCCTTGAGGACCTTAAGTCCCAAGGTTTCCCTGTAGAAGCAGTGCACAAAATGAACAACAGAACGGGCAAGAGATACAACTTTGCCTTAGTAATCCTATCGAACGTGCCGGAGGCTAAAGCCATCTACCGGCAGGTACGCACAGTGTGTAGCCTGTCGAGGGTGAAGGTAGAGCCCCCACATAGGCCCGGTTTCCCGGCGCAGTGCCACCGCTGCCAACTATATGGCCATGCGGCGGCCAGCTGCTCCGCCTCACACAGGTGCGTAAAATGCCTAGAACCCCACAACACAAAAGAGTGTCCCCGGCCCAAAGACGCCGAATCCCCGCCCGAATATGTCCTGTGCAAGCAGACAGGACACCCGGCTAATTATAAGGGTTACCCCGCGCACCTCAACCTCGCCCTAGTAGGCAAGCTCCACCGCCGGTCAATGACCGCTCATTCCCGGCCCTCCAACAACGGCCCCGCCAGGGACCTTCTCAGCCTATCCAGGGCTTCTCTCGACCCTCTCAGGGGCACCCTAGGCCCCCTCAGGGCATAATTCGGCCCCCTCCGGGCTTCTCCAGGCCTATGCAGCCTCCAGTCTCTCCCTGGGGCCCCAAAAAGGCAGACCCACCGCGGATAACCTCCTACGCCCACGAGGCAGAGCCCACACCTGATGATTACAACACTCTATATTCCGCTATTAGGAATATTGATGTTAGGGAGATCACCGTAGTAGCACGCAAACTGCGCGCGGCGAAGTCCTCCCAAGAACGTCTCCTCGATCTTGCAGAACATAACAATCTTCTGCTAGCGTTGTAAGTTAAGTTAACTTAATTAACTTAACTTAAATGACTGAGCAAATTACTCTACCAAAATCTCACGGTCGTATCAAACCTAAGGGTTTATCGCTTGTATCATTTAATATTCGCGGCTTGCGAAATTACCTCCCAGAGCTTAAGCTCTTTCTTCGGAATCGTGAAGTCGATTTCCTCCTCCTATAGGAGACTAATCTCAAAACCGAAACCGAAAGGACGCTAAAGGCCTTTCTATTAAAAACTTCTCTCTTCTTCGTAACGACAGACCCGACCGTCGAGGCGGCGGAACGGCCATCTACTACAAGAAGACACTTCACTGCTCGCCCATTTCTACTCCGCAGCTTACCAACATGGAAGCCGCGGTATGCAGGCTAGCTATGACTGGACATCAGTCCATCCTCATAGCCTCCTGTTACATCCCTTCAGGAACCCAGCCCCCCAAAAAAGATTTTGAGGCCATTCTATCTTTAGGCAATTCAGTCATTATTTTTGGAGATTTTAACTCTAAGCATACTGAATGGACATGCCGTACTACGTCCCACAGTGGCAAGATACTGCTCGATATCACGCAGTCTCTTGATATTACCGTCCATAGTCCCCTCGGTGTTACTCACTTTCCCGATAACACCGATCACGCTCCCGGTGTACTAGATTTTGCGTTACTCCAAGGAGTTTCTCTCAACTTCAGAGCAATCGAGACTCTAGACGATCTAGGATCCGATCACCGACCGGTCTCCCTCATTTTTGGCCATCAGCCACCTCCCCCAACACATACGAAAACCTTCACTAACTGGAAGGGATTCAAGGAGTCCCTAGCTAAAGCTCTGGACTCACAGGACTCTACCATCTCTCTACCGTCAGACTTAGACACTCACGAAAAAATCGACACCGCGGTCGATTCACTCTCCACCCTTATTAAATCCTCCCTCAAGGAGAAAGAAACGGGTCGTCCCGGTTGCTAACAATAGTGGGCTTCCCCTACATATTAGCCACCTATTAAAAGCCAAAAAAGCTGCTTTCCGGAGAGCAGCAAAATATCCCACCCCCGAATATAGGCGCGCGGCCAATCGTCTTCAACGAGAACTCCGCTTCCGCCTCTCTGAATTTCGAGACCTCGAAAAGAGTAAACTCATGGAGAATATCTCTCCATCTCATACAGCGTACTATCAGATGGCCAGAGCCCTCCGCATAGACGCTATCACCCACACTCTCCCTCTCTCTCTCGTCCCGACGGCACGGTTGCCTTCGAGGACGAGGAAAAGGCTGAGTGCTTTGCAGATAGCATTGCCGATCAATGCTCGCCTAGCTCTCAACCCGTCGACCCCTCACACGTCCAGGCAGTGGAGGATGAGGTCCGCCGCCGGAACTCACCCTATCACTGTGTCCAATGATGAGATTTCATCCCTCATCAAAGGACTTAAGCCTAAAAGGGCTCCGGGCGCGGATGGCATCTCCAACCAAGCCCTAAAACACTTTCCTGAGCAGGTGTTAACCTTTTTATCTATTATCTTCAACGCCTGCTTCAACCTTAGTCTTCATTTCTTTCGCTCTTTTTGCTTTTATAAGGTCCGTCTAGTGTAGAAACTACCATCTGCACTCTTATTTGCTTTATAAAACATACAGAACTGGCAAAAATCACTATTTACCTAAACCGAGGTATAGTGGTCAATCAATACAATCACATAAGTTCAACTATAAATTCGCTAATAACTTTTCTAAAAATTGGTATTTTTCGTTCAAATCGTCTTTAAATTGTGTTGTTAATTGCTCCCCATATTTCCTTATAGTTTTCTCAGTTATTTCGTAACGTTATATATTTAATTTTCATATTTTCAGTCTATTTCTTACTTAAATTCATCAATAAAAACTCGTATGCATCTATAGCACGGCTGAAAATTGGCCTTTTCCTTTTAAATTTTCTATTTGCATAGTGTAACCAACTGCCCCTCGTAATCCTATATAGTTTCTTGGTTAATTCCTAACGTTATATATATAATTTTCATATTTTCAGTCTCTTATTTACGTGAATTCATCAATAAAAACACGTATTCATCTATAACTCGGCTGAAAAGTGGCCTTTTCCGTTTAAATTTTCTTTGTTAAACCCCTAAGGTACCATGTTGACAGGTCCAAGTTTTGTGACTGCTAAGTAGCGAGGACATGTATACATGTCCGCATTACGTGCTACTATTTTCGTCATTAATTGATATAAAAATACAGTATATTTTCGATTGAACACTATTTCATTCGATTCTGAACAAACTAAAGAATATTCTGTAGCATTATATTCACTCGTTTACATAGACATCATCAAATATAACAGCCATTCGCTTTTGCGTGCCGGTGCGGTTGGTTGCGTAATCGTTGAAGTTTTGTGATTGTGATTTTAGTTGGATTTTCTTTCAAAAAAACTGTAAGTAATGTTATTTATCTTTACTACGTAATGTTTTTGAATGATCTAATTTACAACAACAGTAACTTTTTATGTTTCAATTGATAAAAAAGTAGAAACAAAAAACCTCTACGCGAACAATTCATAACGGTCAAGATTTCCAATAAGATAATAATAGTATATACCTTTACTAGGAAGTATAGTAAATACTTTTACTAGGAATTGCTAAATGTTATATCTATATGATTGTATAAGAAAAATAGAGGAAGACGCTATAATATATACACAAAAAGGTTTTGAAAATGAGGTTACAAAGCGCGCGCAAACTGTCTATTGTCGAATTTTTAGCAAATGTTTGCAAGTGAAAAAGTAGAATTATTATAATTATTACATGCATAATTTTGATTCATTTAGGAATAATATGTTGTATTGATTGTAAAAACATAAAAATAAAATAAAAACTTACGATATTTCATTCATAAAACAAAATTTATTGTCAGTAAGTACACTTTATCAAGATCCGTTAGAAACAAAGAGCTGTACATAATAAAATAAACATTTAAATGTTATGGTTATTGTTTCTACTTATCGAAAATCTTATCGGCTTTAAATAACTGTAACTAAAACCTCTTTAAACATAAATGAAAGGTCGTGAGAAACATAAATATTTAAAACAAGTGCTGCCAGCTGAGGTGATGACAGAGGCCGCCGTACAAAGCTGTTTTTTGTTATGGCGATCGCAGTAAGGGAAAGGTTAATAGTGTATTTAACCGCCCTCCGTATTTATCTATAGTTTTTATAATAAATTTCTACCGCTAAAATTTTGATTTCCACATAATTCGTTTTCCCATTAACGTAATTTCCTAAAATTAAAACCAGTTGAACCTAAGTGAAATATTTATCGAATTTAAACAGTGCATAATCTTTTCCGATTTTGTTAACTAAAAGGCATTTTTACTCAGTTAGACTATAAACAATTAAATGTTGCAAGGAGCCGTCTCAAACAAAACGATGTGTATCAGTGAACAGTGCTTTATTTTTAAATTCGTATAACGACAAATACGTGTACCAAATACAGTTTGAACTTTAGACCTAAGCACAAAGCTACTATTCTGCTGCTAAATACAATTAGCGCCATCTATTTGCGAGTACCTTAACTTCTTGCTCTGTTGCTGCGGTACGATCAATACAAACGTAAAGTGTAGTCTGTAGCTACCTATTAGTGCTAACAAATCACTAAAGATGTCACTATTATGCATAAAGTGTAAAGATTTAATAGAAACATGACTTTATCTAGTATGTAGCAATTGCAAAAACAAATATCACATTGAATGCACTGATATTACAGAAAAAAGATTTCACCTTATGGCAAATGATTATAAAAATAAATGGAAATGTACAAACTGCTGGGTGTTGTTTACAGATACAAACAAGAATGAAAAGAGCTGTTACGTAACCGAACGAAATAAGTATAAAATAAATATACCTACTGAAAATTCTTTTGAAGGTTTATCAGACGAAGAATATTCTTCCTTTATCACAGACAGTAAATTGAACAGAAGTTGTCCAAATATAGGACTAGATCTAGAGGAAGATACACAGTAAATGAAATACAAAATATCACATCTAGAGTTGAAACTGAAGGCTGCTGAAAACGAAATTGAAAACCTACACTCTGAAAATACTGCTTTAAGTAAACAACTAGCCGAATATGAGCGAAAAATAAAAACGTTGACTGAAATATGTACATCGGACTCAAAAAACCTACAAAACAAAAAATCCGGAGGAGTCTAAATAGAACTAAGCTTAGCTTCACCGAGGAAGAAAAGAATACCCTCCATGATGAAAGCGCAGTAAAACGAACCGAAACACCGTCTGAAAAGCAAAAAATCGTTGATAGTAAAAATTCCGTAATTCGAACAAACCCAAGACAGACAAGAGACAGCCAATTAAAAAATGAGTCTATAGAAGAGCAACACATATACGAACACAGATTACATATATTTGGAGATGAACAAGGCCGAGGCGTAACTACACAATTATCAAAATTACTTGGAAATAAACATAAGGTGTATGGTGAAATAAAACCAGGAGCTACAACGGACAAAATACTAGAAGCCATTAAGCTCAAATTCTCAACTTACAGTAATAAGGACTATGTTTTGATTCTAACAGGAAAAAATGACAGTGATTTAACAAAAATGAGATCCTACCTATTTTACTATCTAAGCCAACTTAAAAACACAAATATTATATTATGCGAAACTGTTAATAAGGGACATAATACTGAAGATATAAATAGAATATTTAAGTCATACAGCGCGAAGTTACCCAATGTTAACTACATAGATTTACACTATACATATTTAGGCCAACCACGTAATATCTTAAGACATCTGTGCCAGAATATACTCCAAAAAATATTACGACTCGACTATAAACATAAAATCAAAAATTATTAAAGTAAAGAAATACAGAAAATGTTAAAAGGCATTAGGCTACCTAAACAGGATATTCACTGTGTCCCGACAGATGTGATTACTAATAACGATCAATTTTTTCGTTAGTACTGCCGTAAATCATAATATACAAAATTCGAACATTAAGGATAATTCTGTAACGAAACCTATATGCAAATCACGATCTGATGTAAAATATAACAAACCAGGGAAAAAATACAGCTCACAATGTTATTTCAAATATACAGAGCATCTTCAATAAACAAGACATACTAGAAGCATTTTTGATAGAGTTTCCACAGTTTCAAGTAATATGTATCACAGAATCTTGGCTAACGCTTGAAAAACTACAGATAATACAATTTTCAAATTATAGGATAGCTGCTTCATTCTGTAGAAAATCCCGCGTTGGTGGCGGAGTTTGTATCTTGTTGAAAGATGTTCTAAAATTTGTAGAAAGAGAAGAAATAGCCAAAATGTCAATAGAATATATAATAGAAGTGTGTGCAGTGGAGCTACCAGAAGAAAATATTTTAACTATAACTGTGTATTGGAATGGAAGAGAGGAAGACGCATTCTATAATCGGTTACAATATATCTTAAATTATATAAATAAAAATTTTTCTAAATACAGTATAATTATAGGAGGTGACTTCAATATTGACATATTAAAAGACAATACAAAGACTAGACAATTTTTAAATCTAATGCTAGAATTTCAATTTAATCAACATATAACAAAGCCTACTCGTATAACTAAAAACACATCAACATGCTTAGACTTAATATTTACAAATTTCTGCAACCTAAAACTAAAAACTAGTGTAGAAGAATTTGGACTTTCCGACCACATGAGCACAGTTATAGATATAGAAATAAATAAGCAAAACGAACAAAATATATGGTATACAGAAAAAAGAAAATTTAATTGCAATAATATGCAAAACTTTACATCCAAATTAGAGTCATGCAATTGGTCGGAAATTTGGGAACCTAATAAAAATATTAACTATAATTACAAAAAGTTTAACGATAAACTAAAATATATACTGAATGAATGTATACCCAAAGAGAAAATTATAACTAAACCGAGATATAAAAAACGTTGGTTAACCGTAGGGTTGAAAAAATCGTGTAAACACAAAAGAATGCTAAAGGTATTGGCATTAAAATCGAATAATGAAATACTTATCCAACATTATAAAAAATATGGAAAATTACTAAAAAAAGCTGTCATTACATCAAAGAAAATAGAAAACAGTAATAAAATTATAAGATCAAATAATAAAATCAAAACAATGTGGCATATAATAAAGGAAAGAACAAATAAAAATATTATAAAAGAAAAAGATAACCTTAAACTAAAAATAAACAGTACTTTAACTTCAGACCCGATTTTAATAGCAAATACTTTTAATAGGTTCTATGCTTCGTTAGGCAAAAATTGTAACCCGCCAACACGTGGTCGAACTGCACAAAATGTGTCAAATAACTCTATGTATCTCAGCCCAGTGACCCCAAGGGAAGTATATAAAATAATACAAAATTTAAAAAATAAAATGAGCTTCGGGATAGATGAATTACCACCAGCCCTAATAAAATATTGCGCAGATGCGTTAGCTCTACCACTTTGTGAACTAATCAACCAATCTCTCACAGAAGGCATTTTCCCAGACATGTTAAAAAGGCATTAATAATACCCATCTATAAGAAAAATTCAAAAACCGATATCGATAATTATCGCCCCATAGCTTTACTCTCTACAATCTCAAAAGTTTTTGAAAAAGCAATGTTTGAACGTGTGTATAATTTTTGCGAAAAATATAAAATCTTTAGTGAATTTCAGAACGGTTTCCGTAAAAATCGATCCACCGTACTAGCAGTATATAAATATATTCAAGATATTGTAAAGATATTAAACAATAAAGAATATGCAATAGGAATACTCTTAGATATGACCAAAGCATACGATAAGGTACAATATAATATATTACTTAATAAATTAAATTGTATAGGTGTTCGTGGGATTAGTTTAGAATGGTTCAAATCATACATACTAGATAGAGAACAATATGTAGAAATAGAATACTTTCATAATAATAAAATAGTAAAAGTAAGATCAAATAAAATAATTGTAAATGCTTCAATACCCCAAGGTAGTGTATTGGGATGTTTATTATTTTTAATATATATTAACAATCTCAGTGAAACTATGGTTAACCCATGTGTTATGTTTGCGGACGATATCTCTATCTAAGCATCTTGTCGTGACGTAAATAACGTAAATGATATATTACATAAAATATTTGAAAATACTGACCAATGGATGAAAGAGCATAACCTGGAAATAAACTACAAAAAAACAAAAATTTTGCCTTTTTACCCCTATCAAAAAGCGCCGATAAAAATTAATTTTTCTTACAAAAATACAAAAATCGAGACTGTAAATGAGCACATTCGTTTTGGATAGTCACATCAACTGGAAATCTCACGTTCAGAAAATTCGTAACAAATTATCTAGTTTTGTATATGCCCTAAGTGAAATAAAAAAGACAACTGACCTCCAGACCGCGTTAGTTACTTACAATGGCTATGCACAGGCGTGGCTAAGGTACGGTATTATCCTGTATGGTAACAGTACAGATGCAACCACCATCTTCATCTTACAGAAAAAACTAATTCGCATTAAGTGTAACATAGAAAGAACTGAAAATTGTTATCCTCATTTTAAAAAACTTAAACTTCTTACCCTAATTTGTATTTATATATTGGAATTATGCAAATTTGTGCGAAAATACCCTAATTTCTACGTAAAAAGAGAAACTAAAATTACGGCTTATAGTTTAAGACACGGAAATAGATTATTGCTACCAACTTCTAAAATGAAGCTCTTTTCCTCAGGCCCTTACATAATGTCAATAACTGTCTATAATAAACTACCAAACTCATTAAAAAACGAAACAAATGATCATATTTTTATAAGACAATTAAAAGTGTTTCTAATCAATAAATGTTATTATACTTTATATGAATACCTGAATGACAAATGTAGTAATGATAATGAAAACTATAAATTAATGAATGAATAACACGAATAATGATAGTATAATGATATAATAATAAGGAATAATATAAATATAATGAATAATATAATAATTATAATGAATAATAAAACATTTTTGCGTCCTCCTCTGTTCTAATTTGCTATACCCGACAGGGTCCATATTGTGAAAATTGAATATTATTAATTTCTACATTATGGAATTCAAATAAATATATTGTATTGTATTGTATCGAAAAATTTTTAAAATTTTTCAAATCTTCATTTCTTTCGCTCTTTTAGATTTTCTAAGGTCCGTCTAGTGTAGAAACTACCATCTGCACCCTTATTTGCTTTATAAAACATACAGAACTGGAAAAAATCACTATTTACCTAAACCGAGGTATAGTGGTCAATCAATACAATGACATAAATTCAACTATAAATTCGCCAATAACTTTTCTAAAAATTGGTATTTTTCGTTCAAATTGTCTTTAAATTGTGTAGTTAATTGCTCCCCACATTTCCTTATAGTTTTCTCAGTAAATTCGTAACGTTATATATTTAATTTTCATATTTTCAGTCTATTTCGTACTTAAATTCATCAATAAAACACGTATTCATCTATAGCACGGCTGAAAATTGGCCTTTTTCTTTTAAATTTTCTATTTAAATAGTGTAACTAATTACCCCCCGTAATCTTATATAGTTTTATTGGTTAGTTCCTAACGTTATATATATATATATATATATATATATATATATATATATATATATATATATATATATATATATATATGTATATATATATATATATATATATATATATATATATATATATATATATATATATATATATATATATATATATATATATATATATATATATATATATATATATATAATTTTCATATTTTCAGTCTTATTTACGTGAATTCATCAATAAAAACTCGTATTAATCTATAACTCGGCTGAAAAGTGGCCTTTTCCGTTTAAATTTTCTTTGTTAATAGTGTATTTAACCGCCCCCCGTATTTATCTATAGTTTTTATAATAAATTTCTACCGCTAAAATATTGATTTCCACCTAATTCGTTTTCCCATAAACGTAATTTCCTAAAATTTTTAAAATTTTTCAAATCTTCATTTCTTTCGCTCTTTTAGATTTTATAAGGTCCGTCTAGTGTAGAAACTACCATCTGCACTCTTATTTGCTTCATAAAACATACAGAACTGGAAAAAATCACTATTTACCTAAACCGAGGTATAGTGGTCAATCAATACAATCACATAAATTCAACTATAAATTCGCTAAAAACTTTTCTAAAAATTGGTATTTTTCGTTCAATTCGCCTTTAAATTGTGTAGTTAATTGCTCCCCACATTTCCTTATAGTTTTCTCAGTAAATTTGTAACGTTATATATTTAATTTTCATATTTTCAGTCTATTTCTTACCTAAATTCATCAATAAAAACACGTATTCATCTATAGCACGGCTGAAAATTGGCCTTTTCCTTTTAAATTTTCTATTTAAATAGTGTAACTAATTACCCCCCGTAATCTTATATAGTTTTATTGGTTAGTTCCTAACGTTATATATATATATATATATATATATATATATATATATATATATATATATATATATAATTTTCATATTTTCAGTCTCTTATTTACGTGAATTCATCAATAAAAACACGTATTCATCTATAACTCGGCTGAAAAGTGGCCTTTTCCGTTTAATTTTTCTTTGTTAATAGTGTATTTAACCGCCCCCCGTATTTATCTATAGTTTTTATAATAAATTTCTACCGCTAAAATATTGATTTCCACCTAATTCGTTTTCCCATAAACGTAATTTCCTAAAATTATTAAAATTTTTCAAATCTTCATTTCTTTCGCTCTTTTAGATTTTATAAGGTCCGTCTAGTGTAGAAACTACCATCTGCACTCTTATTTGCTTCATAAAACATACAGAACTGGAAAAAATCACTACTTACCTAAACCGAGGTATAGTGGTCAATCAATACAATCACATAAATTCAACTATAAATTTGCTAATAACTTTTCTAAAAATTGGTATTTTTCGTTCAAATCGTCTTTAAATTGTGTAGTTAATTGCTCCCCACATTTCCTTATAATTTTCTCAGTGAATTCGTAACGTTATATATTTAATTTTCATATTTTCAGTCTATTTCTTACTTAAATTCATCAATAAAAACACGTATTCATCTATAGCACGGCTGAAAATTGGTCTTTTCCTTTTAAATTTTCTATTTAAATGGTGTAACTAATTGCCCCCCGTAATTCTATACAGTTTTCTTGGTTAATTCCTAACGTTATATATATATATATATATATATATATATATATATATATATATATATATATATATATATATATATATAATTTTCATATTTTCAGTCTCTTATTTACGTGAATTCATCAATAAAAACACGTGTTCATCTATAACTCGGCTGAAAAGTGGCCTTTTCCGTTTAAATTTTCTTTGTTAGTAGTGTATTTAACCACCCCCCGTATTTATCTATAGTTTTTATAATAAATTTCTACCGCTAAAATATTGATTTCCACATAATGGACACGGAAAAAAATGACATTGAAGTGGACAGTTTTGGTAATTTTATTGTGATGTTTTTTAATATTAAATCGAAATAGTTTCGTAATTTAAGCTTTGCTATACACTAAAAGACTATACATTCTCTTATAATAATGTTTAATATAAAGTATTTTAGCTTATAATCATGGTTGTATTCCACAGATTCGTAAAACGCTATGAAGGGATTGTCTTCGCTCTAAAAAACCGTCATTAAAAACTATGATTTTCCGTTACAATGTACTAAAAACAAATAAAGACTTTATCATTCTAAATCCGTAAATTACTGCCAATAATTTTCTCACATTGTTACGATATCGTCCTTGAAAAAGTTAAAGGCAAGTTTACAGTTTAAGGCAAGACAACAGATAACAATCAAAACACATTATATATATATATATATATATATATATATATATATATATATATATATATAAGAATTGCTCGTTTAAGAGGGCATATGGTATTTGAGTCGAAAACTTCATGTTTTAGGGTTTTTTCAAGGACGATATCGTAACAATGTGAGAAAATTATTTGCAGAAATTTACGGATATAGAAAGATAAAGTCTTTATTTGTTTTTAGTACGGACGGTACGGACAACGGAAAATCATAGTTTTTAATGACGGTTTTTTAGAGCGAAGACAATCCCTTCATAGCGTTTTACGAACATGTGGAATACAACCATGATTATAAGCTAAAATACTTTATATTAAACAGCTTAAATTACGAAACTATTTCGATTTAATATTAAAAAACATCACAATAAAATTACCAAAACTGTCCACTTCAATGTCATTTTTTTCCGTGTCCAATATAAACTTATCTATGTTAATTATTAGTTCATTTTATTTAGTCAATTATTTTATATGACTATTTTAAAATTATTATAAATCATCACGCGCAAACGCCGTCCGATAGGACGTATCTCTATTTCCCGCCACAGCCCGCGTAAGTGTTAATTCACACCGATAGCATAAGCTTGTGTTACCAAGTGTCCCGATATGTGCGGGATTTGTCCCGATCAACGATGAATCGGGACGCCAAATGTCCCGTATTTTCACTAACTAGTCTATATTGCGATCGATCATTTTGACAGCAAAATTGAGTATATCTGTAGGCTGCTAATACATTAAAATACTTTTGCTTTGCGCGTAATGTGATGGCATGGCAAGATGCAGATATCAATCATGTTTACTTGTTTTTTTTTCTCACTGCCTGATGCATATCGCCGGTTTGCGCTATACATCGTAATAATAATCAGCACAATATCCGAATAGTCCGATGCAAGGATTTTATCTAATCTATTAAGGTGTGAGGTATTAAAACCGCTTGAACTATGCCGTTCTTTTATTATAAAGTGTTGCGACAGTTTAGGAAAGGTTGAAGTGGAAGGAGACGAAGACTATATTAGTTTTATTTTCTAATTTACAAGTTAACTTAATTACTGTGACAACGTGAGTGCACAAAAATACTAGAGTAGTTAACTTACAAACTCACTTAATTACTACTGGGCTGTCTTAACAACTATACCTTGGTTTTTATAGTATTGAATATTCTTACGTCACGTTAGTTAATTGAGTCAAATTTTTAAAGACGTGCTGTTTTTTTTTTTTCTGAGCAGGTGGTAGGTAACTTCCTGATAGCACTGTGTTGAATATTCTTAAGTCACTTGCTGTTATTTGCTTACAGACGATACTGCATAGTAGGTGGCTTCCTGTTTGCTTGCAAGGTAGGTCGTATATCGGTATATATAACTTGCTACTGAAAACATCTTGACAAAAAAAAACAATAACTGGTTTAGTCTCGACCGGCGATTCGAACCCGGTCCTTCATGATCAGCAATCGCGTTTATATCCAATAGAACAACGAGGCAGTCGACAAAGAGTAAATAATTAATAGAATAAAATTACTGTACTTATAAAGACACACTTTTGGTTTTCAGATGGAAGAACCAGTGAAAGGTGTTTTAAATTGCTCGGCTCATGTCATAATTTTTCCTTACAGTACCAGCAAATCTTTCACTTCAACGCCCTGTGCACTTATTAACAATTTATGATGAATCTTTCCCCGTTCTTAGAGTAAGGCTCTGAAAATCTTTATTTAAGTCGATTAAAAGTCCTAAACCCTTAAATTTGTTCAATAAACAAGTTACGGAACCCTATTTGTCTCTCTAACCGCTTGCTTTTCCTCCTCTTATTTATGGTCACCGATCTGCCTGCCCAAAATAAGTTGTAGTTTTAATGCGTAAATTGGTTTTCTTTCTTATTTTAGTGCACACTATCCTTGAATATTTTTCTTGGTCTTATTAAATTCTTTTTCTGGTTGTACTTGAGGAGATTGCTACGAAGTAATAAGACCGCCTTTTGTTGTTCCCTTAATGTTTGTTTATTTTTGTAATATTAATCATTCCTTGAAAGACAATTACAGTAAAGCAACTTTAGAGTTAACAAAAGCTTGAACTCTCTGCAAAAGCTAAAGTGAACGAAGTATTCAAAATATGTCCGCCTTTTGTACGACACGCTGAGTGCCGCACGTAGCGACTAACCTCTCATGTACGGTTAAAACTATATTTTTCTCAGGTTAAAACTATATTATTCTATAAAAAAAAAAGACAAAATAATAAAAACAGAAAAACTGCAGTCTACATACCTATAAACTTGTGTTCTTTATATTACAATTATTAGACACCACTAAATTTCCTTTATACAAGTCAATGAATTAAAAGCTGAAAGTGGCTCTAACTAATCACATAAACACTTCGAATAGCTCAGACTCCCGTGGCCATGGCTGGACAACACTCGAAGGTGAGTGCTGTCCAGCCATGGCAGGATTGTTTAGCTGCAACAGCTTATCAAAACTCCACTGCTGAACACAGGCCTCACTCAGATTGCCTCACAGCAGGTATATTCGCAGCAGTTGCATCGCTCGACAGGCGGGTGGGCAGCCGTAGTTCAGTTAGTGTTTAGTTGTTATCAGCACTCTGCTGTCTTAGTTTGTTTTCTTCTGTCGCTTCTTACGACAGCGAGACTTTGAGAGGTAGTGCGACATAATTAGTTCAAAGCAATGTGTATTCAGGTAAATAAGAAATCCTTACAGTAGTTAACATAACCATATAAAACTAACGCTGTAGAGGGTAGTCGCTAAGCTGCTCGAGTGATGACCTCGCCGGCGGCGGATTAAGTTAACTACAGAGTTTTTAAGCTGTAAGTCTATTAAATACGAATGAAAACGAGTTTAGAAAGGAAAAAAAACGTTATTTATATAATTATATGCGTTTAATAGGACAACGATTTTCAAATTCTACTTAGGTTATTCAGAAACAGAATGAAAAAAAATTAAATGGAAGTTTTTACTTTTGATGTAAAAATTAAAATTTTGTTTGTATAGTTTCGTTTTATTTTCTATAAAACTTTTAACTAAAACCATTTGGTTAGTGAGATAAAAAGACCTATGTACGTCTTACTCACAATGAAACCTTGGTCAATTCTGATGTTCATTCTCTATTTACATGCCTACCCGTGGAAGACTGCATCTCAATTATAACTAGGAAAATAGATGAAAATAACATGCCAGCAGAATATGCATTATTACTCAGACATTGCCTTACATCTGGTTGTCTATTTTAAAAGAAAGAGTTTTACAAACAAGGATATGGTGTTGCGATCGGTTCACCCGTATCTCCCATATTCGCTGGTATATTCATGGAAGATTTTTAGGAGAAAGCCTCCTCCTGTAACTCCAAGCGGTACGTAGACGATACTTTTACAATTATACCATCAGACAAATTAACCGTATTTTTAAAACAACTTAATTCCATAAACTTTAAAATTCTATTTACCATGCAGTTAGAGGCAAATAATACCTTAGTTTTCCTAGAAGTGTTAGTCATCCTAAAATACCATAGGTCACACTGTTCATAGAAAAAGACCCATACAAACCGATATTTAAACAGTGAGTCTCACCATCATCCTTCACAGTTAGCAACCGTGGGCAAATCTTTGTGACAGAGAGCACGAAGGGTCTGTGACAGCAAACTCCTGGCCGCCGAGCTTCCTTCAACACGTCAAGAGGTTCTGCACGACATCAAGCTTCGGGTCCCGCGCCTAAGTCACAGTAACCGAATGAAGTCGGCCAGAATCGAGCGTGTGCCTGCTGTACTATATCATATGTCAGAGGTGTCACAGACAAGATTGGCTACGTTTCGAAGCAAGCTTCTATTAGAACATTCTACAAGCCACCGAAGAAGATTAGTCGGTTCTTACCATGCGTCAAGTGTCGTCCTTCTATAAAATGCAGGAGTGTAAAAGCATGATTGTGAATGTTGTCTTTCGTATATAGAGCAAACAATAAGATTAATTAGATCCTGCGTAAAAGGACATATAGCTGACGTGAAGCACCAAAGTTCCGGGTAGTCAGCAGTTTGTGATCATATCCTAGATGACCCCCACCGTTACATAAGATTTGATAGACATCAATTCCTACCAAGAATGATACGTGAGTCTACTAAAATGAAAAACATCCTAATTTCAATAGAGGAGGAGGTTGGGTACTACTACCTGCTTGGGATCCTGTAATAAATAAAATTAAAACTAAACCTAAACATATCACTGCAAGACAGACTGACATCGGGACGTCAGTCACCTCAGTCCCCCGTGATCATGGGTGTTGGAAAGCTCCCTAAACGTCGGGAACTAAAAATCATGTAAATTAAAAAAGAGAAAGAAGAAAATTCCGTAAAAGTAGGTAGTTTTAATCAATGTGCAATGTTTGCGTAAATACAAGAAATCATTACAACACTATATGTTATAATAAATAATAAATATAAAGCATTTACAAAGTTATTTCAACTGATTGTAACTGTGCCCAGCTGTTTTACTATAATAAAAAGTTTAATTTAAAATTTAAACAGTACCCGTGTAGATAACCAGGTACCCTTTACTTGACGCAAGGTATTCCATCTTTTAGTCCTCAGGGGTGACAACACATTTGTATATAAATTAGTTACACCGAAAAATACGAACGATTTTGCTTTGAAACTGCAAAACTCGCCCTTGAAAACTCGGTTGCGGTGAGACCAGAGCGACAGGAAAATAATAATTTTTGTATAAATTTCTTTTTTTTAGAATAATTATAAAAAACAAGCACACAGTTCTCCTTGCGGTAAGTGAACGCTGTGGCCCATAGACATTTACATCTCACTTCAATTAAAAATGAAAATTCAGATGCGTTGTAACCTCTGATGACCGAGATGGAATGGTGTTCTGTGAGACCGTGGTCTTTCCTCGAACAAGCCGTTTCATTTTACAACTAAAACATAGTTGTGACATAGCTCTACCACGTATAAAATTTTTATTCGCCTGGGTATGATCTAGTGATGAGGTATAAATTTACTCTGGAACTAATCATATCCATCCACCTGATGATAAATTGATGCTGTAGCGTATAGATGTTCGCATCTAATGCAGAATCTGATGTCATCCCTGTCGAGTGCCTCGTTTTCAGTAAAATGTATCCGGTTCTCTACATTCACCATATTAAACAGCACCATTGAACTGCTATTTTCTTCTGGTATTTTGTGAGAGTCTGATCTTTGTGCCACAACCATAACATAGCTACATTATAGCTCTATTACGTATATTTTAGTCAAGTTTGTAATGTATTTAATTTATAACATGTCAAACAAACAAAAACCAGTTAAAACTTTAATTAATTACACGACGTGAGGTTACCGAGTTAATCACGGAACTAAATTGTAAGTGTCGTATAAGTTTAGTTAGTAATTAATCAAACGTGGTTCGGTTTAACGGTTAAATATAATGGCTTGTTGCCTTGTGACTTGGGAGTTAGATTCTGCACTGCGGGTTCCAGTTTCAATCTGGATGTAAACTATTATATGACGAAAAACCCGAAAGTTTTAATTACAGGTCGGTACCACATGTCCCGAGCTCCAATACCAGGCCGGGCCAAAAACATCGTTACGTTTTTTTTCTGTCAAGAATTTCTCAGCGATGTTGTACTCCGGTGTCTTTGAAAGGACGTGAAGCCTTTGGTCCTGCGTCTATCTTTGTCGTGTCAGGTTATTGTCCCATCGCACTATGACGGTGTGGTTATAGAGCATGCACTTGTGCTTGTGCACACAATCCTGTCCTGCACAGATGCCTATACTCCATTAAGTCTTTACGAAAACTTGCGATCGAATAGCGACTGCCGCGTAAGAAGAAACCGCAAAGACGACAAATTCCACTATATGGGTACGTGTCGCCTCTTTCAACGCTGTCGTAACACCAGGGGCATCGCCCTCGAGGCCGCTTAAGTAGTAGGAACCCCACGCCGGTAAATGTTTTCCTTAAATTGCCTTGAGCTGTTCTTTGTTTTCTTTACTGTGTTCCCTTTCTCCTAACAGCTCAAGTAACACCTAAATTCCCACACAGGGCACCGGCTGGATAATAGATCAGATAATAGCGAGTGCATTGCCCAAGCCTGCCACGTGCTAATTCAGCCATCTTGTTTGGTTACGGAGAACCATGGATACAGTTCACACATAATCTCGCATAATTCATTTTGGCCCGACCCGGGAATCGAACCCAAGAACTATTAGCGTCACCATTTTCTAGTTACTTCGACCCAGATTAGAATCGGGACAACCACCGCACCATTTTCTGGTCATTCGTTCCAGTATTTCTGGCTCTTCATTCCGGATATAAATTTAGTCAGTAGCGCGACCACATGGATTGCATAATACGCTTACGTCGCGCTTGGCAAGCGGCTTGGCAACTGCAGTGGTTTTTGTTATTGCAAGTTGTTACTGGGAGATGCCGCTGCCTATCTCCTGTTCAGTTTGTAGCCCTTAGCAACACTTGTGTGACACAACGGAATGTACTGCTACAAAAATATAAGTTGAATGATGATGTTTAGTGGTTACAGTTATTAATTAACTAGCGATACGCCCCGGCTTTACCTGGGTTTATTTTGGTATTTAGATATAAGATAGTCAGAGACCATTATTTTTAACAAGTATTTGTTTTTTGTAGTCTTAATGCTTTTGGATACATCATAGCCCAGATCACTCCTGGCGCTGCACTATATCTGTTCGTAAAGTTTCATCACAACTGTGTCAGCTATACACACAGACGCAGACAGACAGTCACACAAATATTTAAAAGTGGTTAGGTATTTATTTCTTGTTGCGTGCTAAAATAACTCCCTGAGCCTAATATAAGCTTATTATTGTCAATATTACGGACACACATTTCAGCTATATTTATTTGTACAACATAAATTTCTTTAGATTTGAATTGAATGACATATTATCTTACGCCGCCACTACACGGCATTACGGCTTCTTTGCATTAAAATATATTTGATTCAGTAGCTGCATACAGAACTAGAAGTGCAGTTGCAGGTGAAGTGGTACATACATACATAGTGGCTCATTAGTACATAATGAGAACGCAGGCGGCGCGCGGCTTTAATTTGGTCGCAACGTGGCGGCGACGGACTGCTGCAGTGAGGCGAGCTGCGAGAGATTTCACATTCAAAAGAACGTCGAGATATTCGTACGTGGGGCATGGATGCAGAGTTATTAATGTTATCAGCTTGTTATTGAGTAATAAAATGGTATTTCTTTATATCTTTAAACTATTTTCCAAGTTATTTTAAATTTTGAAAGCATTTCGTAATGAACTTCCTACGAGAGTTATTAGTGTTAAGGCTAAAACATACAGGTTAAAAATACAGCAGTATTAAGATCCTATTTTACGCTGGTATTCTGTGAGAGTGTGGTCCTACTCTGCTCGTGCCAAGTCATTCGTCCTACAACACGGCTGCATCATGGCTTTACCAGATTAAACATTACGGAAAAACTTGATCAAACAAAACAAAATTCGTCAAACAACAGACACTTCATCACACAGAGTGTTTCTTTGTTTATGTCCATTTCAAATATGGCGGCGCGTCGCGTGGCGTGGGGCACTCTTGACCCCACACGAGCGATGTCATTGGACGTCAGTCATCTCAGTCCCCCGTGATCATGGGTGCTGGAAAGCGCCCCAAACCAATGACGTATTATATATAGACACGTCATGAACGAACATCGCGGCGCTTAAAAACGGCGAAAATACTAGAACTACTTATACGCGTGAAGAAAGAGAAAGAAAATATTACTATACATATATATATATATATATATATATATATATATATATATATATATTTCTTTGTTTTAAACGGGTGTAACATATAAATGGTTATTCTTTGTTTCTATGTCAAAACAGTTTCTATGCAGTCAGCAATAAAATATGTATCAGACATACAATAGTAATAAATCCGATGAGATAACTGACTTAGCGACGATTGCCGTCTACAGTAGTATATACTCGCATTATGTTTGATAGAGTTACGAGGCTGCTGGTTGGTAAAACAACGACTAGACTTCAACCATGAGATAAAAATATTTTGATCGAAGGCTTGTGGACAACAGTATGTACATGATTCAATGTGATTTAATTTTTTAAGTGGTAGAGCCGTGCAGAAGCTATATTATTGTGCAGCATGAATGCATCAGCCCGATCGAGGTACTTACTGAATACCAAAGCAAGAGTTAATAGTAATATTGTGTACTGTATAAAGGGTGTAGAGAACCAGAGACCGGTAAGAGAACGGTGGTAAGTGTATCAATTAAAAATCAAAATGCGGATGGGTTGTCACCCCTGAGGTGTAGGATGGAATACCTCTTGTTACAAGTAAATAGTAAAGAGTAAAATTTTATACACAACATTTTGGTTTACATATTTTCCTCGGGACTTCTTTATTGAAACAGGCTCCAGCTTACACCTGAGACTAATTTTATATTACTATTTGTAATAACGTGGTTAAGCTTTGGGCTCCAAATGGCTCGGATGACACTCATCTGCTAAACAACAATAATTTCTGAGCAAATCGCGTTAGTCGGTATAAAATTCAATACGGTATTATGTTATAAAAATAACTAAAATAGTGAAGCATTGTACTTACGTGTTTAAAATCTTGTAAGTAAAATCTTCATCAATGTACAGTGACAGAAGTTTTAATCAATGTACAGTGTTCGCGTAAACATAAGAAATCATTATGAAATCTTCATTTTGAATTCCGATTTACTTGAACGCTTGTGTTATATTTATCGATACATCGACGAAAATGATTCGACGTTGGAATACAGAACGAAGGCAATGCGACGGTTCGCTTTTATGTATTGAAAGTATTTATGAAATTGCATTTATACTTGTACCAACAAAGAAGTATTGAGGGAGCGCTATGTATATAAAAGCGAAAAACACGTGAAACGAGGCATCCCATCTTAGTCCTTAAGGGTGACACACATTCCCATTTTGATTCTTTATGAGGACAGAAGTATTGTGATTCATAGTCACCTGCATCTATTTTCAATTCCAAAATGCAGATGCGTTGTCACACGTAAGGACTCAGGTGAAATGCCATGTTTCTTGCAAAAAGGGTATCTAGTCATCTACACACACCATTCGAAATACTGTAGAAGAGGTATTCTCTGAGAGCGTGTTTCTCCCCCGGTCGAGCTGATCCATTCGTGCTACAGCCATAGTATAGCTGCAGGGTGACTGTACTACGTATAAAATTATAAAACAACTTAAACCTTAGTGAAAAGGAACCAGAGAACGAGGGAGGTCGATTGATCCGGCTGGTTCAGCAGCGGATTTCCCAACCTCCTATGACACCCGTTGGGTTCGGGAACAACGTATGTGAACCCCGCAACGGAGTAACACACAAGGGTGTCGACCTCTTCCTTTTCTTCAAATAGGTTCAGGCGGGGATTACTGGTCTTCCGAAGTCGTCCCGGTCCCAACGCCTTAATTCTTCAATATGTGCCGCAATAGCGACACGGTGGACTGTATTTTACTTTTTAAAGGATTCCTTGGGAATAAAACAGTAATTATCTTCAAACCGTTCCGTGAGAGAGTAATTACTTTCCCTATCACTTTCCTATGCACTTTTTCTTTCTTGATTATTATATATTCTGCTGGTCCTGAACTGTCCCGAACGATTTGTAGCGTTGATTGTCGTCTGCTATGGGACTACTTTTGTTTATCCCATGCAGGTATCGGCCCTCGGGGAGTCCCCCATTACCCGGGTATTCCTCACAGCTCATAACAATGAGCCGATCTTGGGAGCCGTACCAGTACGGCATTATTGGTAATCTTGGTTGGCGTATTGCGCGCCACCAGGTCGGTGCTACTGGAGGGTCGGCCGTCTCGAAGCCCCGCGGAGTCCCGAGGGTAGGAGTCGACGCAGGGCCAATCTTGCCGACAGGAGGGCGTTCCAGCTGCTCCGGGCCTCCAGTGCTCCTTCCTGGCTCTAGATGAAGGCCTGGTATTCCTAGGCAAAAAGTTGGCGTGTCTCGCGCCTCTGGGAAGGGAATC
Source organism: Parnassius smintheus behrii (assembly GCA_036936625.1). Lineage (NCBI taxonomy): Eukaryota > Metazoa > Arthropoda > Insecta > Lepidoptera > Papilionidae > Parnassius > Parnassius smintheus. The sequence continues at coordinate 35,196,413 of JAUPFT010000027.1, forward strand.
TGCCGAAGGGTCAGCAACCTCAAGGTCTTCATCCCGGGTGGGGTCAGGGGCGTCCTCAAGGCTCCACGCAAGCCGAGTTGGCCCCACAGCGCGCGCACCCACTGCGAAGCGACGCGCTGTACTTCTCCCAACCGGGCGGGAGTCGACGACCGGCGGACGTGACCGCTCACTAGCGCGGTCCGGACGAGACTAACGATTTGTAAGGAAGGGTTGTCGTCTTCATGTGCCTAAGCACATGCAGGTTTCGGGCCTCGGGGTAAGCCCCCATTACCCGTGCTGTCCTCGCGGTCCACCACTATGGACCGGTCCTGGGAGCCTTCTATTGGCATTGTAGGTGTTTATACGGTTTTTGTCGCAATCGGTAAATTTTTCGTAGTCGGTTATGACTACGAAAAAAGGAGGTTATCTAATAAAGTCGGAGTTGGCCTTTCAGCGGCATTGAGGGTTGTTACTCGACTCTATAATCGATATAGAGAGGAGTTCTCTTGGATAGGGTCGCCCGTCCGGAGGGCGAGTGTGTAGCGGCGCAAAGTTGTTAAGATGTATGTGTGGCCCGTTGTCTGCACGGTCGAACATTCCGCGCGCCAACCGGGCCACAAATTCCTGTATAGTTTCAATCTTCAGGTTGGCCGCTATGACGTCATTCCGGACGTAGCGACCCGCACCGACGATGGTTCTTAACGCCATATTTTGCTGGGCCTGCAGTCGCCGCCTCAGAGGCTCGCTCAGAAGCGCGTACCAGGCCGGAGCAGCATAGGTGATAATATATCTTATGTAGGTTTTGTATACTCGCACTTTGGTGTTAAGTGGTAACTTGGATGCCAGGACCGGACGTAGCATCGCCCGCGCACATCGTGCTCTGCGGACGACGAGGTCGACGTGCGCAGTCATGCGCAGCGCCCGGTCGATCCGGCACCCAAGGTAGGTCACGGCCTTCTCGTACGCGATCTGCTGGCCATTGAGGGTTAGTTGAGGTGGTAGGTTCCTGAGGCGGCGAGTGAGCAGAGCGGTCGTCTTACCAACGTTGACGACCATCCTCCACTCATCTAGCCATGGTGGCAGCAGGTCCAGGAGACGTTGCATCCTGGCAGTGGCAATGTGGGCTCTTCTGGACGAGGTGAAATAAGCGCTATCGTCCGTATATAATCCCAATTCCACGTCATCCTCCCACTCTTGCAGCCTTCCTGCCAGGGTAGGGATGTCGTTGGTACAAGCCGCGTACAGGACTGGAGACAAACAGCTGCCCTGAGGAACGCCGGCTCTGATGGTTCTGGTTGCGGACTCGGCGCCCTCTACGCAGACGTAGAACTTCCTGTCTGCCAGGAAAGACGCCACTAGCCACAACATAGCAGGAGGGACACTGGTCTGTTCTTCCAATTTATAAAGTAGCCCAGAATGCCACACCCTGTCGAACGCCTTCTCAATATCGAGAAAGACGCCCAACGTAGTGCGGCCTCGGTTGTAGTCGGCCGCAAGCAGGTGCAGCACTCTGGTCAGCTGTGTTGCTGTAGAGTGACCCCTCCTGAATCCGTGCTGCTCCGCCCGAAGTTGGATGCACGGGCGGAGGCGTCTTAGCAACAATCTTTCAAGCAGTTTAGCTATGTGTGGTAGCAGCGTGATCGGCCTGTAGCTGGCAGCTCTACGCCTGTCCTTCCCGGGTTTCGGCAAGACGATTACTTTGCCTTTCTTCCAGTCCTCCGGGAAGTGGGATGTCCGCAATATCCCATTGTAGAGTCGACCAAGCTCTACTAGGACTCTGTGGGGCAGCTGTCGGAGTGCAGCGTTGGTAATCCCGTCGTGCCCCGGCGCCTTCCTCGGTTGCAGGCGGGTTGCTGTCCACCGCAGTTCAGCGGGGGAGATGAACCACTCTCCTGCAAGAGGCGGCGCGGGCGACGACAGGAGCTCCTGTACGCGACTCTCCTTTTGGGCATGAAGCTCCAAGAACTCCGCACTTGCTGGGTTCGGCATAAATTGCTCCTCGAAGTGCTCGACTAGGATATCCGCTCTACCCTTGGCATAACAACTTGACGTAACAACGTTCGCCCGCGTTGTTGGTCAGCGGGCAAACGGGAGGTTTGGCTTTAGTTAACTGTCGGTTCAGTTTATAGAGCGACGCATCATGCTCTTCCGCCTTCCATATGCGCCGCTCCCAGGCATCTCCTCTGTGTGCCTGGACTGCAACCGACAGTTCCTCCGACAAGGTGTTCAGTTTTGTTTTGATTCTCGGGCAGCAAGTACGCGCCCAGAGTCTCCTTAGTGCCCTTTTTCTCTTAATCTGCACGCGGATGTGTTGCGGCAGATCATCCCTTTTGGTGGACATCGGGACGATCGTAGAGGCAGCGTTGAGGGCCTCCTGTATCGCCTTTGTCATATTTGCGGCTGCGGCCTTTACGTTGTCCGCTGTGTTTAAGGGGTGGTGTGCTGGAGGGCTCTCCTGCAGGTATTTGTGGTAGAGCCTCCAGTCGACACGTGTCTTCACTGTTCTGGGCGGCGTAGTCACCGCCTTTAGGCCAAGGGTAATCAAGATCGGGAGGTGCTGTGAGTCCAGGTCGTACAGCACCTCTACCACTATCGGGTAGTTGATGTTCCTAGCGAGCACGATGTCCAATACATCCAGACGACTTCGTGGATCCGTTGGAATATGTGTAGGTTCTTCGGGACCTAAGACGTCATAGCCGTATCTTTCGGCATCTTCGAATAGTGCATGACCCGGCGGGTTGATCAATCTAGATCCCCACGCCGGGTGTTTGGCGTTTAGGTCCCCGGCGATGATGGTCGGTATTTCGCCTTCCATTACCGTCCGGACGTCTGAGGAGCAAAATGGAGTCCCTGGCGGGCGGTATGCTGCGTAGATCCTAAGTTCCTCGCCCGCCGCCTCCATTTTTATGCCGATAGAGCGCATCGTTTGGTAATCCGGTAAGTCAAGTTCTTGATGGACGATGTCCCTTCTCACTAGGACCGCTTACCCTCTGTAGGCGGCCCCCTGAGAAGTGACCTCGTCCCTCCTATATATATGGTAATTCGCCAGCTTAATGCGAGTACTCGGATTTAATTTCGTCTCTCCCAGCAAGATGACCTGTACGTCTTGTTGTTGGGCGACGGTGCGGAGTTCTTGTAACTTCTGCTGGATTCCTCCTGGGTTCCAGTAGAGGAGGCGCAGGTTAGACTCCTCCACTGTAGTGCCGAGCCAGTAGATTAACCAGCGCCTTCATAACCGTTGTGATCGGATCTGTCCCGGCTCTGATATCCGCCAGGACTTGACTGCCGACCTCGATTGCTATGCCAACCAAACGCTGGATGGCGTCAGCAGTCTCGAAGCCGGCTGGAGGTGTTCTAGCTGTATGTGCGGTTGGCGCTGGTCTCGGGAGTTGGTGTACATTTCTTTGTATGTGGGCAGAACGCGCTCTATGTGTAGAACGGGCTCTATTTTCTGATAGAGCCCTTTCTGGCATTCTACCCATTCTGGTTCTCTTGTCATCCTTGGTAACCTGCGCCTGGGCTATCGTTACCGCTGGGGTTGGGGTAGAGGTTGCTGCCTGAGGAGGAGGCTGCACCTTCTTCTTCTTCTTCCTCCCCCGCTTACTCCTCTGAGAGGTTTGGCGCTCTATGGCGTCATTAGCGGGGGGCTGAAGAGTCGCCCCGGTGGTTGCCTTCGATGTAGTAATGGTGGGCACCGTTTCTATGGGTGCCGTGACGGGTGGAGGGGGGGCAGGTTGCCTTCCCTTTCCTCTGATTGTAGTCCACCCGTCTTCCTGGACCACGGCCCTGGGACGACTTTGGGGGACCCTCTTGGGCTCCTCTGGGAGTAGTCCCGGCAGAGTGATCCCCTGCTTCCTTGCAATCCTCCTCAGGACTGGGCAGTGGCGATCGTTGGCGGTATGGTTCTTTGCGCAGTTAGCGCATCGCGGTTCCTCCTCTCTACCCCTTGGGCAGTTGCTGGCGATATGGTCTCCGGCGCAGCGAACACACTTCACTGGCCTGAAGCAATTCGTGGACGCATGGCCAAAGGCCTGGCAGCGGTGGCACTGTGAAGGGCCCGCTCTTCCTTGCCAGGCCTCTATGACGACTCCTCTCATGAATAGGAGCTCGTCGATCTGGTATAATTCATTAAGGCGCTCCAGGCTCAGGTGGTCCAGCTGCGCGAAGTAGAGGCACCCAGGTCTGCCTCTACGGGGGGGGATCCCTTTTACATATCTAATCGGGAACCCCTTTGCCCTGATAGCCCCCTCTATCGCGATTGGATCCGTGCCCACTGGTAGTCCTCGTATGCCCACTTTCGTGGGCTTGTCCTCCTCAGGAGTATAACGGTACCAGGACATAGCTGGTACTTTCTCGGTCATCTCTATTAGGTACTTTTGTACCGTCCGGAATTCTTCCGGACTCTGGGGGGTAAATCTTACCCCCTTGCCGAATGGACGAGCATTCGGTGGGTGGCCCAGCTTCTTATTAAGTGCCTCGAAGTGCTTCGTCCAATCCGGCAAGCACTCAGCCACTATAGGTGGGTACCTTTTAGCCGATTCTTCCGGCAGTTTTGGTGTTTCGGCAGTCTTTGTCCTTGGTACTGCCGGGGCAGCTACCAGTTGGGCATATCTGGTGGAAGGCCTCTGACCATCGTCCGATGGCCGGCCTGACGGGTTGGTGGTAGGCGCGGACGGTGAGTGTCCGGCGGATGTGCTAGGTGCTAGGGTTGCATACGTGGTGGCACTCCATCCGTATGACCCTTCTTCTCCCTGCTCCAGATCAGCAGCATCCATGCTGGTGTGTTCCGGTGTTCTGGGGGGGGTGGGTTTAGTCGGCGATGGCGATTGAGGTGGTGTTCTCCTAATCGGTTTTTTCGGTTGGCGTTCTAATTCTCCCTCGGATGATGAGTAATCCGAGGAGTCGGAGGAACCGAAGCATCGCCTCTTTTCCTGGAGGGATGCTGCTGTCTCTGGAGGCGTATGTCTCCTCAGGGTTTTCTTGGCCCGCTGGGGTTGTGGGAACGGTTCCCGCCCAGTCGTACCTTCAGGTACGATGGGCGAGAGCGCGGTCCTCGGTGCGGGCTCCTTGCCCGGTGAGGAGGGTTTCCATGTCGGGATCTGAGAGTAGGAGGACACTACTCTAGTCCTTTCAGGATGGAAGATGTCACGGTACGCGATTGGACGTTCTAATACAACAGGATGGTCGGGTGGTCTTCTTGGCTTCGGTTTAGGTGGAGGTTCCCCTTTGTCCTTATCGGACATGTTGGTAACCTACTTACCTACCTAAAGTCAGTCAGGTAATCCACTAATGGCCCTGTCTAAATCCCAGCCGTTCGGCACGATGCGCGACGCGGATGGTTCAGTATGAATTACGTTGGCGTAGTCTCATGGGGCACTGCCTACCCCTTTTACAATAAAAGGGTTGGGGGAAGTGCAACGGTGGCACTTTATACGCGACTAGGCACAGGATGCACGAAACGCATAAAGTGCCCAAGAATCACCTAGGGGCCGGTGACCTCGACGCCTCACGGAATCACGGGACTCAACGTTCGGCGGAGTATGTCGTACCGGCGGTCAATTGCAGCCACTGTATAACTGCAAGCGACGCACACCTAGGAGATCCTTGATACGATTTGTAAGAAAACTCGTTTACTGAGCTACCACAAAACTATACGCGAAAGAGAGCCGCGCCCTCTGTGCGATTATGCCACTTAATTACATCAATTTGTACTATCACTCTCTCACGGTTTGCCCAATATCTTTATTTGTATACGACATACATTTATACATTTTACTTATAAAGATAGCACAAAAATATCTATACTAGTGATATACATTACATTTTTATATCGCAAAAAACCTTTTATTTATTCAACAAAATATGCCTATTTTACCACATATGCACCAAGTTAGAATTCTTAAATATCTAGCATATAAGATTGAAACAATGTTCTTCACTTGAAAATATAAATATCTTAACTAATACAATAGTTTAATTTACATTTTTCTTATACATTTCACCATTTAAACACTTTTAAATTTCTTACACAAAACTATCAATATTTCACTAATCCAAAGGAATTTTCACATAAAAATAACAAAGAATTCACCTACATATTTTGCTCATACAGTCAATCTGAAGTATTTTACAAGTCGATTTTACATAAATTGCTGAAATTTGCAAATATTTAAATTTCTACTTATTTTGACCTCCTAAGTTAACATGCGGCTATGAACTCACGCTATTTGAACAAAATTCTCACACGACTTTCAATTGTCGGCAAAAATGGCAAATTTAGCACACACGGCTATCAACCAATACTAGGTGAACACCTGATTCTACACGACTCCCAAATTGTAGGAAATTATTTCTAACTAGATTTTTATTAGTTATCATATCTCTTATCAGATAACATAGACAAAACATTTTATGAATCAAACATTGAAAACAAACATTTTGTTTTCATACAAAACGTATCAAACTCATATAAGATAATACTTATGCAATTAATTTCCATTAATTCTACTTATTCACAAAGTGATCATTTCGACCGGGGAACAAATCCTGGTCTCTAACTTTACTTTAATATTCCTTTAAATTAACATTATTAGAAAAGTGATTTCAACCGGGGAACTAAATCCGAAAACATAATTTATATCTTAAAAATTCCCTATTTGAATTTATTAAGAAAATATTACTAAGAAAACGACAAACTAGTTCGGCCTGGGAATCGAACCCAAGACCTTCCAATCATTAATTCGATATTTCTTTAAGATTCAACTAAGTGTTTTCTTATTAGAATATTATTGCTTGATAATTTGTTTTTAGAAGCTATTCGTAATCGGTTAACTAATAAATTGAAATATTCTTATAGACGCGTCGCCAACAACCTCACCTCGTGCATCAGCACCATCATTTGATAGGCGTCGCGGGTACTAGTCCTGCTATTATTCTGGATGTAGGTCTCCTCAAGATACCTGTGCTAGTAATGACGTCAACCACTCTGGTGTGACCGTCTGGTCCCGGTAGCGTCTTATTAATCCTGCCTTTCGGCCACGAATTTCGTGGCAACGAATGATCTTTTATCAAGACAATATCACCTTCTTTAGGTTCCATGAACCTTCCGTTACTACCCGTTCGAGGTATTAAAGTAGGCATGTACTCTTTCAGCCATCTCGTCCAAAAATGGTCGGCTAACCTCTGGGCGGATTTCCAATTGAGTTGACCCGTCAGATGTTGCTCTAAAAATAATCCAGGTGGTCGATCACCACATGAGCGTCCGAGAAGAAAATGATTTGGTGTCAAACCCTCTTCAGGACTATCCATACTGAATGTTACCAGAGGTCTGGAATTTACAGTATGCTCTGCTTCTAAAAGCAACGTATGCAGAACCTCCTCTCTCGGGCTCCTTTCTTTAAGCGTAGCGGTCAACGCAATTTTAATCGTTCTTACTAACCTCTCCCAAGCGCCACCCATGTGCGGTGCTCCCGGAGGTATAAATTTCCATAATGATTTCTTATATTTACGCGAACACTACACATGATTAAAACTACTTTTACGGATTTTATCGCGTTTATTTTTGCTTTTAATTCCCGACGAATTACTTTTATTTTTAATTCCCGACGTTTCGGGCGCTTTCCAATACCCATGGTCACGGGGGACTGAGATGACTGACGTCCCGATGTCATTGTTAAGCCCGGAGTACCTTCAGCTTTTTTAATTTTTGTTTATGGTCCGATCTATGCAAAATGAACTGACTATGTCCTGAGGTCTTGCAGTGGTATGCTTGGGTTTAGTTTTAATTTTATTGATTATAGGATCCCAAGCAGGTGGTAGTACCCAGCCTCCTTCTCTATTGAAATTAGGATGTTTTTTAATTTCAATAGCCTCACGTATCATCCTTGGTAGGAATCGGTGTTCTTTCACGAGGATTTGTGGTCTATCAAATCTGATGTAATGGTTGAGGCCGTCTAGGATATGATCACAAACTGCAGACTTCCCGGAACGTTGATGCTTCACATCAGCTATATGTTCTTTTACGCGGGTTCTAATTGATCTTTTTGTTTGTCCTATATAATTTATAATAATTATTTATAATAAAGTAATTACAAGCAAAAATAAACGCGATAAAATCCTATAAATTTACATTTAATATATTTTCTAAATGACTCGTTTTTCATGCCCTTATAGCACTCTTCGCATGCTTGCAATAATTCTTTATGTGCAGCTTTGAAATTCGTCCCGTTATCGCTGTATATAACGGCTGGTTTTCCTCTTCTGGCGATAAATCGCCTCAACGCCATTATCATTGACGCTGGTGTCATTGAGGCTGCTAATTCCAGATGTACTGCTCTTGTGGTCAGACACGTTTTTCGCCAACCCCAACGTTTTTCGTGTCACCTTCCTATAGTCACACTCATAGGTCCGAAATAATCTACGGCTGAGCATGTAAAAGGTGGTTCATGATAAGTTATTCTCTCCAGAGGAAGATTTCCTTGTGGCACGTTCTGCGGCTTTGACCTGTATGTCCTGCACCACTGACAGTGATGTGACACACTTCGTACTACGTTACGCAAGTTCAAGACATAAAATTTTTGGTTCACCTCATTCATTACCGTCTGGTGATTGGCATGTCCAAAATGATGATGAACTTCTCTAATCATCATTTTAACGATTTCGTGTTTACCCTCTAATACGACAGGTTTTCTACTTTCCTCAGTCAAATTAGACTTGAAAGGTAAACGCCCATTTAAACGGAGTAAGTTATCTTCTCCTATTTCCATAGCTAATTTACTTAAGCGTGAACTTCTTTCAACGCTTTTGCTTGCTTTCAAGCATTTTATTTTCGAATGGAAACACTCGTCTTGAACGAACTTCCAAATTAATAATTCAGCTCTTTTTAAGAGCGTTATGTCCAACGCGCCATCGGGTCCTTTAACCGACTTTGCTAAAATTTCGTTGGAACACATAACCGACTTTTCGGCTGTGTTGTCGGGTCCTTTAACCGACTTTCTTAAACTCTTGAATTTTTCTACCGCTTGTAAGGTGCGTGTAGTTGCCCCAAGGAATTTCTTAAAGCTTCTAAATCGTCCGTAGTCGGGCAGACTCAACGGCTCTTGCTTTCTTAGCGCGTTTACGCCTTTCGGCGATTTTTCTTCACCCGTTTCTAAGCTATTTATGGTGTCCACTTGTTTGGACCATAAATCGGGACTTGTCCTGAGGAATTCAGGTCCTTTAAACCAGCGATGACTTACATCGAAGGTGGAAGGAAAACTTCTAGTGGCGTCGTCTACCACGTTTTGTGACGTTGGAACCCATCGCCATTCACATGGTTTACTGTGATCTTCGATCTCAGCCAATCAATGAGCAACGAATGGTTTAAAAGCGTGAGGATCTGACTTAATCCACGCTAACACTGTACGTGAGTCCATCCAAAATATTCGCTCGGATATCTCGTACTTGCTATCTTCACTAACTGATGCAGCTAATCGGCTGCCCATAAGAGCTGCTTGTAATTCAAGCCTTGGAATGGCAATTGGTATCAGCGGAGCTACTCTTGCCTTTGCGGCGATCAGCGAAATCCGCATTTCTCCTATCTCGTCCGTGGTGACGTAATACACCGCGGCAGCGTATGCTTTCTCACTAGCATCCGTGAAAGTGTGTAACTCTCCCTTGCCGACGCCTTCAGCAACGGGTCTAGGTACTTCTAAATGACCTAATTTCTTCACTTCCGATATCCATTTACAAAATAACACGTGTAATTCATGTGGAACTTCTTCATCCCAAGAGATGCCTGTCCTCCATACTTGCTGGATTAGCGACTTCCCTTGAATCGTTATGGGTGGTGCGAGTCCCAAAGGATCGAAGGCTGACATCACAGCGCTAGTTATCTCCTTCTTCGTAGGCGGTCGTAAACCTTCCATCGCCTCTTCCGGTGTGTTACGAAGACTTATGGAGAAACTTACTATATCTCGTTTGATATTCCAGATCAAACCTAAAGTGCGTTCTGGGTGCTCCTTATCTTCCAGTGAAGCACTGTCGCTCTTATATTTATTCTCCATTTTATATAAAACCTGGGGTCGGTTGCTAGCCCATCCCCTCAGTTGGAAAGAAGCACGTTTATGTAATTCATACATATCGTTCACTATCCTTTCGGCCGTCGTCACGTCGGGAAATGCCTGTAGATAGTCATCCATATAAAAATTGCTTTCCGTCGCGGAAGCTGCTTCTGGATAGATATGTGCGTTATCCTGCGCATTTCTATTCTTCACATATATAGCGATGCATGGTGATGATGCCGCTCCAAATATGAGTGACGTCATTCTATACTCTTCCGGTGGCGCGTCACGATTGTGCCGCCATAAGAATCGAAGGCTGTCCCTGTCTTCTTCCCGAATTTTCACTTGCAGGAACATTCCTTTAATGTCTGCCATCACTGCCACGCTTCCTTCTCTGAATCGTAGCAGAACGCAAAATAACGACTTCAATAAGTCCGGTCCAGTTAACAATGCATCATTGAGACAACGTCCGCACGTCCTTGCGGCGGCGTCGAAAACTATTCTTATTTTCCTTTTTTGTGGATGAGTCACTGCGAAGTGAGGAAGATACCACGAGCATGGGGAAATGGAAATATGGTTCGCTTTCTCTGCGTAACCGTTAACGATGAGATTTTCAATTTGCTTCTCATATTCTTTTTTCAACTTGCTATTTTTATCGAGCTGCCTTTCGATATTAAACAGGCAACTTTCAACCTGCGCTCTATTCGACGGCATGCACTCATTATCTGTGCGCCATAACAAAGCAGTCTCGTACCTATTATTAAGTATACGACGTACCGTTTTGTTCAAAATATTTAAAGATCGTTCTTCTGGGTCGCTCGCGAGCTTTCGCGCAGACACTCCCAGAGATTCGTAACTAAAATAATCCTTGATTAACTTTTCCATGTCCTCCTCCTTCTTGGTGGAAATGTGGTTAACAATCTTGATTGGTTTAATGCCACCCGATATGTGACCATGTAAAACCCATCCAAGTTTAGTGAGCGATGCTACAGGTAGGTTCTTACCTCCTGAAATTAATTCACGAGTAACTATGAGATGCCAATTTTCCTGGCCAATTAATATGGTAGGTCTGGACCTCTCATAAATCAACTCGTCTTTAATCGGTGTCAAATTAGAACACCGTTACAATAATTATCGGCTTACTAACTGCGGAGAAAGGTTAAGTGACTTAATTGTTTGTACACTTATCTCCTCTAAGTCTTTCTTTAAGAGAAAACGCCTTTTATTTTAACATTTAAGCGATACGAACTGTCATCGTTAATTCGCTTACATCCTATGGCTTCAATACGTAATTCTTCTTTGCGTCCGCGAGGCGCTAACTTCTGAGCCATCCATTCCTCTATGAGTGTCATGGTTGATCCTTCATCCAGAAGAGCTATGGTCTTGTCCTTTCCTCTAGGTCCATACAACTCGACCGGTATAATTTTTAAATATGCACATGCCAGTGCATTCACTGTACTAACAGTTGTAATTTGAGCCTCTTTACCCCCCTCGTCCCCTTGCGGCGAGGTATTTTTATTGGAGTATCGATGTAGCATTCGATGATGTACCATTCTACATCCCTCTACACCACATTCTTTCGCTCTGCACTCTAACCTCCTATGGTCAGGTGACAAACATTGTAAACATACTTTCGCCTTGTTAACCGCTTCCCATTTTTCGCGATTATTCATATCCTCAAATTTGTAACAACTCACTATAGAATGTTCCTTGTTACACATAACACACTTATGTGCTACCCGACTTACAGGCTTATCCTGGGTTATCATAACCACTTGTCGGTTGTGCCCTTTATTATTTCGGCGTTCATAACGCTCGCTCTTAACACAGTTGCGTACAGACCCCTTTGCAGTGTGTACAGTTTGCTTCCTGAATTCAGGACGTTTCCGCTTTTCAGGCACATTTTCATTGCATAAGGACGTTCCAAATTGTTCACTCAATGAATTCAAAAATTTGGTCATCTTCTGTAACTCTGGCTCCAAAGGATGCTGAGCTCGATATTCGAACCATTTAAATTTAATCATAGTTCCAAGTTTCTCTACTATGCGGCTCACTAACTCCGGTGAGTATAAATACTGTGGTTGATTCAATGCTTGTATTGTGGCAACCACGTTCGTAATACGACTTGCAAAAGATCCTATATTCCGGCAATCTTCTGCCAATCTTGGCATACGTCTTACATTCTGGATTTCGGCTAAAATGAGCATCTCAACCCTACCGAATCTTCTTTCGAGAGCGTTCATTATTTCTTCAAGTTCACACAAAGTAAACAACAATGACTTAACCGCTTCCCTAGCTGTGCCCTTTAATGCCTTAATTCTTCAATATGTGCCGCAATAGCGACACAGTGGACTGTATTTTACTTTTTAAAGGATTCCTTGGGAATAAAACAGTAATTATCGTCAAACCTTTCCGTGAGAGAGTAATTACTTTCCCTATCACTTTCCTATGCACTTTTTCTTTCTTGATTATTATATATTCTGCTGGTCCTGAACTGTCCCGAACGATTTGTAAGAAAACTCGTTTACTGAGCTACCACAAAACTATACGCGAAAGAGAGCCGCGCCCTCTGTGCGATTACGCCACTTAATTACATCAATTTGTACTATCACTCTCTCCCGGTTTGCCCAATATCTTTATTTGTATAAGACATACATTTATACATTTTACTTATAAAGATAGCACAAAAAATATCTATACTATGGTATATATTACATTTTTATGTCACAAAAAACCTTTTATTTATTCAACAAAATATGCCTATTTTACCACATATGCACCAAGTTAGAATTCTTAAATATCTAACATATAAGGTTGAAACAATGTTCTTCACTTGAAAATACATCGATCGACGTGCGCGTCTATACATAAGTACCTGTTACTCGTTGCTCTGTAAAGTTAATCTTAAAATAGTGGTAAAAAGTGATCGTTCAGTGATATAAAAAACATTCTTAATAAGTTTAGAAGAAAATCTACATTTTGACCAAATTTGTTTTCAAAAACTCGAGTGGAATAAAGAGATATCAGTGTTTATAATTTAAAATAATTCGTTAACGTATAGTTGAGTGAAGCGAGCTCGCCAACGTACATGAGTCATCGTTGCTCTGCAGTGCCGCATTCAAACGTGCAAGTGAAGTTGCTTCGTGCTACGTTTAATAACAAGTATAGTACAAATTATACCAAATTAAAATATTATGTCGCAAACTAAATCTAAGTTTGGGTGTTGTGACCGACTGGGACCTGCTCCGCACAGCTTAGTATGTAAATTATGCAAGTAGAAATATCACTTGAGCTGCGTAAATATACAAAAATCATTCAAGGAGTTAACGGAAGAATATAAGTCAAATTGGCTGTGTCCATGCTGTCATAGTAAGATCCCCAAAACTGATAATAATAACACCCCAATTAGAGCGGTTTACTAGCAAACGTCAGTTAGTGAACAAGAAAAATTATCGCAAAACGTAAACACTAGGAGAGGAGGGCGAATAGAAAAATTATCTTCGTTGGAATCAGAATCGACAATATCTATACGTAGCATAGTGAGGGAAGAGTTAGAAAATACGAGTACACTAGATCATTTTAAAATTAATATTTTAAATCAGTTTGATCTCAAGTTAAAGGAGTTAGTAGATAGTTTTAAACGAGTGTCTGATTCCTTGTCTGCTATTGAGAAACAGCAAGAAAGTACTAAACAAGAAGTGCAATCTAACACCTCACAAATAAAGCTCTTACAGTCTGATAACGCATCCTTATGATCTTCGATTTTAGAACTCAATTCCAGACTCACGCTAACAGAACAGCATTTTCGAGCTACTAATTTAGAAATACAAAACATTCCAGAGCATAAATCTGAGAATTTAATAACGATTGCTAAACAAATTGCTGCCACCGTGAACTACAAATTAAATGAGTCAGACATTCACGTATGCACAAGAGTCACCAAAGTAAATAGAGATAGTCCACGCCCGCGGTCAGTTATTGTGAAATTTAGCTCGCCCAGAATCAAAAATGAATTTCTAGCAGCTTCGTTAAGATTCAATAAAAGAGCTAATAGTGTTTCTGAAAAGTTAAACTCATCTCATCTTGGACTTGGTGGAGAAAGAAAACCAGTATACATTCTTGAACATCTCTCACCTACGCAAAAAGCAATACACGCAGCTGCACGTGTCAAGGATAAGGAATTAGGATTCAAATTCGTCTGGGTTAAGAGAGGAAGAATTTTTATGCGTAAGACTGAAACATCCGATTATAAATTAATTAAGAGCATCCAGGAATTATCTCAACTACAATAATTTATTATCCTCGTTTTTAATATTTTTTAGTTAAATATATATATATATATATATATATATATATATATATATATATATATATATATATATATATATATATATATATATATATATTTCTTTTTCTCTTTGGTTAATTTTGTATGTTAACAGATCACTTAAAAATCTATTATCAAAATGTAAGTGGGTTAAATACGAATTTGATAGAGGTACGTCAACAAATACTTAATAACGATTACGATATCTACATATTTACAGAAACATGGCTTAGTAGTGGATGCTTCGATTCCGAAATTTTTGTAAACGGCTATAGACGGGATCGCGAGATGTGTTCGATTTCAAATGCAGAAAGAGGAGGGGGTGTACTGATAGCCGTATCGAAACAGTTAATATCAAAGCGAATCACTGAATGGGAAAGTGATTGCGAAGATCTATACTTATATATACGTAATTACAGTGCCAGACCTTTCGGGTAAAAATAGGATCTCGATAAGATTGTGTGCCGTATATCTACCACCTCCAGTAACAGATAACACTATGAATATTTTTACTGATAAGATAAGTTTTATCCTAGAATCGAGTGATGAATTCAAATACACATTAATTGCAGGGGACTTTAATATGAGCGGCGGTTCCCAAGAGGGAACCTTACGCCAGCAAAGCCAGCAAAATACCAATGATATAAGATGCCTTCAAGATGATATAGATAGTGTTTATGATTGGTGCAAGGAAAACAAAATGTATCTTAATGTCTCGAAATGTCAGCACACACAGTTTACTAGAAAACGTCATAAATTGGAAACTAGTTATTGCATATCTAATTATATACTTAAAAATGTTAGTCCTGTTCGCGATCTTGGCATTTTAATGGATAGTAAATTGAGATTTTCAGACCACATAGATAAAATTATTACCGAAGCAAACAAAGCATTAGGCTTTATCCTAAGATGTACCAAAAATTTTAAGAAACTAGACGCTGTAATTCATCTCTACAATACATATGTAAGGAGTAAATTGGAATATTGCAGCACTGTGTGGTGTCCCAATTATAAAATACATGTTGATAGAATTGAGAGAATTCAGAAACCATTTGTTCGTACTCTTTCTATCGATACAGAGCACCTGTAACTACCAAAACATATGAGGAGAACACTACACATTGAAATAATACTAGTTTTTAGTAGAGGAGAAATTAAAGCACTTCAATCTCATAAAACTTACAAAACGTCGAGCTCATTTAGATTTAAAATTTTTACACAAAATAGTTAATGGATCTATCGATTGTCCGCCTTTACTTAATAGACTAACATACAATGTCCCCGCCAGAATCCATGCAAATTGTTTAAGTCCAGGCTATCCAGAACTAATTTGGGTCGTTTTTCACCGTTGGTCCGCGCTACCCGCTTGTACAATGAATATGTTGAGAAGAATCCGGATATTGACATCCACTTCGATAGCATCGCTACTTTTATTGCAATAATTAAAAATGTTGACTTACCTTTATCGTAACTATCGTGATTGACCTTTGTCTTGTTTTAACTTACATAATTTTTATAGTGTTTTCATTACAGTAACAGGATAAAACGCATGATGTGGTTACTTATAAGTGTGAGAACAGTTACCTATTGTACTATGTAACAAATAATTTGTATTTATCTGAGTTGGCTGTATCTTACGTTAGTAATCCAACAAAAAAAATAAAAATAAAAAAATATAAATATCTTAACTAATACAATAGTTTAATTTACATTTTTCCTATACATTTCACCATCTAAACACTTTTAAATTTCTTACACAAAACCATCAATATTTCACTAATCCAAAGAAATTTTCACATAAAAATAACAAAGTATTCACCTATTTTGCTCATACAGTCAATCTGAAATATTTTACAAGTCGATTTTACATAAATTGCTGAAATTCGCAAATATTTAAATTTCTACTTATTTTGACCTCCTAAGTTAACGTGCAGCTATGAACTCACGCTATTTGAACAATTAATTCTCACACGACTTTCAATTGTCGGCAAAAATGGCAAATTTAGCACACACGGCTATCAACTAATACTAGATGAACAACTGATTCTACACGACTCGCAAATTGTAGGAAATTATTTCTAACTAGATTTTTATCAGTTATCATATCTCTTATCAGATAACATAGACAAAACATTTTATGAATCAAACATTGAAAACAAACATTTTGTTTTCGTATAAAACGTATCAAACTCATATAAGATAATACTTATGCAATTAATTTCCATTAATTCTATTTATTCACTAAGTGATCATTTCGACCGGGGAACAAATCCTGGTCTCTAACTTTACTTTAATATTCCTTTAAATTAACATTATTGGAAAAGTGATTTCAACCGGGGAACTAAACTCGAAAACATAATTTATATCTTAAAAATTCCCTATATGAATTTATTAAGGAAATACTACTAAGAAAACGACAAACTAGTCCGGCCTGGGAATCGAACCCAAGACCTTCCAATCATTAATTCGATATTTCTTTAAGATTCAACTAAGTGTTTTCTTATTAGAGTATTATTGCTTGATAATTTGTTTTTAGAAGCTATTCGTAATCAGTTAACTAATAAATTGAAATATTCTTATAGACGCGTCGCCAACACTTAGCTTACTAAAATAAAAGTTAAAGTTTAATTAAGTTACAGTACAACAGGCAGTCTTAACTACGTGAGCCTCTTTACAACTGCTACAAACTGCGGAGCGGAGTGTCGGTGGTAATCAACTAAAAGCTCTTTTCGAATGTTAATTTGTACGTAGGTTTTATTTTGCTCGAGGAAATTTATAACAGTTGAAGATATGCATGAGCTCGTGGAAATGGTTGCGACTTTATTACCAGAGGTCAACTTAAGGAAACTTAAACTTTCTTAAACGTATGTTCGACCACCGCCCAAGAACAACTGCAACGCCAGGGGAATAGCAGATGCGTAGCTGGTTTTTAAAAGAGGAGTCAGCTTGTTTCTTGAAAAAATCGTATCTGTCCGAAAAAATCGCGTGAGGAAGAAAACTTCTAAAAATTTTACCTAAGGTAAATACTTACTAAATCGCGACAATTTTTGAAATAGGTTTTTACTAGGTGGTATGACTTCTTTCCACCTCGGAGTCAGTCTGCGTAGCAACCGCCCACGCTACATTTATCAAATACTACAGTTGTATATACTTTCAGTTGTAAAGACCTTTTCAGGAAATAACGTACATAATAAAACGAAGCATCAACTTGCGCAAAATACGACTTTCTTTATTCCGGCGCGGAGCTTTGTTTTAACAACGCATTGTTTGTTTCTCGCGGAAGACACTTTCCGCTGAACGTGGGACGAGAACGCGCGTACAATATAAATGATCAGTAATGAGCCGGGGACGTTTTTTGTATACAGATTTACTTAAGTGAAGTAACAAACAAACTCACAGTCGGCCTGATGGCAAGTGGCTGCTGCAGCCTATAGCTAACTTTAAACAAAGAAGTTTATAAATGCGTTGTCATCTCTGAGAACTATGACTGAATGCTCAAGGCGTGTTACTATACTGGCTCTCTACAGCCTGCACCCGGAGCACGGCAGCGCGCGCACAGCTGCTGGCGGGAGAACAAGGTGAGAGGGTGACAGCTGCACAGACGTACTGCTGGACAACACAGCAGTCTTGCTGGACAGCACAGCAGTCTTGCAACTGTACTGAGTAGTGGCACCGCTTGTGCTTAATGCATTGTAAAAATAATAAAATAAAAATAAAATAAACTTTATTTCAGTGACATAAATCGTAAAGTCTAAAATCTAAAATCTTGTGTTGAAATCTCCTTTTAGGTAAAAAAGACACCTGTGTCAGGAGATTCTGCTCTTCCTTAACAAGTCACTTCCATAAAGTTTGTGTAGAGCTTCAGTATCATAACTTTTTGTTATTGGCCAGTTTGTCAACATTTTTTACATTTGTACTTATTTTAACTTACCTTTGTTAATTAAATTGAATAAATAAGCGGAAATTGTATTATATTTTGACTAGCAAAAATTGAGTTCCTGTAACAACAGGAGCAACTGTACTTTTCTCTTTTTATTTTGTAAATTTGGGACATATAGTTATATAAGGTTTCATGTAATCATATTAATACTAGATAGTTTTCGGGTTAAAAAATTTAAATTAAAAAAATCATCCACTTTTAATTGATTATACATCGATTCCGATTTTATTTAACCCATCGCCCCATGTCGTGCTTTGTGTGTCACAAGAGGCAGAGGGATACTGAAGCAGGAGCTGGTCAGAAGCGTCTTCCTGATAACACCTCACAATAGTCGTTTCCAGTAAAGGGTCTCCGGATCTCTACACTCACCATACGAAACACAGCAGCATTAAGCTGCTATTTTACGCTGGTATTCTGCGGGAGCATGCTGCAACCATAAGGCTTAGCCGTACGGACGATTTGTAACTTAAATTGTAAAGAAACCCTTAAGTACTATGCAGGCGAAGCCGAGGCGAGTTGCTGTTATGTAATCGGTTACCGTTGCAGTCTACTGAACATAACGTAACAGTAATAGAGACTATTACTGTTACACATGGGCCTCCCCCATAGATCGCCTGATAGGGGGGATATTTGCCATAGTTGCCACGCTCGGCAAGTGGGTTGACAACCGCAGTCTTTTGTTCTTAGTCGTTATTATGTAGACGCTCCTGCTCATCTCGTCATTTGTTTCCATCTGTCGGCTCTTTTGACACCGACGGCATGGTATGCGGTACTGGATATTCTTACACCGAAATAACACGGCAATATAAAAATCTAATATAGATAAAAATAATATTTGTTAGTTCATCTATTATGAGCTGCTATACCATTCATCAGATTGCGGTAAAACTATGTCGACATATTGCTCGCACTTGCGCGGAGGTTATAGACATAGTACGAGCAACTTACACTAGGTGGCGCGCGTATTAGATCGACAGTATTGAATTATATGAAATTTTGAAAGTTATAGATCATTAAATTATAATGAATGTATTCACGTTTCTAATTAAACCGTAGAAATATTTCAAATTAAAAAAAAATATTTCCCCAATTATGAAAAAATGCCAGCATCCGGACTCCACGCTGAGAGTTTCTTGCCCCAATGAACACATGTGGTATAGGTGAAGAATTGTATAGCTGTTCATTTTTTTTTTCATATATCGAATTATTTTTAATTTTTATCTAAAACAAACGTTACCTCTACGTAAGGAATTTCTTCTGTATTAAAGTTACAGCCTAAATACGTCCCACTGCTGGGCACAGGCCTTCCCTCATTTCTGCGTTTCTGGGTTTTAGGGCAAGGAAGTGTCCGCCGCGCTGCCCCAAATGCGTGTTGGCGAACTTCACATGTCATGGAAATAATTTTCTTCTTATTCTCAGACATGCAGGTTTCCTCAAGACGTTTTTCTTCACCGCCGAGCATGTGGTAAATCAGCACTTAAAATTGCAATTAACAATTTCATTGGTGCCGGCGGGGATCGAACCCGGGTTACTCGCATTCTGTTATATATACAGCGAGCGTCAACCATCTGAACTACCAAGGCTTCTTCTGTATTGTAAAGGCATAAATTGCACAAGAACAAACATCCAGACCCGGAACAATTATTTTTAGACCATACAAATAGGTGTTACGTGCGGGATTCAAACCCGCAACCCCAAGCGCAGCCACTCATTGCTAAGCCACTGCGCCACAGAACCGCTAAAATCTCATTGCACTTCCCAAGTAGATTAGTGTTTTCTCCTTACTTACTTACAGGTTGACTAGTAGAGAACGCCTCAAGGCGTTAAGTCCGCATTTGTACTTATTTTTGCAACAAAGATTAAATAAATAAATAAATGCAAGGACTGGAGAAAAAAGAAAAACAATATAACAAAATAGTTTTTTTTATTTGTGATCGTAGCATCGTCAGGCTAACTACGTTTTATTATAAAAGTAAGTTCGTCTCTAGTTTTAGGCTAATACGTAATACGGAATAGTCAGTTATAGTGGCAATCGGCAGGCCATATAGCTCGAAGAACCAACTAACCTCGTCAACAACCAACTTCGGCAACCTCGTATCGGTAAGCAAGGATAAACATACGTGGTAGAGCCACACTGCCGCTATATTAGTAATAGTGTGAGAACGTTGTCCTACCCCGGTCGGATCGACCGGGGTAGGACAACGTTCTCACAGAATACCAGCGTGAAATAGCAGCTTAATACTGCTGTGTTTCGTATAGTGAGTGTAGAGAACCGGAGACCCTAGTATTGAAAACGAGGCATTGTAAAAAATGTTTTCAGGGGTGACAACGCATCGGCATTTTGATTCTTAATCGAGGATGGATGCAGATGCCCATGGGCCACAGCATCCACTTACCATTGGGTGGACTGTGTGCTTGTTTTTACTATCCAAATTAGCCAGAAGTCAATAGATGTAGATGACTCAGGACCGTGCTTTGTTTTATTCCTTAGGGAAGCCTTTGTTCAGCAATCATCTTGTGAAGGGCTGTAATGATGATGATGATGAAAAAAGTCCTTAGCTTGCTGGAGCCTTACCGAAATTTAACAATTTCTTTCACGATAATTAATACTTAGAATCAGACCTCTACTTATATCCATTATATGCAAGATGTTGAAAATTGATCACTTACACCTAGCGGCACGCCACTGCGGAGTATACTCCACCAGATGATGCCTCGTTTAGAGGCGAAACACGGGTCGCATTATCGTCGTTGATGGCATTTTCCTTGTGGTGCTGGGAGTAGTGGTGTTAGGAGTAGTGGTTTTGGAATCAGGTGACGGAGATAGTCCACACAATTCAGGGTGGGCAGAACGTGATTTTTAAAGTTGGTAAGTTACATTACTTTATATTGTTACGTAGATCGTAGCTAATTATTTTTCAACATTTTTAGTTGTTGTCGATTTTCGTAATTTACATTTTGTTTCGCATATTTTTCAGAGGCATATTTATTGAAATAGACTCCAGTTTAAACTTGAGACTAAATACTTTTGTACTTTTTACTGTTGTACTTTTTGTTATATTATGTATAAATGTCTATGGCCGAAGTAGGAAAAGGGCAGATCTCCCGCCGGGCAAGGTGTTCTGCCCGGGGAGCGGCCGACACTCCATGTCAGAGATGTTCTATATATGCTGTTTATGATTCGGAATGTTGATAGCGTGATTTGAGCTTCGGTGTGTTTCGCTTGCGGCGCGACGATAGCGCCGACCGGAGGTCGATAGTGCAGTCCGATTGCCGGTGTGTCCTTTTAATGCCGGTGGGGAATGCATGCTATGTGCGTAAGGGCAAGTGACACCGGTGCGAATGATATGCCGATGTGTAATGCATGCCGTACTACGCACTGGCAAGTGATGCCGGTGAGGACGATGTGCCGGAGCAAGTGCCAGAAGTCTGCCTTATAAATCTGCGGTGAGTCGAGATGAAGACAAGTTGGACTGGCTTGCAGGAACTGAAGACTGCAGAAGACGATTCTCAATAGTGAATGGTGGGAGTTCTTGAGGATAATAACGAAGGCTTGAAGTTGTAGTTTCCGAAGGTTGTTGGTTGCGTGTTCAGATCACGTCGGGGTCACCACTGTGGCCGTAGGAAGGAAAAGGGGAGATCTCCCACCGTGCAAGGTGTTCTGCCCGGGAGCAACCAACGCTCCGTGTGATAGTTCGGAGATGTTCTATATATGCTGTTTATGATTCGGAATGTTGATAGCGTGATTTAAGCTTCGGTGTGGTTCGGTTGCGGCGCGACATCAGCGCCGCCACATGTCGCAGGCTTATTGTATAATTCGCCTGTTTGTATAATCTAGCCGTTTTAAAAAACAGAACCGTTTCGTATTACGGCTGGCGAACGTAAAGCCTGAACGACGTATTGCAATACGGCGGCCAACGTTCGGTCATATTGTATGTTCAATTTGCATTGCAGGGTGACCATGCTAACCAAAAATAAAAA
The DNA here is from genome assembly GCA_036936625.1 of Parnassius smintheus behrii. Taxonomy (NCBI): domain Eukaryota; kingdom Metazoa; phylum Arthropoda; class Insecta; order Lepidoptera; family Papilionidae; genus Parnassius; species Parnassius smintheus. The sequence goes on from JAUPFT010000027.1 coordinate 35,218,680, forward strand.
CTGATTTTAGTTCAAAAAATTTTTATATTGAAAAAAGTAACCAAAACAACTAACCGCCTGAATGATATTCAGCCCATTCGTTTCAGCAGAATCATACAATTAGGCTGCGACATAAATATACTCGTTCTATGACCGCGACATTACCGTAGCTTTTCTACGTACCGCCTACGAAATCTCTTAGCATGTATCGTTATGCTACGACGTACCTATTAAGCGAGAGTATAGCGAATTTTTTGTTTACATTTGAATACGTCAACCCTGGTAAAAATATGTTATGATATGGAACACATAAACGAGATGAGGCTAAGGCGAAGGCTTACGTTCGGCACTGGACCTTTATAAACTATAGTAGGTGAAATCTTCTTCATAAGTCACTGTTCGCGACGGCCTAACAACGTTAAGAAACGAAGTTATAAAGAATATTGTTTTTTGTATTAATAATGAAATTACCAACAAAACTGGATGAAAACGTGTATTAATAAAGTTGTGTAGCATATTTATAACTCTTAGTGTATTTGTATAGAATGTCGTTTTGATAACAAGTGATATAAACAACTTTTATTATATACTAAAAAATCGACCAATCACAGCGCGTCTTATCGTGAAACTCTAGAAGTTTTTAATTAACTGCGTTAGTTCATACTAAAAATAAGGAAAATAATTTTATGTTCTAAAAGAGTTATAAATATGACATTCAATTAGCATATGGCTTATAGATTAAAGAAGTGTAGGGATATTTTTGTATAATTAAACGCATTTCGTAGTTATAGAAAAATCAAAGAATTAATGTACCCAAATATTATGAAAATTTTGGACATTTCGTTTAATAACTTTTTACAATGTTAATATCGTTCATTTTTTGCTCCGTAGCGAACGGTCGCGCTTACTATTTACACTGATTAGTGCAACCGGTGCAATTTTAGCCAGTGCTTCTCAAACTTTCCCATATCTAAGCTTATAAGTTGTTAATACCTGTCGCAATGGATACTCATAATTGTGGTGCATGTGGGGAGTTGTTATCAGAAGGTCCTCACTGCACTGTGTGTAATCAAGAGCTACATTTTCATTGTGCTAAAATAAAAGAAGCTGGCTACCGCAAGCTGGGAGATAGAAAGTCTACCTGGCGGTGTATCAAATGTAAGCAAACTCACTCTACTCAGCCTCCTTTATCACCAAGGATTGAATCCGATGCACTAATACTTAAGGAGATAAGAGCTCTCTCTGATAAACTGGCGCCATTAGAATGCCTTAAAGATGAAGTCATTGCCCTGAGATCCGAATTTGCTGATCTTAAATCTTCACTAAATAATACTAATTTGGCGCTAAAAGAATTTAATGACAAAATTAAGGACTTTGAAAAGCGTCTAGTACAGGTCGAGAAAGTACAAAAACATGCTAACCTAATTCAGACACGGTTAGAAAAACTGGAGCAGGAGTCGAACTCTGCGGAGCAATGGTCAAGAATGAATAATGTAGAAATAAAGGGAGTACCTCAGACAAGCGGTGAAAATTTGTTCGAAATCATATCCAAAATTGGGTCTATGATACAATATCCGATTACAAAGACTCAGGTTAATTTCGTCACGAGAGTACCAACCCGTGAGAGGGAGCACATCAAACCGATAATAATCTGTTTCTGCAATCGCTATGTGAAGGAAGATTTTGTGGCAGCAGCCAGATATGCATCGAAGACTAGTCATCTCACATCAAGCAACTTAGGATTTGTGGGCAACAATAGGATTTACATCAACGACCACCTTACCGTGCACTTATTGTGCACGGTAAGGTGACCTTACTCTCTAAAACAAAAAAGGCAGCAGTTGAAATGAATTTTCGCTATGTCTGGGTCAAGCACGCCAAGATACACGTAAGGAAAGCCGATACATCGCATATAATTATGGTGAAGTCAGAAAGAGACCTTTCAAAAATAGTGTGATGTTAAACTCATTATCTTTTTACTCTATTATTATTATTCATAATGTTAAACTTACTATTTGTGTGATGTTAAAATTATTATCTTTCTATTCTATTACTATTATTCATAATTTGTTTTTATACTACACAAAACTTTTAATATGTCAGTTTGAGATGCATACGCTATCGCGGTGTGTTTACGTATTTTTCATTTTGTTGTGCAATTACGTAATCGTTTACATTATAATTTTTAAACATCTTACCAATATCGATAAACTATTTTTAAATCTTATTACATGTAGCTTGGTTCGCTTTTGGTCTACTCATTTGCTAACGAATATGAACAATATTTGCTTGTTGATATCTTGTACGTATATCATTGATTTTACTCATTGGTCATTTGTCGTGAGCACTCGAGACTCCCGTGTTGGATACGACGGCGCATTATTCCACCTTTATAAATTATCTACCCGCTTTTATATGGTTTTTTCGTTCTATGTTTCAAATGTTACTTTTTCAATATTAGTTAATTTACTTTTATTGGCATGCTGCATTATGACAATGAATTTAGTTATAATTAAGTTCAATCATGGAATCGATTAAAATATATTACCAAAATGTACGCGGTCTACGAACAAAAACACTTAACTTGTTTAGGAACGTATGTTTAAATTCGTATGATATTATTATATTTACCGAAACGTGGTTGGTCGATAGTATACATAACGGTGAATTATTTGATGGCCGATATTTAGTATGGAGACGGGATCGCAATTACTGTAGCACTTCACAAACGCGTGGGGGTGGTGTGCTAATTGCTGTGAGGAATGATCTTTCGGTAGTGGAGAGGGGTGACTGGCGTAGTTCAGCGGAAGATATTTGGGTCTCTATTTTACTAAAAAGATCCGGACCGCAAGTGACATATAATATAAACATTTGTGCGCTTTACCTGTGTAAAGAAAATATCGGTAACTCATATAATACCCAATTGCAAAATTTCACACAAAATATTAATACCATAATTATGTCAAATTCGTGCGACAAATTCATAATCGTAGGTGATTTCAATTTTGGTAGTCAAGTAGATTGGAATGTTTGTAGCGATAATTGTGAGTTATTACCTACCAATTATTCCTGTCAATATATTTCTGATTTTCTCAACTCTGCTTACACCTGCAGCTTATCTCAATATAATTGTATACGTAACTTAAATGGAAGACTACTAGACTTGGTTTTCTCTAATGACACTGTAGATGTTAAGGAATGTTATGAACCGTTAGCAATGCCCGCAGATATGCACCATAAACCTTTGATTATAAAGGCTGACTTTGTTGAAATACACAAATTAGTTGATAAGAATAAAAACACTTATCTTTTTCACAAAGGTGACTACACGGCTATCTGCTCAGCTCTTGACCAGATAAACTGGTATGAGCTTTTGGGAAATGACTCTCTAGATAATGTTGTTAATCTTTTTTATAATAAATTATACGAAATTAGGGACCAGTTTATTCCCATAAAATCCACTAGACGTTCGTCACACCCTCCATGGTATAATTCTGCGTTACTAAAGGTCTTAAAAGAAAAACACGGGTATCATCGCAAGTTTAAACTTTATGGTAATTTATCCGACTACCAATCTTTTGCATTATTACGCAAAAGGGCTAACCAGTTAGAGCGGGACTGCTTTGAACCCTATATTGATAAAGTCGAATCTTCCATAACTAGTAACCCAAAAATTTTCTGATCTTTTATAAAAAGTAGGAATAATGCATCTGCTACTCCTAATGTAATGTATTACGAAGAATCTTCTGCGAATACTGGTGAAGGAGTTAGTAATTTGTTCGCTAAATATTTTAGTACTACGTTCGTTAAACTAGAATTGGAAATTTCGGATCCTAAATTATTTCCTACGACTGATTATAATATTAACGGTATTAGCTCACTACACATCTCAGAAAAAGGTATCTTAAAGCTATTACAAGGCCTCGACATCTCTAAATCTGGTGGCCCCGACCACATACCACCAATATTTATCATAAATTGTGCGGAAAGCTTAGTCAAACCCATTAGTATAATCTTTAAGCGGTCTTTAGCAGAAGGAATTGTTCCACAAGTTTGGAAATCTGCCTTCATAACACCGGTATTCAAAAAAGGCGATAACTCAAATGTCGGAAATTATCGTCCTATTTCAAAGTTATGCCTATTCTCTAAGGTTCTTGAACGAATCGTTTATAATGAAGTCTATTATGCAGTACAAAACTGTTTGGGTGAAGAACAACATGGGTTTCTTCGAAAGCGATCAACTTCTTCTAATCTCATTTCGGCCTATGAATTCATCACTAAAGGCATGGAGCAGCGTGCACAGGTAGACGTAATTTACACAGATTATAGCAAGTGTTTTGATCGTATTAATCATCGCGTCCTTTTACAGAAGCTATTAGCTGCGGGAATACACGGTGACTTGTATAGATGGTTTTGTTCGTATGTAGAGAATCGGTCACAGGCTGTGGTTTTGCGTGGTTACATCTCTGGTTGGTGTACAATTCCATCTGGTGTTCCTCAGGGTTCATTACTTGGCCCCCTCTTATTCGCAATATTTATTGCTGATATTAAGTCATGTTTTAAAAATTCTCTTATTCTTCTTTACGCCGATGACATGAAAATTCTTAAAACTATTCATAATCTAACAGAAGTTACACAACTTCAAAAAGACCTAAACAGGTTTTCTGATTACTGTAAACTGAATAAGCTTCAGTTGAATATCTCCAAATGTTCTCATATAACATTCACACGACAGAGATCTAGAATTGGATTTGGTTATACTCTTAATAATCAGACTATTAGCATGGTAAATCATATTCATGATCTCGGCGTAATATTTGATAGTAAATTGGTATTCGACAAACACATTGAATATACTGTCAACAAAGCATCCAAGGCTCTTGGTTTCATTTTAAGAACTTCAAACTGCTTCCGCTCTCTTAAAGCTATTAAGATTTTATATTGCTCATATGTGCGTAGCCATTTAGAATATGCGTCCCAAGTATGGAACCCACAATATAAAGTTTACATAGCTCGTATTGAAAGTATACAGAAAAAAATTATGAGATACCTCGACTTTAAGGCACAAAAACACTCAGCCAATTATTTTGAAAGATGTAGGAGATATCATTTTTTGCCGTTAGAATATAGACGTAAAGTCAATGATATTTGTTTCCTGGTTAATATAGTAAATGGATCTACTGATTCTCCTGAGCTACTTAGTCACATAATGATTCGGACCGATTTAATGAGATTTAGACAACGACCCTTGCTATATATACCTCTTGCTTCAACGAATTATAGAAAAATTCCTTCTTTCTGCGTAGCGCAATGGAATTTAATAAGCTTTCATCTGCTGTAGATATTGACCTATTTTCCACTAGTTCTAAATCTGTAAAAAAAGTGATGAACAGAGAATTTTTCATTCGCAGCTGCGACTAGCATGACTCAAGTTGCTCATTTTTTTCTGGTTAATGTTTTTGCATTTTTTTGTTATTGTTTTTGTAATAGTTTAAGTATTCCCTAAAGTATTTTTAAATTTGTATAAAGTTGGAAGAAAGTAATATGTGGAGGCTTGTAATTAGCAATTTTTATCACCATTTTGTAACCTTACGAAGATATTAGTCTGTAAGCCTTCCTAAAAGAAAGAAATAAAATAAAATATTTTGAGTAACCTTTATGATATACTAATAAAGTACCAGACTACCGATTTAATGATGTATAGCATGTTAGTGTAGCAATTAGTTTTGTATAGAAAATATTGCAATTTATGCCATTTGTATAGTGAAAAGTTTATGCAATAAAGAGGCAAACGGAAAATGGCAAGCGGCTCACTGCAAAGTATTGCCAAAGTCTACCTTAGGGGCTCGGGACCCAGTACCCGTAGTAGTGTGAAGAACTACCAGTAACAAGTGAAGTGAATTGAGTGGTATCCGGTGGTAGCTGAAGTGACTAGTAGCAGTATATAGTGAATAGTGAAAGTGTTAGCTAGCCGAAAAAGGTCGTAACTGACATTCGCAGTTACACATAGTGAAAGTGTTAGCTAGCCGAAAAAGGTCGTAACTGATATTCGCAGTTACACATAGTGAAAGTGTTAGCTAGCCGAAAAAGGTCATAACTGATATTCGCAGTTACATATTATAATGAAAGTGGTAACTGATATCCGCAGTTACACAAGTGATAAAATCAGCTAGTTTAGTTGATAATAGCTGCTAGTCAGTAGTGTTAGAAAACCAGCTACTACCAATAGATCTTTGATACCACCGTACAATTTAAAGAAATCTTTTGAAATATACAGTGACCAACCAATAGTGAACAACCGTAGTTTAACAACCGTGATCAATACTTATAAAATTTCGCGACTAATCAATCAGTCGAACCGCTGGCCACTACCTTGCTATTTGTATTTGTTGTTTGTTGCTATTCATATTTTTCCTTTACAATTTGACTTGTAAAGGAAAAATGTGAAAAATAAAAAAATGCACACATTTCTCTGCGTGATAAACTTAGAAATGAGGATATCCGCAGTAGAACCAGAGTGACCGACATAGCCCAACGGATTAGTAAGCTGAAGTGGCAATGGGCCGGCCATATAGCTCGAAGAACCGACGACCGTTGGGGAAGAAGGGTTTTTAAGTGGCAGCCTCGTACCGGTAGACGAAGTGTAGGGCGACCCCCACTAGATGAAGTGACAACCTGGTAAGATAAGTTTACTAATAATCCACTGCTGTATCAATATACGAGTACCATTACTGCCCTATCGAGGCAAATGACACAATTGGCACTCTTTGTTTGTAATGAGTCCCACGACGAAATGCGAAGAGGACAGAAACAGAAACTTTTTGGGTTTCACATTTAATGTAGTATAGATTATAAATAATACTCATTGAAAGTCACTTTGTTTTCACAACCCGCCGGCCAAGCGTGGTAACTATTGTATAACCTATGTGTAGAGTTGTGATAGTATGTAATTATGATGACGATGATGATTAAGAGATAATATTTTTTGTGTATTCCACATAAATTATTTGCTACAAAAACTCGCAAACTTACTTTTCTCAATAAAACTCAGTAAATCCCTAATTTCCTAATTTGTTTTAAAAATTATTGAAATATATTTTTAATTTTTTAAATTTAAAATTTAACAGCTGACTTAAACGAAATTTATTCAGATATTATATGCGTCTGTATTAAATACAATACAATTTTAATTCAAATTTAAATAATTCGAAAGCAAAAGAGAACAACGACTCCTGGTAACAACCAATTACTAAATATTATGTTTAATTATAAATAATCAAATTACAAATTCACTCTGTAGTATTTCTATGTAAAAACGACTGGAATAAACACAGTTAAGTAATGTTTTCCGTGCGGGCGGAACAAGTGGTTGTGAGAGGCTGGGCGGGCGCGGACACGAGCGCTCCGGACCAGCGCACCGGCGATACTTTCAGTTTATACAAAGGTACTCTGTGGATACTGTCGGAGTCGGAATCGGATCCGAATACTGCAGTTTCATCTCTAACTTCAGATACTTTACTCGGTATTTAAGAACCGTAAAATATATTACTGATTTTCACTTAATTCCACAGCAGTAGATTTATAAGCGGTGTTATACATCGATTTAGTTGAGTTTCAAGTTTTATCCGTACCTTTAAGTAGTTAGGTAGGTATACTTAATGCCTACCTAACTACTTAAAGGTACGGATGTACTTATTTACTGCCTATGCTAAAAGTTTGAGCTTAGTACATATTATATAAAATAATGCTATACATACATGAACGCAAGTTCTAACAATCATATCAATAATTTTATATCTATGCATAAATACCTATTCATAAACAAACTTGCTGTGGCCCATTGACATCGACGACATGCCCGATGTGGAATCAAAATGCAGACGCCTGAGGATTAAGATAGAATGGCTCGTTACCAGTGAATGGAACCATAAGAAACACTTTACGAAGTTGCTTTACGCTGTCACAGAATAGTGAGCTCGTTGTTCTTCTTTCGCCGAGCCAACCCATTCGCGTTGCAGCCAAAATATTTTTATAGGATAGGGTGACTAACTAGCCCACAGTCCACCTGATGGTAGGTGGTTGCTGCGACCGATAGACATCCACATCTCTCCTAGATAACAAATCAAAATGCAGATGCGTTGTTGTCACCCGTGAGGACTAAAATGGAATGTCTCGTTTGCACTAAAAAGGTTCTCTACACTCACCATACGAAACACAGCAGCATTAAGTTACTATTATTCTGTGAGAGCGTGGTCTTTCCCCGTTCGAGCCGACACATTCGTGCTACAACTATACTACTAATATAACTGCAGCATGACTCTACCACGTAAAAAGATAGAATATAACAGTAAAAGATAAGGTATATCAAGGCAAAAAAGCGTTTATTTTTTATATTACGTGTCTGTAGTTATATATTTATGTACAGTTGAAAGTAAAGCTTAGTTTACATTCAAAATTCATACAATGAGTTACGGTCGAATTTTGTTCCTCGTTCCTTGGACAAGCACTAGCTATTATTTAGGTACCTGATTACATTACATATTTTTTCTTTGTAGGCAATTATTCCTCCCCGTCTTGACCTAGGTGGCAGGAGTATGTTCCCGCTTCACGCCGAGGAGTTCATCAAAGTAGGACACCACCCTCTTATTTGTAAGAGCTGTAATGATGACGATGATGAATACATAGCTCATATTAACCCCTGGAAATGAGGTGATCGCTTTCCAGTTGCTTCATAAATAAGTTTTGTAAGTGATTTGTAGAACGCGTGTTCTTATTGTATAATTCACTTTGACAAAAAGTCCCGTCAAGCTTCTAGCTGGTATTTTCCAGGACAGAGATTTTTTCTGAACCCGTGGTAAAAGTTAAAAAAAAATCTTTTAATAACAATAACTTGTAATCTATAATGAATATGAAATTGTTCTATTCTATTGCATCCCTTGAGCTACTACGGCTGGTCATTATGAATAACTTCTTCGGCTCGGTAGCGCTATGGAGGTTGGCTGCGGTGATGTAGCGGGTTTGAATCCCGTATGAAATATTATTGTTTGCATGATCGACAAACATTTGATCTGTACCTGAATGTTTCTGCACGTGCGATATATTTGTTTTCCTTTCATTTGGGACAACACACAATGAATGTCGCAAAGAACAATGTGTTAAAATAAAAAGAAAATGGATAATTGTACAATCAACTACGCTACCTACAAATATATGTTTATGTTATGAACCAAGTGATTAATCAGGGCATAATAAGGCCCGAGCATAAAAAGACTGGAGATAATCGAAGCGTGGAATTAGTCTCATTTCAAAGATAAAGATGAAAAAGGATATTCTTTTTTTAAATTGATATAGTTTGATACATCGCTTATCCTAATTAAAACTGATAAAGTTACGAACGCGCGGCTCTTATATTTATTATAATCTCACTGTTTCATGATGGTTGATGCTTCGGTGGTTTAGTCATGTAGAAAGAATGAATGAGGAAAGAGTAACAAGGCAAATTTATATGGCAGATGTGAACGACAGAGTCGGTAAGGGACGCCCTAGAAAAATGTTTATCGACCAAATTGGCGATATTTTGAAAATGGGCCACGTTAGAAGTAGTACCCTTAACCGACGAGCATGTATGCGTAGATATATGGATGTAAAGGAGGCGAAAGAGGTATGTCAGGTTCGTGCCAAATGGAAGTCCGTAGTCTCTGTCTACCCCTCTGGGTGACAGGCGTAAGTGTTTATGTATGTTATGTTATGTTATGTTACATGGTTCACTTCACCATACAGTGAACCACGAAGTTCATGGACGGAACACGCGATTGCTGATCATGTGGTCCCGGGTACAAATCGCGAGTCAGGCCAAAATCAAGTGTTTGGTTTTCTGTAGGAAAGGTCTTAGCTGCTACTAAGACCTTCCCTACAGAAAAACTGGAGTCTGGAGTCAGGAAGTTGGCAGTGTTGACTCGGAAGGCACGCAAAGCCATTGATTCTGCGCCTGATCTCGCTCCAGTCGTGTCGGCTGGCTGTCTCGTCAGAGTGTGAGAGTGAGGGAATAGGAAGTGCTCCCCTGCTTACGCTTACACTCGAGCACTGTGATCCTGCGCTGATGGCTAGTCTCGGTTGAGATTGGCCGCCGTATCCGCAATTACGTTTGGGGGACATAATTCATTATAATATATTTTTGTAAAATAAATACTTTATCCTTATTTATTATATTTCTACCTGAAAGCGACGAGCAAACACTGTACATTCTATGAACCCTTTTTCAGTCATTTTATTAATAAAGCGAGACACTTGTCAACAGTCCATCGTACGGTAAGCGACGCCCGCCGCCCATGGACACCTAATACCTGCATTAATCACAGCTCCGTATGGTGAATGTTGAATAAATATATAAATAAACTTCATTTGAATTTTGTTTCTCGCACGACTTTTTTGTTGAATTGTTTACCAACGATGATTTAACCGAACCGATACGACTGAGGAACCTTCAAGAAACGTGCTTACTCCACATTGATTAAAAGTACTTTTACTGATTTTATCGTGTTTTATTTAACTTACCGTTAACCGTCCTGGTTAACTTTGACATTGTTCATGGACGGCGGTAGTCACCATCAGGTGAGCCGCATGATCATTTGCCCCTCTTCTATGATAAAATGTGTTCATATCATTTCAAGTTTGTATTGTTTTAAGATTTCATATTAAATTCATTACGATTTATTCATTGTAGCTGGCAACACTCCCGGGATTGAGTCTAATGCACCGGTAAGGACGCATGCGTTTTTACATTTTAAATTTGGAGGCGTCCATGAACTTTAATATCCCCTCGACAGTCCAAACGCCATATTCTGGCGTCTCAAATAATATGCGCATCTGTCAAACGCCATAATATGGCGTCGAGTGATAGCAAACTATTTGTAACATATATATGATATATAACATATATATCTGTTATGCATAATCTGATAGCTTATTTAATAACGTTTCCATTGATATATGATTTTAATATACTTACTTAGTATTTATGTATATGTATATATATATATATATATATATATATATATATATATATATATATATATATATTATTCGTGTATTGCTAGACGGAGGGAAACCAATCAGGACTCCCTTCCATATTACAAATTATCCAGAATCCCCGTATTATACATATTTTTTAATTCATTCTCCTGCTTAACGCAATTCCTTTGTATGGTGCGACGTTGCCACCCTTATTAGTTATTCCGCTTTGCAATATTTTATTTATAGGTGATATTCTGTTTATGTACCTAAGTATTCGATAGATTCCTATAGTTTGTTTTTTTCGCAGGAGATAAAAATAACAGATCTTTATTAGGTAGATTCGTTTAGCACGAATAATAGTTTCTATGATTCTGGTTCAGATTAGATTTGATTTTATTCACTTAAGTTTCGTATATTGTTCAAAATAATGAAATAAATCCACAGAATGTGCATTTATCATTTCTGTCTCCGGCGAAAAAAAACAGATAGATATCATGATTAATTTACATGATTAATTTGAAAAAATATCTAGGATTGCCCAGCCGTGATACATTACAGATTGACTATGGTGGAGCCACGTGTTTAAGGCTGCCGAAGTCTAGTTCCCCGGTCGAACCTTAAACCTATTACGCGAGATATTAACTAAAGTGGACTGTATATGCGATTGCTTCTACGCTTACGTAAAAGCGACTACTATAGAATGCGGTATAATGCACTCGCTCTTCCCTAAAAACTAAACTATTATTGTGCCAAATCGCTGAAAAGGAATCCTGCCTGATTAGGAGAACAACAAAATTGGAGCGGGTTAAACTATATAAGGCAGGGACTGATTAAAGGAGTTGACTCACCGGGGTTTCTTCTATCCTGTTGAGCACTATAGCTGCAACTTCTGGAACTTCTTCTGGAACACTCCGGAGAGAGGCGGTGCGCGACTATATCTCACACGATGTGAGGCGGGTCTCCTGGAGCCCGACTGCTTCCAGGCTAAAGCGGTTTCTACTAGCGGTGTGGTTTCAACGACGACTGCGGTGGAAAGAGGACGCGCAACGGTCGCGCGTGTCTTATATGTCCTCGGCTCCGATGATTACGTGACATTCTAGAATCATCTTCTTGCCCCTCCCACCCCACCACCCCGATGTGTCGATAGGAGGGTACGAATGATATCGTTTTTCGGAAAGGAACAAGCGACTTGACACTCCTACCATCAAATATAATAATACGAATGGTTTTCCGCGCAACCATCTCCCCCGCCCTTGAAGGATTTCCTTCAAAATTGACTAATACAACTAGAGCTAAGATCAACTAACAAAATAACTAACTAACGCTAAGATTACCTAAATTCAACTACAATTTAATCTAGAAAGCTAATTTAAATTATGGAAGAGGCAGGGGGCACAAACGGACAACCGGACGCAAGTAAGACCCAACCGTGGTCTTAACGCGAGCTATCCTAACTACTCCGTCGGAACCGGGAAAGACCTCTTCGACAATTCCTAACGGCCAGTGGAGAGGCGGCGTATTCTCTTTGGTGAGCACAACTACAGTTCCTACAGCTAAAGGCTCAGTTGCTGTGTTCCATTTTTGTCGAGACTGCAAAGTATGCAAGTATTCCATCCTCCATCGTTTCCAAAACGATTGCACTAACCGATCTAATAATTTGTAGCGTGCGGAAATGCTAAGTCTGTTCTCATCCATATCTGCGGCTGGCAAATACTTTAAAGGCGTTAAATTCAAAAAATGTGCTGGAGTTAGAGCCAGCGGTTCCGAGGGGTCACTAGACAACGTACGACAAAGTGGGCGACTATTCATTACGCATTCAATTTGAGCGAGCACCGTACTTAGCTCTTCGAAGGACAAAATTTGATCTCCTATTACTCGGTATAAATGACTCTTTAGACTCTTTAGACTCCAGGGGCAGTCTCCCAATTGCCCCCAAAATGACTCGCGGCTGGGACGTTCAAAGACCACTCAATGCGGTTCTCGGCTAGAATGTGAGCGAACTCCGAATTATAATACTTGCTAGCTAAGAGCTCATGTAGTTCCGATAGAATACGTTTTGCACCGACGTAGTTCGTACCGTTATCCGAATACAATTTACTTACAGGGCCTCTGCGGGATAGAAATCTTTTAAATGCACCCATAAAGCCTGCTGTGCTTAGATCACCAACGAGTTCTATATATGCACCGAGACACACGAAAATGCAGACGTAAGCCTTTGTGGATCTTATACCACGCCCGCGAGTGAGCGTGACCTTAAACGGACCAGCGAAATCAGACCCGGTGTGCGTGAAGGGCTTTACTGATTGTATTACTCTACAAGATCTAAGTTCCGCCATTTCCGGAAATGACGGCTTGGGGCGTGCCCGAAAGCAAGCTATACATCTGTGCACCCGATTGCGTATTAAACTACGTGCAGAAAGAATCCAATAATTCTGACGCAAAATCGACATCAACAAGTCGGGGCCAGCGTGCGAGTTCAATTTATGATGGTAATCGACTAACAAGTTCATGATATGGTCTTTACGCGGTAAAACAATAGGGTGCCGTTGGTCGAAACTCAATTGCGAGTTGGACAAGCGTCCACCTACCCTTACAATCCCATCCTGTAAAAATGGCTTAAGGCGTTGAAAGGCGCGACTACAAGCTCTATTCGATTGTAATCTTCTAATTTCTTCAGAGAAGTGCGCACGTTGAAGTTCACGTAATACTAGCGACTCAGCATAGTTGTAATCGAATGCTAAGACATACGAACGTCGCGGTAACAGCTTCGCGAATCGACAAACGTAAATTACGCTACGCAATAATTTCGACCAAGAGGACAAGCGGTTCGCCAAAGCAATGATTGGAGAAACCTCGCTCGAAACGTTCGCCACTAGAGCGTGTCTCTTTTCTTCCGGCGGTTGTGACACTGACGAAGGTTCGAAATCGGTTATTGGCCATTGCGAGGGATCCAAGTGAACCCAAGCAGGCCCGTGGAACCAAAGCGGGTGGTTCGTTATTTGCATCGGGGTGAGTCCACGGGATAGACAATCGGCGGGGTTTTCCGTACCGGACACGTGATAAAAGTTCCGCGTTTCTAACTCGTCTTGTATCTTGGCCACTCGGTTTGCAACAAACGTATCCCAACGGTGGGGTGAAGAATGAACCCAGCATAAGGCGACGGTGGAGTCGGAAAAGGCCAATATCCTTTCTATGTGAACTCTATCCCTACATGCGCTGATAACTGCGGTAATAAGCTTGGTGAGTACTAATATTGCGCAAAGCTCTAAGCGCGCCAGAGAGACAACCTTACGGGGGGAGACTCTCGACTTAGAATTAATGAGGCTAATCGAATTGCTACCATTATTCTGGACGTGGAAATATACAACGCCCCCGTAAGCCTTCTCGCTGGCGTCTGCAAACCCAACGACTGTTATGGCGCTACTTCTATCTACGTTTATATGACGCGGTATTTTAATTTCTCTTAATAAAGGAAGTTCCTCTCTAAAGCGCTGCCACAACCGAACAATGCTGTCAGGCGGCGAGTCATCCCAGTCGCATTCCAATAACCAAAGTTGTTTAATTAAAAGCTTAGCGTATAATACCACTGGAGCTACGAAACCCATGACGTCCCATAATCTAGCAACGCATGACAGTATTGTGCGCTTTGTGCATTTCTCTACGGGCGGATTTACCTTAAGGCTAAACACGTCGGACTCTGGTGACCAACACAGACCGAGCACCTTGTGTGTATCAGAATCGTCGAATTCCTTTATCGCCGAAAGACGGTGTGATAGTGGGATTGTATCCAAAACCGGACGCGAATTACTAGTCCACTTCACAAGATCGAATTGACCCGATTTCATGAGCCTTATAACCTCGGCGGTGGTTAGGGTTGCCTCCTCCACGCTATCGACCGAGTACACAAAATCATCCATATATAATCCGCTCTCAATTGCCCTCTTAGCTTTACGATAAGAGGGACCTTCATCATGAGCGAGCTGTCTCACCGTGCGTAACGCATGAAATGGGCTCGACTTTAAACCAAAACAAACGCGGTTAAATTCAAACACCATTAGAGGTTCCTTTGGGTTGAAACGATATAAAATGCGTTGGAATCTACGGTCGCATTCACGGACCCCTATGCAAAGAAACATTTGACGAATATCGGCGGATAGTGCTATACTAAACAAACGAAAATTGACTATTATATTAAATAAACTGCCCTGTAAATTTTGCCCACTATAGAGGATATCGTTAAGCGACAGGTGAGTGCTAGTTTTAGCACTAGCGTCGAGCGCTACACGTAACTTAGATGTAAGTTTGTCCTCTCTAATGACTCCGTGGTGTGGTATGAAATACGACGGTGTGTCTTCGTAGTTATCTAATTTCGAAGCCACAAGTGATATGTAACCTTCTCTTATGTATTCGCTAATGACGCCGTCGTAAGCTTCCTTTAACTGGGGTGAAGCGAGCATCCTACGCTCCAAGCTGTAGAAACGTTTTTCCGCCATTTGACGCGAATCGCCGAGAGATAAAACATCTCCTTTAAAGGGTAGCGCTACACTATATCTACCGTCGCGATCACGAACGGTCGTGCGGACGTAAATTTCCTCGCATAACCTGTCATCTGAGCTAGCTATGGGTGGGACGTTCACCTGCTCCATCTCCCAAAATTTGCGGACTAACGACTCGAGCGGTTCGACAGCCATACCACAATAAGAGGTTGCCGAAATACTATCTATGATGGGGGCGGAGCCAAGGATCACATAGCCCAATACGGTTTCCAGTGCGTAAGGCGCGGTATGCGAGGAGTTGCCCCTGACCTTATTGTTTAACAAAAGATGAGGGAAAAGCGATGCTCCAATGAGCATGTCTATGTTTCCAGGAACGGCGTAAGTGTCGTCCGCCAGAGTCAAATTCTTAAATTCAATCATTGCCGAGGTGTCAACCGAAACGGTTGGCAACCGTTCAGTGACCCTATCTACTAGTAGTGCATTTATATCAAAGTTAACATTACGATCTATCCGAGAATAAAATTTTAAATTTATATATCCCTGTGTCGATTTACTAGTGCCTCCGATGCCTTTAATTACAGGACATGAAAGTGACCTACTTATTACTAAGCCTAAGCGCTGACAACATTGTCGCGTTATAAAGCTATTTTGGGCTCCGCTGTCCAGCAGTGCACGGACCCTTTGTTCGTTTCCACGCGAATCCCTAACCAAAATACGTGCCGTACCCAGTAACACGGTTGAAGGAGGTTGTGCTCCCATATTTGCCAATGAGCACAGAGCGACATCACCAGGTCGACCGCTAGAATCGTTGACCTTAGTAGGGGCGAATTCCTTATCCGCTTTACTTGACGCCGCTATGTTGCTATTTTCAAAATGTAATAGCGTGTGATGTTTCCTGGCGCACTTGGTACATACGGAACTCGAATTGCATTTTGCAACTAAATGCTTATCGCTTAAGCAGTTCAAACATAGGTTGTTTGTCTTTACTAATTTATAACGCTCGCTTGGTGAATATTTACGAAAAGTCGCACAATTATATAAATTACCGTGTCTATCTTTACATACTAAACAAGTATGCTGGAGTGATGTTGGCGTAGCGGTTACGTAAGTTAACGACCCTGCTATTTTAGATGGTTGAGTATGTCTACGGTCGACGCACCTTTTATTCTCCTGTTTAACGTTCGGAGAGCGCTGCATCACCTTTATTTGATCTCGCACGAACGATGTTAATGAATGAAAGGAAGGCATCTCCGAGCTACGATGCTCCATTTCAAACGCACGCACGGTGTCGGGGTCCAACTTCTTCAGTACAATATGGAGAAACACCACGTCCATAAGATCATTAAATTTCAAATTCTTAAGTGCAGCCACCGATACCACAAATTTATCTAGAAATTGCTCTAAGCCGTTGATGTTCGCGGATGATATAGATTTAAGATCGAATATCTGGTTCAAATATTCGGAAGCTAACATTCTCCTATCTTCATATTTAGTTTTAAGCGTTTCGAATATTAATAGGTAATTGTTTGCTGTAGGTGTAAAACCAGAGCAGATCGACTGTGCCCTGCCACTAAGTTTACTGATTAAGTAATATAATTTTTCGGCGTCCGATAACGATGGGTTATTGTGTATATTGATTTGAAAACTACTGAAGAAGAAGGGCCACGTCTTAATATCACCATTAAATACCGGAATATCTATTGGCGGCAACCTAATCGAGTCGCTTGGACGTACCTGTTTTTCCGGCTTTGCTTCGTTTTGAGATAGTAGGGATCTCGCAATTCTTTTCACGCGACACAACATATCTTCGAATGCCAGCAGCGGTTGGTAGTTCACTATGTATTTCGGGTCGATTTGTAATTCCAAATGATTAATTTGGTCTAATATTTTTTCGTAATCCATTCGTAAAGAATCTATCGTTTCGATTTCAGTCAAAAAGGTTTCCCGCACTGCTTCTATATGAATGTTCTTTATATAATCACTTATATTCTGCATACGCGAAAAGAGTATGTCCCTCTTGGCATAAAGCGTTTTAATTTTGATTTCACTTCCACTAACTGCCATTTTAAACTATTATGATAAAGTTATATCAATCACAATTAATCTCACAACGCACAAACAATGAAGGATGGACACTCAGTATGCCGTATTACGTAATTAAATCGAACACCTGCGCAGCGAGTCGAGGTGACGCGTCATTTGCACTCAATAATTTTATCAAGATTGTGGGTAAGCGTATCAAACGGTTCCTATTACACTGTTTCAATTATTTAATAGGCTTTAAATTTGATCAAATACGAGCGCTATAAAACGAATAATTCTGTTTGCGAGTACCTAATCAAAATTTAAATTTAAACGAACACTATTTAAGTCTATTCTATAAATTAGAGTGCATTATCTAATTAATTAATTCAACAATTCGACCAAAATCCGGCTCGAAGGACCATAAAATGGTGGAGCCACGTGTTTAAGGCTGCCGAAGTCTAGTTCCCCGGTCGAACCTTAAACCTATTACGCGAGATATTAACTAAAGTGGACTGTATATGCGATTGCTTCTACGCTTACGTAAAAGCGACTACTATAGAATGCGGTATAATGCACTCGCTCTTCCCTAAAAACTAAACTATTATTGTGCCAAATCGCTGAAAAGGAATCCTGCCTGATTAGGAGAACAACAAAATTGGAGCGGGTTAAACTATATAAGGCAGGGACTAATTAAAGGAGTTGACTCACCGGGGTTTCTTCTATCCTGTTGAGCACTATAGCTGCAACTTCTGGAACTTCTTCTGGAACACTCCGGAGAGAGGCGGTGCGCGACTATATCTCACACGATGTGAGGCGGGTCTCCTGGAGCTCGACTGCTTCCAGGCTAAAGCGGTTTCTACTAGCGGTGTGGTTTCAACGACGACTGCTGTGGAAAGAGGACGCGCAACGGTCGCGCGTGTCTTATATGTCCTCGGCTCCGATGATTACGTGACATTCTAGAATCATCTTCTTGCCCCTCCCACCCCACCACCCCGATGTGTCGATAGGAGGTTACGAATGATATCGTTTTTCGGAAAGGAACAAGCGACTTGACACTCCTACCGTCAAATATAATAATACTAATGGTTTTCCGCGCAACCAGACTATATTATTATTTATTTTACTATTGTAAATAAGTACTAATTGTAGACATTGACAGGTTGTTAATTACTGTGGCGTATTGTTGCTGACATGAATAACTCCGAAAATATAATTTATTTACATACTTGCTCATATTGAGTTTTGGTGCTCTTACTGCGAGTTTACGTTTTATGATCACTATCTTAAGGATGAGTGCGAACTATTTACCTAATCTATACCAAATTACTCTCTACTTAACTAAATTCATTTTTGTGAAAGGCTATTTTTGTTAAATTATGATATTATGTTTGGTTTTGCAGTTAATTGAAATACAATTTGTTTGTGTTTGCTGTTCTAAATATTGGACGCTATATTACTAAAAACATGCATATTGTGCTCTAATTGGCGTCCGTATTGTGACCTACGCACATTGAGAACTTTCCACGCTTATGCTTGCTTGCATTTAAGTTTCTTTGGTTATATTTACTAACTTGGGTAAATAAACTTGTGTAAGATGATTAATGTACTTGACACAGACATTGAACGGAGTATTCACCCATATACGGACGTAAGAATATCCTAAAATATTCACACTAAGTTTTATTTGATGTCCACTTCTTCGATATCCAATGTTCAAAGTTGTTGTTGATTATTGCATTTTACTATTTATTTATTTTGATTATTTATTTAGTGCTCAAGGTATATTTCGGTATTTTTTGTCGGTGTATACTGTACTCAGTGCTAGTAGATAATTTTACTTTCCAATTTTTTTTTCCTTGACTGGCCTGTTGGTCTAGTGGTTAGTGACCCTGACTGCTAAGCCGGAGGTCGTGGGTTCGATTCCCACCCAGGACAAATGTTTGTGTGATGAGCACGATCATTTTGTTCTGTGTCTGGGTGTAATTTATCTATAATATTTATGTATTTAGAAATATATAAGTATGTTTCATCAGTTGTCTAGTACCCATAACACAAGCTCTGCTTAGCTTGGGACTAGATGGCGTTGTGTGATAGTTGTGTAATATTATTATTATTATTATTATTATTTTTAATTTGTTTTCGTGTCCTTAGATTTAGCTACATGTAATAACATGGACGTCCGAATATCTTAAAACATTCATACTGAATGATATTTGACGTCCATATTTTTGAATTTTGTTATATTTCTATATGTCAGATTGATCGTCACATTATCGGTAAAGTTTCATACCGCACGATATTTAACGTCCATATAACCATGAATATATTTATATTTTAATTTCTTGTGTATAAGACACACATTAATGGTTATTACTTTAATGACATTTTTCGCCATTGTTTTATTTTTATTTTAGTGTGGGGAGCCCATGCGGTATGAAATAGTCACTTTGGTGTTTCATAAAATGCTCCATTCCAAAAACGATAAAACGCTTATAAAAACCTTTCTTATTTCTTTTTTGATAAATGTTGCCGTTCGTAGCAGTTTTTGGGGCACTGTGTGCGCCAAAATTTTAACTTTAAATTACTACCTGTGTACACATAATAATATGGACGGCCGAATATCTTAAAAAATTCATACTGAATGATATTTGACGTCCATATTTTTGAATTTTGTTATATTTCTATATGTGGCCGTCAGATTATCGGTAAAGTTTAATACCGCACGATATTTGACGTCCATATAACCATGAATATATTTATATTTTAATTCCTTGTTTATTAGACACACATTAATGATCATTGCTTTAATGACATTTTTCGCTACTGCTTTATTCGTATTTTAGTGTAGAGAGGCCATGCGGTGTAAAATAGTCATTTTGGTGCTTTATAAAATGTTTCGTTCTAGAAATGATAAAACGCTTAGAAGCTTCGAAAATGTGTGTGAAAAATTAAATTCTATTTCAACTAACTGCAAAACCAAACATAATATTATCATAATTTAACAAAAACAGCCTTTCACAAAAATGAATCTAGTTAAGGAGAGTAATTTCGTACAGATTAGGTACAATAGTCGCACTCATCCTTAAGATGCAGTGAGAACACCAAAACTCAACACGATCAAGTAAATAAATTATATTTTCAGAGTTATGTCAGCAACAATATGTAGTGTAGTAGATGCAGTAAAACCTTATATAAAAATGAGTTTCTTCGCCAGACCATATTAGGTTATTAGTCAGAGGTTTTTAGTCACAATATAATAAAACAAACTTCTATGAAACCTGTCAATATCTACAATTGAGTCCATCTTCCTGTACTCAATCAGAAAGTAACTTATACTCAAACAGAATTATGGGTTGCTTACGAAATACCTAACAAGAGTTCTTTTAGGCAGATTAGTACCAAATGTAAAACGTTAAAATATAGTGCAGCATGAAATAAACCGATAAGCTGACGTGCGCATCTACATATATAAAAATATAACTAAATTCAAAAATACGGGTGTCAAATATCATTCAGATAGATAAATGTAAAATAGATAAATGTAAGTTTAAGAAAACAAGTTTAAAAGTAAAATTACTGGTACCAAGCGCAGTATAAACCATATAAAAATGTCCTGCAGACCGAATTACGGTCACAGCGGCGCAGGACAGTATTATAGTGCCCAAGTGCTTGCGCATGCACAGGTGCACTCTCTATTCCCTCACTCTCATAATCCGATGGGACGGTAAACCGACACGACCGGAGAGAGATCAGGCGCAGGACCAACGGCTTTACGTGCTTTCCGAGGCACGGGGGTAATACACCGCCAACTTCCTGACTCCGGGCAGTTATTGAGAATTTCTTGACAGAAAAACTCAATAATTGTTTTTTTGGCCCGACCCGGGATTCAAACCCAGGACCGCACGATCAGCAGTCGCACTACTACAATCACTAGACCGACGAGGCAGTCATTACCATATATCACTAAATACAAGTAACACGTTGGCAATGGTGACGGAACGGCCACGTCGCATCTTCTAATTTTGTGCGGAAGTCAAATACGGCCATAAATGAAAGTATTCACAAATCGACAGCAGCGCTATTATTTTTGCAACGAAAATTAGCGGAACTACGTAAATATTCAGTACAGCAAGATTGGAAGAAAATGACGTCCAATTTTTTTTAGATTTTGACATTTCTGTGATCAGCATGACAATTTGCGAACATTGCGCTAGGTCTCCTATTTGACGTCCGTATATTGGACGTCGTAAGCAGGTTGACGCCACATTATATGCAAAATTGGTCATAGTGGACGTACAATAAGTTATGGGATGTATATATATATATATATATATATATATATATATATATATATATATATATATATATATATATATATATATATATATATACATATATACTTAGTATACTTGTTATATACTTAGTACTTCGGAAAGTGCTCGACAGATGCGCCATATTGGCCAAAATGACCCCGACATTCGAGTGGATATTACTGATTCTTAATTTATATCGATAGTTTTAAAGCTTATAATTTTTAGTTTGATTTTACAGTGGTTTGGGATGTCTAAAACTTTGTAACCTTTCTATTCGAAAATATACATCGAAAATTTTACCTTAATTAGAACGAGATAAGGTTCAGATAAGTAAAATATTTAATCTCATTAAGACGCCTCAACATTATAAAGACAAAATATTCAACTGAAAGCTCTTTTTCAACTAATAAAGATTCAAATTCTTTTGACAAACAGAAGCTTATTACGTCTGTCAAACGGAAGCATCGTTCAATTCTAAGATATACTTTTAAAGTTTTACTAGGGTTATGTCAAGTGAAATTAAACCTTAATATATTTAAGTAAGTTTGATTTTGAGTAAACCTATTCTTAGGGATTTTATCGCGTTTATAATATGTATGTATAAATAACACACAATGACAGATGGTCGCCAAGTTGTTGAATTCAAGGATTATCGTATTCACGCTATTTCTGTAGACCTATATTTATTATTAATTTTACCGAAATATAACTAAGTAGGATCACATTTGACGAAAATTTAACGTAAAATACACACAAAATGGAACAAAAAAAGAATTAAAAAAAGAAATACTATCAAATTGAGACCCACCTTCTTAATATGTAAGTCGGCTAAAATCCATTGCAACTAGGGCTATCAATTTTACCTCTATTTATCTTAAATAACTAAGCCTTCAGAAGAAAAATTGTAAACAGTACGTCACTTATTTGACAAACATCCATTTATCTGTACACTAGCAATCCGCTCCGGCTTTGCACATGTCATTTCTGGATCTAGAATACCGCGCCACCTACTGAATCCAAGTATGAAATCGAAAACCATTCTGGGACCCATTCAAATACACAAAACTTTCAGCAACGGCTCAACTGGTCGAGAAGAAGTTTCACGAACAGATATAAAGCAATTCCAGGAGACTTTAGCTATATTTCATCCACAAAACTGTTATCGATAAAATAAATGGTCCTAGACGATTATTTAAAAACATTTAAATGCCGCCAAATAATGATCCCTCACAAGCGCAGCATAGGTGAGTCGTTACTCAAAAATAAAGTCACATATTTTTAAGTGTTAAAATCCGAATAAGATGAATTAACTCATCGAATCAATAACGGCTACGAGGTGCAGTGGCTGAACACTGTGTTGCAGCACTCAGAGCCGCGGGTTCGAATTCCTCAACGAATATTTGTATAGCAAATAATTAATCCTAATCATGGACATCCACAAGTCGAGAGGGCCTGACGGAATCCCCCCAATTGTGCTGAGGACGTGTGCTCCAGAGTTGGTACCGGTTTTAACGCATCTTTTCCGGTACTCCTACTCCCTAGGCGTAGTCCCAAAATCATGGAAGACGGCTTTCGTCCACCCGATCCCTAAAAAAGGCGACCGCTCAGACCCGTCCAACTACCGACCTATCGCCATCGCCTCCTTGTTCTCCAAAACAATGGAGTCCATTGTAAACTGCCAGCTCATGAGGTACCTTGAGGATCACCAGCTGATTAGTGACCGCCAATACGGTTTTCGCCGTGGTCGGTCAGCTGGTGATCTTCTGGTCTACCTAACTCACAGATGGGCGGAGACAGTAGAGTTCAAGGGGGAGGCATTGGCCGTTAGTTTGGACATTGCGAAGGCCTTCGATCGGGTTTGGCACAAAGCGCTTCTTTCGAAGCTCCCTTCCTATGTGCTTCCCGAGAAATTGTGCGATTGGATCACCAGCTTTCTTGCAGATCGGAGCATCAAGGTCGTTGTAGACGGTGCAAGCTCCAATTGCAAGCCTATTAATGCTGGTGTTCTACAGGGCTGCGTGCTATCGCCAACGCTGTTTCTTCTGCATATTGTAACGCTTCCCCCCTCTCATAGTAATAAATAATATTATACTAAATATTATTAATTCACCTTTGTAATAAAAATTATATATATGTGACCAAGATAAATAAGATATGTTTTGATCTTTCTAAATGATCTTTCTAAAGGTTTAATAATAGGCCGTTTGTAATATTTTGGCGTGATCGTCTTAGTTAGGACCCTTATTTACGTTGTGTTTGTTTAGTAACTTAGTTCTTTTAGGTGTCTTTTGGAAGAATGAATATTCACTAGAGCAATTGAAAGCTGTTGGTAGTGCCTTATAAGCTAAGTGAACCCCGTTCGCGAAGACAGGGCTCGAGAAAGGTTAAGAACATAAAACGTCCTATTCCACTTGTATCAGGTTTTACATTATTAATTATCCCTTCCCGCTCGGAAAAGGCTCAAAATATATTTATACAAAATACCCGATACAAGGGCTTCACTCTCCTACATTTATTTAAAAAAAATGTAGTGGAGGCACACGGCCCCACACACGCCGTGCACGGTGAGTGCCAACCATTTTGATGCACTCCCCCCGAAGGTAACGCTAATTTGGGAACTGGACCGTAGTCCACAGCAAAATAACTGCAGAACCAGTAAAAGAGACTTAGCCCCTTGTTAGTGCGTAAGCACAAACATCGATCGAAGTTGCGCATGTCAATGCGTGTAAACGCCATACAGAATACGAACGAATCCAGCCACAGTAAATGTACGTCACACGGTCTAGGCAAATAGGCACACTGGCCGTAAACCCTCCGTGAGCGCCACCACCTGCCAGACCGCCGCTCCTGCAGACGTGATGTAAGTGTACGGCATCACCACCGATTGCATGATCAGCACGGCTACTAGCCGCAGAGCGTGTCATGAGTCTACTGCTCACCTCAAAGGAATGGGGTCCCACGTTGTGCGGCTTTCGGCCGCAGCCTTGAGAGTCTCCTCAGATCCTCCCGCCAGCTACCACCCGCATGAGGTCGACACATATGCTCCACCAACCAATACAACGGCAGATATAGCCAAAAGGCAGTTATAAGATAAGAGTAATAATTCGCCAACAGAAAGGTTTTGTGTCACTGACGTTGAGCAAATGCATTTTCGATCATGTTTGTCTCACCCACCGACAAGTTGCCTTCAATCATTCAAAGGTGGGAAAGTTACAGAGATATATTATTATGTTGTTATATAAAACATCATAGAGGGCAGACAGTCTGCAGCCCCGTAACGAAGGGACCCGACTTGGGCAAAGCTACTTAGGTGTGATTCAAACCAAGACGCAGAGAGCGCCATTGAGAATAGCGTCCCACCAAACAACCATCGCAAAGACGCAACGCTGTAGAACGCAACAAGCATCAATACGACTATCGTTGGGCTTACACCATCCCAAGGTTCCCCATACATCCCAGCAGACATCACCACCCGCATATCTCCATCGACCAGAACCACAAGAGTGCGTCGAATCAGGCGCAGCACACCCGCAGGTCCATCACAAGACGCAATACCGCAAGTAGCAGTAAGCATCAATGTAACTATCATACGGATGGCGCCCCCTCACAACACATGACCCCTATCGATTTTGGTAACAAAGTTTTTATTGTTGTTATATAAAAAATATCACCAACGTATCATAGTAGCACGCTACTAAGACGCCAATGAACAAAACTCCACGTATCATAGCGCTAATGCACTAAGACATGAAGTTGAGTATGCCTGTTACACTTAAAAGTGCTACCAAACACACTCATCACCCCAATCCGAAAGATAGACGACGCATCGCTATGCGCTACGACGTCGCCCACAAACGGTATGGGTGTGCGATGTCCACGAGAAAGCCGTATTGCTATAACAAACCCGCTTACCACCAGCACTAAGATGATATGTCTAGGACACATCGGTTAGCGAGTTCAAGTTTACCTCGGACCAATTGCTCGTGAAGCAGCATACATTCCACCATAATATTCCTTTTCAAGTCCCTAATAAGGACTAGTCATTTTGCTACAGTACTAGGAGCAGTCGGTCACCCGACCACTGCATACAATGCTTATGCATCAAGGAGACCTCCTATAATATTGCTTTTGTATCATAGACCTTACTTTCATAAGTCATGCATATATAGGATTCGAACCCACGACTCTACTATTGTAATGCAAATTCATCATGGAGACCTTCTATAGTATTGCTTTTGTATCATAGACCTTACTTTCATAAGTCATTAATATATAGGGTTCGAACCCACGACCCTACTATTGTAATGCAAATTCATCATGGAGACCTCGGGCTCCCTCTCCTCCCGAGAGTCGGGCTCCCGACCACCCCATATATATGTACAACTGTATCTCCGGCAGCTCCTCTATACAACACATGTATACGAGTACATGAACACCTTCCATAACTTAGGAAACTTTTCATTTATACGTGAACTCCTTCCACAACTTAGGAATTTTCTTTTATACATGAACTCCTTCCAAGACAGACAATTTTTAACAAATTTTCTAATTATCTTATAAATGTTATTTTCTTTATTTTTATAATATTTTCGACTTGTATTTCTATTATTTATCTTATTTTAAATATTTTTTCAAGTTTTAATAAATTTCTTTATTATGGAAGACAATATTTTGCCTTTATTTTACTATGTTATTGGTCTAATGTCTGAAATGTATTTATATTAACTTTATCGTTATTAATGTAATTTTATTGTCTATTATATATCTTTTAAGACTATTTTTGACGCCTCTTTATATTGAATTTAATTATTAATAATAATATTGGGCCGTCACAATATCAATGATATGTTGCATACCCGTAACATTCATTGCTATGCAAATGCGGCACTGGTGATGTTATTTACACCGGCCGAGCCAATATTTCTCGGTAAAACGTCTCTGAGTGCCGGGACAAACTTGTGTCTGAAGTCGAGTCTCCACTGGACAGAGTCTCGGATTGGGGGCGACTAAATCTAGCCCAGTTTAACCCCCAGAAGACACAAGTTTGCGCGTTAACCGCTAAAAAGAACCCCTTTGTCGTATCCCCTCAGTTTCAAGGCACTCCCCTTGTTGCCTCAGCCAGTATCGGAATCCTGGACGTCGACATATCGAGTGACGTGCAGTTTCGTGGTCACTTGGAAGGGAAGGCCAAATTGGCCTCTAAAAAGCTTGGCGTGCACAGCAGAGCGGGACAGTATTTCACGCCGACACACCGCCTGCAACTTTACAAGGCGCAGGTTCGGCCGCACATGGAATACTGTTCCCATCTCTAGCCGGGGCTCCCCAGTACCAGCTCCTTCCACTTGACCGCATCCAGCGCAGAGCGGCTCGAATCGTCGACGACCGAGTGCTTTCCGATCGGCTCGATTCACTGGCATTTGCATTTTCTTTCGCATATAGCATGGAGAGTGCTCTGAGGACCAGTCAGGGGGTTTTCATGCTGGTCTACCTTTCCGGTGATCCTGTTATGGAATACGGGTACGCGACCCCGGCTCCCCGAGCTACTGTTATTCTCATACCTTTCCTGCCGAGATAACAGTATCCTTACACCTACGCTCCTACCCCCAACCTTTTTTTTCCTTTTTCCAAAATGGTAGCTTCCTCTACCAACAATAGCATACCCAAAGAGGGTTGGTGTCAGGCAGGCGGCCGACTGTAAAACTTTTGCCAAATCCCATGCAGTAAACTTATGAATATTACGAGTTGTGGGATATATGACAGGGCTAGGGCGTACCCCGCAGGCGACGCGCAGGAGCAGCACCCGGCTCCTGTGGGAAGTGGGCAAGGGTTGTCGCACCTTACGGAGCGGGTGCGACGTAAGAGGCGAGCCCGTAGAGAGAAGAATGTCAGAGTGAGGTTTGCAAGCTGGAATATAGGTACGATGACTGGAAGAGGAAGAGAGTTAGCAGATGTTTTGAAACGACGAAGAGTGAATGTTGCCTGTTTGCAGGAAACAAAATGGAAGGGCAATAAAGCAAGAGAGATTGGGGAAGGATACAAGTTTTATTACTGTGGAAGTGACGGAAAGCGAAATGGAGTAGGAGTTGTGTTAGATAGTGGAATGAAAGAACGAGTGACAGATGTGAAAAGAGTAAATGACAGAATGATAGTTGTTAAATTAATGATTGAAAACAAAGTAGTGAATGTTGTAAGTGTGTATGCTCCGCAAACAGGCTGTGAAGAGAGTGTGAAAGAGAAGTTTTGGGAGGAATTTGATTGTATGATGATGGGAATACCTGAGAGTGAGGATGTTTATATGGGAGGAGATTTTAATGGACATGTAGGGAGAGTGAATGACGGGTATGAAAGAGTACACGGCGGATGGGGGTACGGAGTACGCAACCGTGAGGGGGAAGTTCTTCTGCAAGCAGCATGTGCTTTCGACCTGGCTGTATTAAACACGTGGTTCCCAAAACGAGATCAGCATCTTGTTACTTATAAAAGTGGCCACCACGCGACACAGATCGACTATCTTCTGTTAAGACGGAACAAAATCAAGAGTGTAAAAAACTGCAAAGTGCTTCCAGGTGAAGACTTAGTATCCCAGCACCGAATTCTGCTGGCTGACATCTGCTTAACTGTTCGCCTCAACAAACATAAGGATCGTCCCCCACCCAAAATAAAGTGGCATTTGTTGCATAAGGAGGAGTATGCAGGTGAATTTAGAGAGCTAGTTGTAAACAAGATGATAGAGATGGGTGATATGGAAGGAATGAGTGTGAATGAGTGCTGGAAGGAAATGGCTGATTTTATCCGAAGTGTGGCAAGGAAGGTGTTAGGAGAAACAAAAGGGAAGCGTATGATAGATAAGGATGGATGGTGGTGGAGTGAAAGTATTAGAGAAGTTTTGAGAGAAAAGAAAAATGCCTTTAAAGAATGGCAGAGCGTAGAAGACCAGAATGAATCCATAAAAGAAAGTAAGAGAGAGGCGTATAAAGAATGTAAGAAGAGAGCGAAGAAGGAAGTTGCTATTTGTAGGGCAGAGGCGCAAGATAAATTATATCGGTCCCTTGAAAGCCCCGAAGGTCAAAAACGACTTTTTCAAATTGCAAGAGCGAGAGAAAGGAATGGAAGAGATGTTTCACATGTAAAATGTATAAAAGATGATTCTGGAAGGATTTTGACTGACGATGAAAGTATAAAGAAGCGATGGAAGGAGTATTTTGAGAAATTGATGAATGAGGAGAATGAATGGAATGGTATGCTTGAAAACCCACCAGTGAATATGGGCTTAGTGAGAGAAATTAGTGTGGAAGAAGTAAAAATGGCTGTTAGGAATATGAAGAATGGGAAGGCAGTCGGCCCAGATGGAATACCAGTAGAAGTGTGGAAGTTGCTGAGTGCGGATGGATGGAAGTGGTTGAGTTTATTTTTCGGTAAATTGTTGCAGGAAGAACAAATACCTGAGGAATGGTGCAGTAGTATACTGGTCCCCATTTTTAAAAACAAAGGAGACGTTCAAAACTGCAGCAGTTACCGGGGAATAAAACTCATGTCACATACTATGAAAGTCTGGGAAAGAATAATAGAGAGAAGAATGAGAGAAGAGTGTGAGATAACACAAAACCAGTTCGGATTCATGCCCGGTCGAGGTACGACAGATGCCATTTTCGCATTACGCCAATTGTGCGAAAAGTACAAGCGCGTGCATAAAAATCTGCACATGGTTTTTGTCGACCTTGAAAAGGCGTACGATCGGGTTCCCCGTGAGGTTTTGTGGTGGGCGTTAAAGATGAAAGGTATGCCTGGGAAGTATGTGAGGTTAGTCCGTGCTATGTACAGAGCATCCCGTACATGTGTACGATCTGCCGCGGGAACTACGGGCAGTATCGATGTGGCGGTAGGGCTGCACCAAGGGTCGGCATTGAGCCCTTACCTCTTCCTACTGATTATGGACGCTTTGACGTCGGACCTGCAGGATGAGGCACCCTGGTGCATGCTCTTTGCCGATGACATCGTGCTTGTCGGGGAAGAAGGCATCGAGGTACAGAGCAGACTGACGGGGTGGCAACAGAGGCTGGAAAGTGTTGGCTTGAAGATCAGCAGATCCAAAACCGAATATCTGTGCTGTGATTTCGGCGGTCTTTCCAGTCCTGTACCCATGTCGTTGGATGGCGCTATACTGCCTACCTGCTCAGATTTCAAGTACCTCGGTTCCCTCATTCAAGGCGACGGCGGAATAGATAGAGCTGTGCAGCATAGGATTAACGCAGGGTGGATGAAATGGCGACAGGTCACAGCCACAACGTGCGATCCCCGAATGCCAATAAGGCTGAAGGGGAAAATTTACAAATCGATCATCCAACCTGTCGTCATGTATGGAAGTGAATGCTGGGCCGTCAAGAAGAAGGATGAAAATAGACTGCATGCGAATGAAATGAGAATGTTACGATGGATGTGTGGTGTGACAAGGATGGATAAGATAAGGAATGAGTATATAAGAGGAAGCCTGAAAGTAGCGCCAGTGGTAGAAAAGGTGAGAGGAAGCAGATTGGCATGGTTTGGGCATGTGATGCGGAGGAATGAAAGTCATGTCACAATACGAGTGTTGAATATGAATGTGGAGGGACACACGGGCAGAGGAAGGCCGAATAAAAGATGGATCGATTGTGTGAAGAGTGATATGAGAATGAAAGGAGTAAGTATGGAAATGACGGCTGATAGAGAGGAATGGAACAAGAAGGTTTACTGCGCCGACCCCAGATAATGGGAAATGGTTTAGAGAATGATGAGTGCTCTGAGGAATTGTTCGGATTAATCCCGGCCGCCAAAT
This sequence comes from Parnassius smintheus behrii, assembly GCA_036936625.1. NCBI lineage: Eukaryota > Metazoa > Arthropoda > Insecta > Lepidoptera > Papilionidae > Parnassius > Parnassius smintheus. The sequence goes on from JAUPFT010000027.1 coordinate 35,249,318, forward strand.
TTCGTGAACGCACTACGCGGCAAACGTCCCGATACCATCCACACCATCAGGATGCTTGGCGGTCCACCACTGTACGTTTCAAAAGGAGTTTTCTTCCGCGTACAACCAATTTGTGGAATAGTTTACCATCGGCGATTTTCCGGACCGATACGACCTGGGGACCTTCAAGAAAAGAGATTACTCCTTTCTAAAGGGCCGGCAACGCACCTGCAATTCCCCTGGTGTTGCGGTTTATCATGGGCGGCGGTAGTCACTTAACATCACGTGAGCCACACGCTCGTTTACCCCCTCTTCTATAAAAAAAATAACGGCTACGAGGCGCAGTGGCTGAGCACTGTGTTCAACACTCAGAGCCGCGGGTTCGAATTCCTCAACGAGTATTTGTATGGCAAATAATTATTCCAGGATGAGATTTTTGTCTTAGTCCAATATACGTATGAAAACTGCCTTCACGAAACATAAGAAATGTTTGTCATAGTTTTTTCATAGTCATTGCTCGTTACCGATGAACATTAGGTCCGACAATTACCTTAATGGAGATTTCATTAATTTTAACGGGAATGAGCAACACTGCAAAATATTAAGGTTGGAGCACGTATGGGTCGCCTCGACTGGAGAAAGACCACGCTGCTACAAAATAATCTGAATGCTTCTGTGTACATATGGTGAGTGTAATGAACTGGTACCGAGGCTTTCCATCTTAGTTCTCGGGGGGTAACAATGCATCTGTATTTAGATTAGATCGAGGATAGACATCTACGTCTATGAGCTATACAGCATCCACTTGGTGGCAACCAAGTGAACTCTGTGCTTATAAATTTTCTTACGTGGTAGAGCCATGCTGCAGTTATATTAATAGTATAGTTGTAGCACGAATGGGTCGGCTCGACCGGGGAAGGACCACGCTCTCACAGAATACCAGCGTGAAATAGTAGCTTAATGTTGCTGTATTTCGTATGGTGAGTGTAGAGAACCGGAGACCCTTTTTGCTGGAAACGAGGCATTCCATCTTAGTCCTCACGGGTGACAACGCATCTGCATTTTGATTCGTAATCGAGGATAGATGTTGATGTCTATGGGCCACAGCAACCACTTACCATCAGGTGGACTGTGTGCTCGTTTGTCACCCTATCTTATAAATAAAAAAATAAATTACCAACTTAATTATAGAATTTTAATACGTTGTAGAGCCATGCTGCAATTATATTAGAAGTATAGTTGTAGCACGAATGGGTCGGCTCGACCGGGGAGTGACCACGCTCTCACAGAATACCGGCGTCAAATAGTAGCTTAATGCTTCTGTGTTTCATATGGTGAGTTTAGAGAGCCGGAGACCCTTTTTACTGGAAACGAGGCATTCCATCTTAGTCCTCACGGGTGACAACGCATCTGCATTTCGATCCGTAAGCGAGGATAGATGTAGATGTCTATGAACCACGGCAACGCCATCAGGTGGACTATGTGCTCGTTTGTCCTCTAAAATATCTCTCTAAATATCCAACCCATAAAAAAAACGTCCGTCGTCGGTTTGATTCCGCTATCATCACATCGCAGTGGTCGACTGAATGTTTTTATAGTAATAATAGCGCAACAAGTACTTATAAAATATGGACGTAAGGTTTAATATTCAAATGTACGACTTAAATAATGAGCTTTTAGATTTAAAGTAGGCAGTAGGAAGTAAAAAAATTGCACACAGCAGTGCACGCACAACTTGATGGCAGAAATAGGTAAGATTAATTTTATAAGATATTTCGGGATTATATATCATCTACCTAGAATGAATCGTGTATTGACGGTGTGACAATATCCATTTACCCCTTCCATGGGTGTCGTCACAACAGGCCGCAAAGGGAAACAAACAAGATATGGGCAGCCATATTTTTCTGATATCAAATCAAAATAATAAAACACTACGGTTGCCCACCCGCCTGTCGAGCCTGGTAACTATTGCTAAATCATCACTAATAGGTTATCGGTGTCAACATTAGTTGAGGCCTGTGTTCAGTGGTGAATATTTCTAGGCTGTAATGGAACCGATGGTTGTTGTCTATCCAGACAGACTCCGAGGGAGAAAATGAGTCTTAGCACTAAGTAAAATTCGAATTTTTCTGCAATAAAGTGAGTATTAACCTCAGGTGATAAACACCCAACCATCTTCACAACCTCGTGCATATCCTCAACTGGTATAAATTTCCACGTGCAAAATAAAACCGACGGACAAATTAACATTCGCAAGAAGGTTTTAGTTGATTAGTACCAACAATTCACTCCAAAGTTTGTTGCAGTTGTAAAATAAAAAGTAAGCTTAGCTATGACTATCAATTGTACTTAAACTTGATAGAACTCGTGAGTTTTATTTAATAAAACCAGGCATTAAGTTGTTTTTGTAATTTAAAACACTTTAGAATCATACTGCAGCTGTTTTACGGTTGGTCTGTATTACGATAACACTAGTGGGTCGGCTCGACCAGGGAAGGACCACGCTCTCATAGAATATCAGCGTAAAGTAGCAGTTTGATGTTGCTCTCTTCCGCGTATTGAGTATCGATAAACA